>OX638363.1:21449158-21775773 GCA_951812935.1 Hermaeophaga mercurialis
TATCATTTTCAAAACAAATTAAAAACAACTAAATAAACATTATAACTATAGAGACGGTGGTATAGAGGATTAATCAAAAAAACTCCAAATCATTACCGCATAATATTTTATTGTAAAAAATAAGGACGACTAGTTTCGACTATAGTAAGTCATCATCAGGTCCACAATAACCAAAGTAACAGTATTGCAAAATGTTTGAGCATACAATCAATAAACTTACCTAGTTAAAATTTATGAAACAGCAAAAATTAAATAATTAAAGTTAAAGTTGACATGTGAAATTAAAAAAATATGTGGTAAACTTAACATCAAAAATTAAACAGTTAATATTTTAATAGTTAATGCATATGCTTCAATAGAAAAGAATAAAAAGTGGATCAACACTTTTAGTGCACTTATGCAAATCAGAAACAACAGGATACTGCTGAAAAATTTAAAAATAACTGTGAGGAAACAATCCTCGCGAGAGGAAGAGGAAATAAAGAGCGAAAGACTACAATATAAAACAAATTTAGGTAGGTGGAATAAGAAGGGCACCCTAAATAGGGTAGAAAACAGAAACAAAAGCCAGTGGATTACCACACAAGTATGACAACCAATAAGAAAAGAGAAGACTTGTATCCCCCAAAAGGAACGAACCAAGGAAGCCCACTATAAGTGGGATAGTTAGAGTTAACATAAACTCACGAAGGCTAAAACGAAGCCAAATAGGCAAATTGAAAATATTAGATGAAAGGCAGCACTAACGATTAGACTACACTTCAGTTCAGAGAAACTAAAAATGTGGATTCCATCAACTGTCAACACCGGAAGGAAGAAACAGGTGCAATGGGCAAACGACCCAAAGATTCGAGCCTATGGTTAGCGGCAAGAAGAATGGAGGAACCCACTATTTCACAGGACTGTGTGGACAATAAGAATAATCTGACATATTAATGGGATTGGAAATGTAACTGTAAAATGTAAAAACTAAAAGGGTCAAATTTGAAATTAAGTAAGATTAAGATTTGAGAAAATATAAGCTTCATGAGTTAACTATTGTTCATTAAGACAAAGAGAACTATTAGAGGAACAAACAGTGTCAATTTCAACAATTGTAAGATATTTAGTCTAAAGGAATTGTGGAGTAAAGTAACATTCTCTTTATCAAATTGATGTTTTCCAGAAACGATGTGGTTAGCAAATGAAGAAGGAGTATTGCAAATATCAGCGTTAAGGTATTTGTTAATGTAGAATACATGTTCTTTAATACGACAGTCGAGCCTAAGCCCACATTGACCGATATAAAATGCCTTACAGGTGGCAAAAGATAATTTGTAGACTCCTGAAAAGGAGTTGGTCTGAGAAACTTGAAAACATAATTTAAACTTATAACAGAGCATACAATACATATGATCGATAAGATGAAGAGGTAATTGGTTTTTGACAGTAAGATAATAAATTAAGTTAACTTCTTTGTTGAACGCTTGATTAGAAAGAGGAAGGGAAAAAGCCTCCTTTTTCCCGATCTATTTCACGTTCCTATGTGGGAATTTGTTATGCTTATACACGTCGCATTCTTTTTTATTGGTTGTCTCTTTATCACAATAGAGATTTTATTCTACGTTTTTAAACATTAAAATATTCTTTTTTTCTAGTGCAGTTTTAGTGCGACAGGATCAGGGCGATATATCCAATTTGGCATATCTCTTAAGACGGACAATTTCTTAATGACACTTTTAAAATGTCTAACTCGGCATTACTTTATCCAGGTCACTGAATACAATGTCCAGGGGTTTCTGAAATATATCTCAAATTTATTTTTAAATTCCCAAAAAATGTATTAAAAATTAGAAAAAAGTCCAAAGCATATTTATTGTACAATGAAATCTCCACTGCTTCATAATATAAAGACAAATATATCAGAGTTAATGTGGACAAAACAACAGACGCTTCAGTTATTATGATTGATAATATTGTAATAGGAGGTAAATAATATACGGATAGAGAGTCATCTATTAGGATGTAAGGTTTTAATAAGGACAAAATATGATTAGTTAAGCTAGTTTAAACAAACTTTGTAGCGGAAATTTTGTCGATAATAGACTCAAAGTTTTGTTATTTATTACTGATAATGGGGTAGATATAATATGTAAAAGCGTGTAGACCACTTCTACAATTAAAAAATATGATACGTTCAGTATACTACTATTAATATGTTTAGCACATGGGCTATATCTAATTGCAGAAACAATTTGCATTGTAAATACGCGGTATATAATATCTTTACCCAATATTCAGGGAGAACTAGCCTTTCTATACGAGAATAACAATACAATCAACTCAGCTATAAAAAAACTTTCAACAGCATCCCCATAGTTTACTTTGGAAAGCGAGCTAAATATCGGGATTGTGTCAATTAATTAAACGACATCGTCCCGTCCTACAAATAGATGTTCTCGGAAAAATGGCGAAGTTTATGTTCCGATATTTGTAATAAATTAATTGTTTATAATTTTTATTAAGACCAATTTTTACTCACTGCAAAATGAAGCAAAAATAAACAAATATACAAAGCAATTGCTGCAGATAGAACATAATAATAAAATTATTTAAAAGTAACAAATGAATATAAAGTACGTATAGAAGAGCCAAAAGTTCTATAAAAAGCTGTATTCAAATAACACCCGAAAGGGGCATAGAAAAAGAAGATATACACAGAAGAAAATAATGATATAACAATAGTTGTCGCAAACTAATGGATACAAGAAAGAACCTAGAAAATGAATAGATACAAATAAAATACAACAGAAACAAGAATACGTAGAAAACATAAATAAATTAAATAAAACGATAAGAAAAATGAAACGAATTTGAGTATAAAATAACATAAACGAAATTGAAGAAGAAGTAAAGCGTCGAAAAACCAAGGACTTCTATAAAACAATTATTGAACAAAACAGAAACTAAGGCCACAACAAAGGGCATAAAAACAAAAATGGTAAAATTATTGAGAAAGAAAACGAATACAAGAATGTATGGATAGATCAATTTAAGGAGTTGCTCATTAAAACACATACTGATAATAAAGAAGACATTAAAAAAACTAATTTGAAGCATGTGCAAGACAGGAAATTCGTTATTATTATTATTATTATTATTGTCAACGGCCGAAACGATAAAGCACTTGGAAAAGATAATATCAATGTAGAACTGATAAAATATGGAGGAGCCAAATTTCTTAAAACAATTTAAACAAAAGTGACCAACATGAATCTCAGAACTACAAAGGTATCACTTTCTAACATTGGCTTATAAAAAAAAATGAAATACATACGACAAAAAGTCAAAATAGGTACTTTACATTCAAAACTTCTTACGAAAGAAAAACTTAAATATTTATTAAGTACTCATAAAACCAATTTTGTTATATATTGCGAAAACAATGACCATGACTTAAGAATAATAAAAGTAATTATACTAAGGATATAAGGAAAAGTAAAACTGGGGAAACGAAGCGTATAGGAAAAGGTAGAAAATGAAATGGTTGAGACATATATATTGAGTAGAGGAATAAGTAGTAACTGTACAAATGACACAATGGCAATCTGAAGAAAGAATCTGCAAAGGTAGACACATGATGAAATGGATAGAACAGGTGGAGGGAGACATGATCAGGTAAAAAATCAGAAACTAGAAGAAAAAGGTCATGGACAGAAAACTATGAAAGAAATTGACATGAAAAACTCAATGAATAGAGTTAGAAAGCATTAACTGGCGATACCCGAGGAGGAATATCAAGGTCATATATTTTCCATATTCTTAATGTTGCAATACAACTACTTATTTTATTGCAGACCAATGAATTTTCTTTTATAATATATATTCCTGACGATTTCATATTATCTTCCTCGTTGATAATTATTATTTTATAATTATGATATCCGGCAGCAATTCGCGCTCTTTGGTAATAAACTAATCACCAAATCACCAAAATTAAACTCATAGTTAGAATATTATTAACTGCTATAATATTAATATATCAATGCCAATGAAAAATATTTTTCCATTTTTTTTTCTGTGTGTGGCTTCAACTGCTAAGGTTATTAGATTTTTTCTTGCTTTTTCTTGTGAGGTATGTTAAGTAATAACAAAAGCAAATATGCCAAGCTTTTACAAGACTTATACCTAAAAGTCTTCAAATAACGTTTAAAGTTTATCAACAAACAAGTTTATTGTATTCAAAATTTCCCCCATACTTCAGCTAAAGTTTTCTTTTTTTCTTTCAATTTCCTAAAATAAAGTTAGTTTTGCATCTTTTAAATGTAAATATATTTCATAATATTGTGACTATCTCTCCAAGGCAGCATAAAATTTGCAAAAAATCGTAAAGAGCTCTGAAGTAACAGTAGAAAATTATAAATATAAACAGGGTATTTAGATTCAAATATACGAATTATCGAACCAAGTACCATTTCCAAATCTCAATTAGTTTTAGTGCTAGATTCCGCGAGAAGAGCAGACCATATATTAAATATATTATTAATAGATCCTAATTTGCTCCAATTTCGAGTTTTTATTATTTAATAAATTATATTTTTTTGCAGTTTAGTTATTAATTCTGAACAAATATCCAATAAAATAAAATGTTTAATAAAACATTTTTACTCGTGAGGATTTATGTTTTACTGACGGGAAATACAGTTTTCATTTAATTGTTATTTAGATTTAAAATTCTGTTTAATTATAGATTTTAAGTTAACTTTACTGCACTTAAAGGTACTAAAATATTTTGATTTTTATAATTAAAAAATAACTAGTCATATCAAATCTATTCAAAATTTAAATATTATTAAATAACAGGAAGAGGAAGGTTGCTGCCTAGAAATATGATGAGATAAAAGTTGAACCACATAAGTACATTGTAAGTGTATTTAAAAATTTACAAATGCACTAGGTTTAACTGTTTCATTCTTTCATAGTGTCTTATTTTATCTAAGTTGTTAAATCGTTTTTGAAGTTCCAGAACTCAGAGTATAACATGAAATTTTCAAATTGTTACAAAATAAAAAACCTATTCCAGTGTTATTATAAGTCAGAAAACAAAAAACTGCCCACATGAAAACCTAACATTATCTTCTACAAGATGAACATATTAAATTTTTCTTAAAAAAAAAGTGTTGAAGACATCAATAATAAAGAAAATGTCTAAATTTCTATTAAATTATTTTTGATCACAATATCTTCAATTTTCTCTAAAATACCTCCAGCCAGCAAATTCTTGGATCTGTTAGACTACACTGAAAACAATCCACCCCGGTATTTAGCATTAATCATCCCATTTCAAAAAGTGCTAAAATAGATGGATTCTTAAATCACATTGGACATATATTTTTTCCACTTTCACAACCCCTATTTTCAATTGCCTACTCTGTACATAATAATATAATAATATATTTTTTTTTAATTTCAGCCTACAATTTTTTGTTGAGTGTGACAGTATTACATTACTGCTGCTGTATGTATATCTCATTAGATAAGATACTACTAAACAAAAGATTTAGATTTAGATTTAGAAAAAAATATTTCTGTGTAAAACAAAAATATAGGGTGATCGTAAAAATAGGGGTTTTTAGCCTTCATATTAGAGCTGAAGGTATTGTTATTTTATAAACGGTACAAATTATGAGTTAAATGGGAAAAATGAAATAGTAAAATTTAAAATATTCTGGTTTTCTGTTGAGATATATGGGAAAATACACTATATTTATATATATTTCTATTTTTGTTCAAAAAATCTTCACATTTATTATAACTTAAAGAATAAGGCCTTAAGGAAACATTTTTGTTGTATTTTAAACCAACTTTTATTTAACTATTTCGAATTTTTAACAAACAACATAGATATAGTAGTAGAATTTATCGGATGTAAGTCTCCTAAATATGCAACTTTACTCTCATTTAACTGAGTTTCCAATTTCTATCGTTTCCGGAATAACAATATTCTTTTTAGTAAAAAGTAGCTCAACTGTATAGCAGCAAGAAAACATTCTAAATTCATCTGTATCAATTTCCTTTATAACTCTTTTCCAAGAACTTTTCAATATATCACATAAAGAGCCATAAATGAAATTGAAGTTATAGTTGCTTTCCTGGAATAATTTCTTTGAAACCGGATTTCTTTTACCTTCAAGCTTTTGACAATAACTGGAAATATTTAATTTATTTTAACAACTGATAACCCATTGTACAGTTTTACAATAAGTGGAAAACATATAATAACTATCTTCTTGTGTTTTATCCTCAATAATTAAATAAAACTAAATAGGCATAAAAAATAGAGCAAAAAGCAAATAGCATTTCATACATAAGAAGATACAAGGATCGGTATTAAAATACTAAAAACAGTGTTATGGAACATTCTATACTCCATAGTCATAATGCTGCTACTGGAAAAAAGAGTTACATTAGTGATAGAGATAAAACATGTTACAAATTCGATGCAAACAGTGAGTAAGAGGTACATTTCTTAAAAGAGAAAGGTAGAAAGTAAATTGCCTAGAGGCAAGAAAGACTTCTGAAACGATGTAAAAAGAGAAATCTGGATGTGGAGGTAATTAAAGCTCAAATAAAAAAAAATCAAATACCGTAAGTCGAATAAGCGGTCGACTACACGACTAACGCCAAATGTAGGAAAATCTAGCAACAAATAGAGATTGGTGCTCTAGAGGGGTAGTACTTTTATATAGTGCTTCTATATGGGTTGATGTAATGAACATAAATAAGTAAAAAATGTTCACAAACTGAGTACAAAGAAGGGGTGTGTAAGAGCTACAAGCCAAAAGGAAGCTAAAATAATTTAGCAAGAATCAAGACGAACGAGAGTGACACATTAAAATAAATCAAGCTGACAAAGGAATTAACTAAAACCTTAATGAAGAAGATGAAGGTAGAGCTGATGAATGCGAGCAAGCAAAACAAGGAGTTAATTCATGATTGTCGTAAAAGGGAAGGAGGCAGAGGTAAGTGATGGACAAATATAGAAGGCAGAAAGTTTCCAAAGCGGATTTGGACTGTTCAAGCAATCCCTGCTCAAAAAAGTTATTTTTTTTTAGTAGATATTGATGCCTCTAATCCACATTACCTCTCCAATAAGACTGGAGAAAAGGGATACATTTTTATAATCAAGAAAAATCCATAGCGATAAATAAAGTGAACAAAAGGTCTGAACAAGAGTAGAAACCGCCTTATACCTGGAGCGATGCTTGTACAAACAAGCGACAAAATTACCCAATTGAAAACCGCGAGGCAAACCAAAATACATTTTCTCTTAAAAAGAAGGTTAAGTTACTTTAGGTTAGGCAATTTATGTAAATAACCAAAATTTGTTTGAAATTAAAGAGATTAAACAGTATTTACGACGTATTAATACAATAAAAATAAAAGAGAAAACTTAGGTAATTTTAAATTTGTAACTACTTTGGCTAATTGGGTACATTTCATTGGTTATGTCTTCCTCTAAGCCAAATGTTGTCAAAGAAACATGACAATTTCTTTGCTTTGTAAAGAACCTCAAAAATCAAGTGAAGTCAAACTTTTCGTCGACATTGATGTCTGTAGGTCAGTGGGCGATAAGCTAAAAGGTAATCCTCATTTATGGGTGATGTAAGTAAAAGAGACCTAATTGGTTGTTTAGATGCCGTGAAACTAAGCTCACACTCCAAACATAAAAAATAATGTAGGTTCATTTTTATTAAATGTAAAACCTAATATTAATAAATTTTCATATATGCTACTGTGAGTACTTACGAGCTTAGAGATTAAAACAATCAGATAAACCAGATTACGCAAAACACCTTATTCACACCAAACACAAACCTACACATAATAACGCAATGGAAACAACAGTAGAAGTACTTCATATAAGTGACAAAAAAGAAGAACTTGATTTTTTGGAGGAATATGAAATAAAGAAACACCTAAAATATCCTTCAATATACAGTATTGAACAACTGAACCTGGGAACTATCTTAGATCACCTTTTGAACTAAATAATACTAACCAAATATATTTTTATAAAAACAAGAATATTGCTTCATAATGATTGGTTGTCAGGTTTATGACATTTTACTTTTTTATTGTGTCAAACTTCTTTCTGTCTGAGAATGGTATTGTCAGATACCGAAATCTAGATAGAGATTTACATATACTAAAACGGTTTGGAAGACTGTGGAAATTCAAGATTAGTAGTATTTATCTTTCTATATTTATTATGAATAATTTCCAAAAAGTAAGAGTTGAAACAATTAATTTAATCAAAAATATTTTTAATTATTTTAAATATACCAATGTCAAAAAACGGTAATCTCAACTCTATTACTCAAAAAATCGTGCCAGGAAATAAATGGAAGTCTTGAATGTCGTTTCTTATTCAAATGGAATACTCTTCCGAGCCATTTGCATGAGTCCAATATAAACTGAATTTTATAAAGTGGATGTATTCCGGATTCATCTCAAAGTATAAGCTCTGGAAATGCTCAACTGAAGTGCATTAGGCCCAGAGCGTGCATAATTTAGGAGAAAATAAATAATAAAATATAATTTACATTTTATGAGACACTTCGACGCGTTATGATATAAAAGCGGTGGCGTGTACAGTAAAATATTGAAGTGAGATAATGTTTGTGACACATATAGGTTGAGAGTATGGACTAAATTTGTTTTTAAATGCAACAGACACTATAGGATAATAATCTATTAGAGACGACATTTAATTTTATACCATAGGAAAAAATAAATAAAATAATTTTTGAACATAAAAATTTTCCATTCCTATTACCACAACAAAAAATAATATCATATAGCAATTGCTAAATATTATCTAAGTTTTATATCAGATATGTCATCCCACGGTAAAACTATATACATAGATTGTTTAATTGGTAATGGAACAAAGGCTAATTTTGGAGAGAGGTCTAAAAATACTACATTTAATGTATTTCACACAGTTATAATAGAAATGCAGAATAATATATTGATTTTGTTCAATTTTTTTAAGTTCATAACTAATGAATTACCTAATATATTTTTTTATATTTGATAGGCATGTTAGCCACAAAACTTTCAAATTTAGATTAACAAAAAAAATAAGTTTCTATATTTAATATTTAAATATAGCCTGAAAACTAAATCATACATTACAGATACTTTATATTATCGCACGTACAATTATATTAATATTTATCCTTTTAGAGGGATAAAATTTAAATATAATTATTTTGTTCCCCTTTCTTTTATTTAGTTATTAAGAAAAACTAGAAATAGAGTTTTATAGAGAAACAGAATGGTTTTTTTTTAGATTTCAAACAGCTATTGCGTGAAAACCATTGCAGATAGAGGAAAACCTTTTGAATCTTACCACCTTGTATAAAAATTTCTTCAACCCCTAAGGCAACTGTCTAATTAAAAATTGTATAAAATAACATGGAAATAACTTGTGTCTATTACCAGTCTATACCAGTTATAAATTCAAAATATACCATTTTTAACTCCTTGTTATAATTTGTTGAAATAAAATAATATAATAAAATTAAACAGTACAATATATATATATATATATATATGTATATTGTAAGGGGGTTAAATTTAATTATATTTATGTTTTTATACTTACGCCCGGTATGAATTTAATCAGTATTTTGTGAGATGCAATTGACTACTTATCCCAGGGTGAGTTCAAATAAAAATATGGTTCAAACAATATAATTATCTAAATTTATTTATAAACAAAGGAAAAGTAAATAAAAAAAGTTACCACATTGTAGTTTTTTGTGCTGTCAGTCCAATTCTTCTGACTTCCTATATGCCACTTCAAAATGTCTTGTCATCTCATGGCCGTTGACCCAAATAAAGTTTATCAAAACTTTGATTGTCCAAAGTTCCAAAACATTTTAAATTTCACCTTCTTATAGGAGTCCCATCCATAACAGGTAAGGTTTATTTACATCTATTGATAACACTATTGTTTTTTTTTTCATATAATTTTCCTTTTTTAGGTTAAACATTTTACGGTTATATTTGCAAATTTGTCTTTATAACAATAAACAATACTAGCTGAATGCTTTGAGTTGTTCACTATCAGGTAATATCAGTTTTGTTTAGCTGGACTAATATTTAAAAAAAAATGAGGCTAAGTAATAATTTCAAATTTCTTACTAACAAGGTTGTTTTCTTTTTGTTTATTTTTTTTATTTTTGATACTTAATAATTTAAAATTCAAATAAATTATTCATTACAAATTACAACAATATAAATTTTTACTCATTTTTCATTGTATCCAAAGAATTAACTATATTAATTAAAATATCATGTTTTTACTTGCATCTTGGTATTATAGGTTTTATTTATACATTAAAATTTAGTTTATTATTTAGATACAAAAAAGCCCATTTTTTTTGCAATGAATTACTTTAATTATGTTATAATTGAAAAATTTTAAATTTTTGCATATTTCTAAGTAGTGACCAAAGTTTAATTAACAATTTCTATTAAATTTACAGAGTTTTGATTAGTTTGCGTGTTATAAATATTATATAAAATAATTGAAAATACTCTTTAATTGTTTTACCAATTTTAAATTATTTGATTTCTTCTTTTAGACCGTTACACAATATATATATATATATATATATATATATATATATACAGGGTGAACGACTTATACTCCGAAGTTTGATATTGAGAAATAGGAAAGAATATTTTAAATAAAAATTATAGATAGAGTCAAGCTTTACATTTTAAATATTATTTCGTAACATACCTGGTGTCTCATAAGGTCACAGCATATCAAAGTTAGTTTTTTTTTTAATGTAATACCCCATATATTTTTACATTTTCATAAATCTCTTGCCAAGCTAATTTCAACGATATATCTCACTTTATGTCTATTATGTGAATGCTCCGTGGTTCGTTCCAAACTACATCATCGCACTAGATCTTCAAATAAAAACAGTGAAATCAGAAATCACAGTTTATTGTAAAAGATACAAAGAAAGGCTGAGTTTCCATCCTAATACACTTGTTCAAGATCTTATGACACAACCAACTGCGCAAAGAAGACTAATACGCTACACTTCCTATGATCTCACTTCTAGGTTCTAAAGTACTTCTGACTCCCACGGCTATACCTAATTAGTAACTAATTATGGATTTTAAGGAACTACCAATGGGGAGTTTCCTGCATGTTATAAATAATATTGTTAAACAATTTGCTTATTGTATACCATTTTACAGATTGCAAATAAATTGGAAATTTAAAAAAAATGTCTATTATGTTTAATGAAGGATCTACAGCCACCTGAAAATCAATATACACGACTTGCTAGTCCCTATTCTTTTTAAATTCTATACTATGGCATTAAAAAATATTTGATACAGAGTGATTAAAAATCAGATGGAATTATAAATTTTTGTATATAGCAGGTAAAATGAATGAATTTTTCATAAATGTAGGCCACAACTAAGCTCAATCCTACTGTTGAATTAAATAGAAACATTTTTGTACTGCAGCGAACGACACCTGAGGAAATTAGTTCAATCTTAAGTAATATGAAAGATGGGAAAGCAGTTGGGTTAGACAATTTGTCACTTGAAATAATGAAAGAGTTCAAGGACCACTTGTCTGTGATTCTAAGTACCCTAATTAATCTCTACTTTGATACTGGGACAGTACCATGTCCTTTAAAAGTTGCGAAGGTAACTACAATATTTAAAGGGGAAGATACTACAGAGACAGGTAATTATAGGCCAGTATCAATCCTATCTGTAATATCTAAAGTAATAGAAACATGTGTTAGAAACAGACTGAGTGATTTCCACAGCTGTTCAAATTTCTGGTTTTCGAGACAGTATGGATTCCTTAAACGTAGTAGTACCACTACTGCTACTGTTGACCTGATTACAAACATAATAGAAAAAATAGATAAACGTAAAAGCTGTGTTTTTGTTAGCCTATATCTGAAGAAGGCTTTTGATACGGTTGACCATTCCCTCATTGTGAAAGTCTTGGAGGATGCTGGAGTCGTGGTGAACTTTTAAGTTGGTTTGGCGACTACCTTACAGAAAGATTGCAATCTGTTGAGGTTAATGGTGTATCGAGTACGATATCGGTAGTAACGTTGGTGTTCCTCAGGGGTCTATCAACGGTCCGATACATTTTGTAATGTCCATGAACTCAATTTTACTTCGGCCTACAAAAGGTAATATTCAGCTGTATGCAGATGTCACAACCATAATTTATTTTCCATCTGATCCAGATTAAGCTGAAGTTGACATTGAAGAAGATCTCGACCCTATTTAGAAATGGTTGTCCTACTATAAACTCACTTTAAATATTGAGAAGTGGAGCTACATGGTAATAACTAAACACAGAAGATGGCAACAACTTCAGATAACAGTAGAATCGAAGGAGTTAGAGAAGACCCATTGCATAAAATACTTAGGACTATACATTGATAGTCAACTTAACTGGGAGAATCACATAAAAAATTGTATTTAAGAAGGTAGCTCCTGCAACAGGAATGTTAGGGAGAGTGAAGCATTACTTAAATACTGACCAGATGAAACTGATTCATTACTCTCTTGTGCATTCTTATCTTTCCTATTTGACGTTGATATGGAGTAACACCGATGTGAACAAAATTAGACCTCTCAAAGTATTGCATAATAAAGCAGTCAAACATGTCTTTAATCTAACTTTTTTGCATTCTATGCGGGAGCTCTAGCACCCTAACAAAATCCTAGAAATTCGCTCACTTTATATACAAATATGCACTTTTATAGTTAACCGGATATTTTCTTTCTTTTTTTTTCTGTGTGTGATATTTGCTGTGAGATTTTTTATTTTTCTTTTTCGTTTACTAAGCATTTTAAATGATGTAGTATGGATCCGCATAGCTTTTAGGCTCTGGGTCTATGAAAATTTTTTTGTATAAACCAATTTTTTGTAGACTTCTTTTGAATAAAGGATTTATTACAATATTATATATATCGAAAAAAGATTTTGCTAGATATTTAACCTCTAACTTTTCAAATCAAACTTTTTTCTTTATATTCAAGAACAACTTAAATAAAGAAGGGAGGGTTTACATATAAAAAGGAAAACTGTGTTTTTAATAAAGAAATATTTTTTCCATTTATCAACTCATAGACTGTTCATTTCGTTAAAAGTGTCTTATTTTTATTTCCTTATGACACAATGTGTTTACAAGAAAAAAACATTTAAATATAGCGTATATTTCTATTTATATATTACTTGCCATTTTTTTCTGGTATTGTATTCCAAAACCGATCTGTTCGACTTCAAAAGATACTGACCTTAACGGAAAACCTCAACAATCATATAACCCTTCATAATTTAATGGTCCAAAGTTGAACTGAAATAAAAAAACAAGAAAAGAGATAACAACCCATGTTTAACATTGACATTCCTTGTTAGTGAAAAACCTTTGTTAGCAAATAAAATGAAATTAGCCAATTCACCATGAAAAATGTAAGGGGAGATTCAGCGGCCTTCAGATCTCGGTTTCCTAGTTGCTTTTTAATAATAATGAAAGAAAAATGTGATCACTATATTGTTAACTCAACTACATCCGGTTTTCCATTACTGTGTAATTAATTACAGTAGCTTTATCATTGTACAGCGAAATACATATATCGAATATAAAAGTTGTAGCTGTAACTATAGGGTAACTATAAAAAGTAACAATATATATTTCAAAATTATATATAAACATAAAGGGTCGTCCAAAGTTATTGCTCCAACTAAACTTATTATTTTTTAAATAAAACGCCCCGCCCGCTATACTAATTTTTAAAATCTGCCTATTTTCGTCGTTCAAGTATTCTATAGATATACCAAGAGATTCAAATATTAGAACCATTTTTTTGCTAAATTGGCAATTACTTTATCCTCATGTAGGCAATTAAACATACAACATATTTAAATATTTTGGTATTATAGTATTTTTGGTATCAGGAGAGAGTAATTATATAAACAAACTACAGCAAAGATGGCTCAAAAAATGTCAGTGTATTTTAGTTTTATAGTTCTACCTGGTATACTAACCAAGTAACAATAACAGACGTTTTTCTAATTCCCGATTAAGTGACCAATACACATAGCATTACCGTGCTTGTGGATGTTTAAGGGATTACTAAAATATGTTAAACATTTATAATATATTAATTATTTATAAAAAAAAGAACTTTCTTTTTTAAAATAAAATTCATAAAATGCTGATCGTACTTTTCATTTTTTCTGGAAGTTCTTATTTGTGTTTACCTCCACTCTGTTGTTTTGGTCGATTCACAATTCCTAATTTTTGCTCTCTAAGCAGTCTTTATATAGTTGACTTTCACACACTGGTCATATTTGATATCATACACATTTTTTATAATAATTTTCTCGTTTTCGAGATGGCTACATTCCGAACTACCTTACATTTTCACTCGCTTTACTGACACTTTTTAGCCCAATTCGTCTATCACACCAGGTACAATATATTAAATACTAACCCACTTTCGACGTTACTTATAAATATTACTGTGTTAATGTTACCAATGCCAAGAATTAATTGTTTGCTAATTAGGGGTGCATTAGCTAATTATACAAGTACATAGGGATTAAAGAGCATTACAAAATAAATGCTGTAAATGGATGGTAACGAAATACATAGAAAGCCAATTAAACTAAAAAACATTGTTAATTTAAATATTAAGAAAAAAACTGTCTATGATAGCAAGAAACTATTAAATTATTCTTGGAACATAATTCGTGAATTTAAAAATATTTTTATATTCTATTTTTAAGTAGGTATAATAAATGAGAACTCTCATCTTAATTCAATAATATTTTACATTTATGTACACTCCCATGGTTTACTGATCAAAACGCATTTTATTACTCTCTCCTGATTTCGAAAATACTATAGTCAAACAATTGTAATAGACTTGAGATTCATAAAATGTAGTGCATTTTGACCCAGATACATCCACAAATTGCGGCTAAAATGAAAACAACCATACCGGCTGAAATATTGAATAAACAGAAACAAAATAACTTAATTGCAATCAATATAATTTAATAACAGTCTAATTTAGTAAGAATTTAAAAAAATGAAATATTTTATAATTTGAGAATTTTAACGTGCTGGATTATCTAGACTTTTTCAAGTCATCAAGATTAAATTGCTTAAATAAAATGTTCAAAATGTTTCGTATATTCTACAATATACTTTTGAAGCATTTCTAAACGCTCTTCTCACGCATAATGGTAGTAGTTTATCTAAATGTTGAAGATCGTAGGCTTCCACCAGCCAGAGTTAATTTGAGGATTATTGGTTTTGGAGGACCGCATCATTTTATGAGATATTACTCATATCTCATAAAATCACGCGGCCCCCCGGAAGCAGTAATCTTCATGTAAATGTTGTCCAATTAGATTTTTCATGTTTTAAGGAAGAAAAGATCTCACTCTCTCTCTCTCTCTCTCTCTCTCTATATATGTATATATAGAAAGGAAAGAAAAAGCCAAAGTCTCGGTTGGCTAGTTAAACATATATAATTGGCCAGCCTATTATTGGGGTTTAAATTGTAAATGTAGCATAAAAATGCTCGAGTCTCTGAAGTTCTCCAAATATAATAGTGATTATATTACTTTAACGATGAAAATAAGTAGATTTCAAAAATAAATTAACATACAGAGCGTTTCATTTCATACATTTGATGCACCAAACTGTACACTTAAAAATCATTTTTATAACCCCTTTACAAAATCTGTACTTATTATTCATTACTTTTTCTAATAACAAAACTACTATCGAGCAATTCCGCACTAACGGCACACCCGATATAAGTAAAACGTTTTAATTAATATATAAATAAATTAATATTAATAAATATAAAGCAAAACATAATTCACACCTTAACTATGAATATTTTCAAGAAATTTTAAATACCTGGCGAAACATTTAAACCATTGAAATAAAAAATCTACGGATAAGCAAAAGGAACTAGTGCTAACACCCCATATTATTAAACCGTTTTTAATAATAAAAAATTAAAGCTGTACATTACCGTATGCTTTCAGTTCTAGATCTAGGAGACCAATCCTTGCTTCGACTCCCAGATCGAAGACTTCTTGGGCCCAAAGAACGTCTGGTCTTCCAGTTATCTAAATGGTGTCGAAGAGTATTTTGAACTTCAGTGTTTAGGAAGCAATAGAAAAGGGCAACTGTAAATCCCTGAAAAAAAAGTATGTATTAATTTAAGAAATATGTCTTTTGTCACAAAAAATATAATTTGTTTGCAATGTGTTTTCAAGTCGATGGTTTGTTATTGAATATATCTAAAATGTACAAAGTTTCAAGTAATAGTAAATTGAGTAAAGCTTAGGTGTATGCACGAGTTAACAGTTTGTAAGAAGAGCTGTGGTCGGGTGTTGGGAACCATAATAAGCTTCACGCAATTGTTGTACACTACATTTCTTCATTTTTACAATCTAATTATATTTTATTACTTTAAAAGCACTAATTATTATTTTTAACTTTAACAATTAACATCGTAGGATAATTGACAATCCTCTTACTTGATATCCAATTAACATAATTACAAAAAGAACTAGTAGATATAATATATAAGTAACACAAATATAACATTAAAACGAAATTAAAACCAATTATGAAATATATCACATATCACTAACATTTTCCAAATTATAATTAAAAATTTTCTTTTTAAAGTTACTTGTAATTATTCATTCATATATTACACTACTATTACCGTATCACCGTTTTTAAATTTCATCTTCATTTTTAAATTATTTTTTTTCTAATAAATGAACGTTGAGAGCTTCTTTTAATGATGTTTTCCGATATCTGTTTACATTTTCCTTATTTTCTGTGACATATGGCCTTTATAGATATATTTTTTTAAACAAAATTAGAGGAATTTCCATTATACTAGTATTTGGTATATTATTGATAAACATTTGTAATTGGTTTAATTTATTTGACTTGTTATTACAGCTAAAATTCTTAAATGGTTAATAATTTCCTATTTGTATCTCTTACTGTGCTTATTTATGGACTTTAGAAAATAAGTGTATTCTTTAACCGTAGTTTGTACTGTTTCTTCCCAAAAATAGTTTAAATGCTTTCTCAAATTTTTCAAAACTATCATATTTAAAAGAGGCTCTCTATTGTAGTATCATGTTACCACTTTCTTTCTCAAGATTTCTCCTATTTATTTATTTTTTAATTTATTATTATTTCTTATTATTTTATATATATCATCTAAGTTTGACATGGAATAAAATGCAATATTTACGTTAATTAATTTAAATATTTTTTCTGATTTTCCTGATTCTAATTTTATTTTAGTTTGGCAAATCTGTCTTTGAACCTTCTATCGGGGTGAAAATTGAAAACACCTACTGGGGTAAGTGAAAACAGAATTGTTCAGCTCTTCCAAGCCAGAGTCAATCACTTTCGTTTGACAGAAATAAATAATATTGTCTGAGTAGCTTGCACAGATATTCAATAGTGAAATTGCACATACAAATAGAAGGATAGTACTAGAAACTTACTATACAGGTTTTAAAATACCTAAAAGGACATAGGCGAAATTTTAAGGAGCGGGCAGCGATGTGTCTCCTCTCGACTGAACTAGAGGTACGACCACGACTGTCGGTACGTTACTATCGAATTGACTGGAACGATGTTCCCACCTCGGCATATCCCTACTTCAAGATATTAACAATACGTTCTCTCTCTTTCATAATGCGTTCTTTATTGCTCGCATGGATTCGTGTACGACCTCAAATATTCAGGCCAAATCTGTAGACTAAACTGAATAGGAACTTTTTATTTAACATAATTAGTAAAAAATCACTTATTCACGATGCAATAGATAAATACGTTCCCTACAATTTTTCTCCCAATAAAGCAGGAGATTGCTATCTGCCAGCAGCTATGTGAACTAAAAAAGTTTGACTATTTTCTCAATAGAATCCAAGACTTTACCAATTCCAATAAAATTCCAAAATCAAGCCACTTTACCAAATATTACACTGTTTTTACTTACCTATATCTTCACTGACCCAGGTTAACTTTACATTAATTGCTTATCAGATAATATTTTAAATTATAATAACAATTGAAAAATGAACAATTAAACCTAATAATTAGTATTTGAACTCATAGATAATGTAATCAAAATTTTACAGCCTGCGGGTTTTTAGTTATACTAAAAGGTATACATACAAAAATGTATACAAAGTTAAAATATAAAACAATTCGTTTATTGCTTATAAAAATATTCTAAACATTTTATACAGAGTGAGTCATAACTATTGGCACATAGAGTAAACGCAGGTTACTTGGACCAAAATATGATGACTGGACCAAATATGCTTTAATAAAATGTTGCTGTGGCAAAAGAAACAGGGTGCTAAAGTTGAAATACTTTTTTCGTTTTGTGGTTATAATTTCACAAGAATTCAAAGATTGTTATCAAAACTGGAACAGAGACATAACTTCAGACAAAGAATAATATTTTATTTATTAGTTTACATTTTCCGAGACTTTGAACTGTTCAATTGCATTTTTCTCGAAAACTGTTTCAACAAGAAAAAAAAGTTTACACAAAAATGATGATTATGTTTCATAAACAAAATTACTAAAAAGTTTCGTCAAAAAAAGTTACGACTCAGTGCTATCATCAGGAATCACTCATGTGGCACCCCTGTAACAAAATATAAAATAATAAATAAAACATTATTCTTTGTCTAAAGTTATGCCTCAGTGTCAGTTTTGATAACAATATATGATTTCATTGTGAAATTATTACCAAAAAACGAAAATAAAATATTTCATTTTCAACACTCTGTATATTTTTGCAACACAATTAAGAAATATTTGGTCATTATATTTTGGTCCAACTAACTTGCGCTTATTCTATATCCCAATAGTTATGACAAACCTATATATATATATATATATATATATTGAAGCTTGTCTATTGCACATAATGATTAATTTTTTTTCTATCAAAATTTATTTCATGAACTGTATTTCTACAAATGTCCTTGCTTCTTTTTAACTTGTATACATTTCAGTCTCAATTTCATTGCTAGACACTTTCAAAAGTTGTTTTATAAAAACTCCTATTCAGTTTTGTATGAAATTATTTACAGCAATATGTTATCTGTTCATAATGACGGAAAGTTTGTCCGCGTATGCGATGGAAGTTGTATTTTAGTTAAGCACTTTTCAAATAACTAGAATATTTAGATGATCTGACGTCACTGGGTTTAATACTAAATAAGTCCATATTAACAATTCTGTCTGAAGACCCTTAGAGATAGAAAAATTGAATACCAAATGTTTAATTTAATCATTTTCCAACATCGCTTTCAGTAGTTCTATATTCTACGACTAAACCTTGTTCCTAAATTTTTCTGAACCAATTTTTTGTTAAATGAAAACAGCAACTTATTATTATTTATATATGTGGTCAAATAAACAATAAGGCATTTTGTATATTTCTTCGAAAATGTAATTTTGGTAAAAAAATAATTGGACCTATTTAATTTTGCTTTTAGTAATTATTCTAATGTCTCTTAAATGGTTCCTGATTTTTTACTGGTAAAATGCAAAATTCCTATAGAATGTAATGTTAATTATTATATGTAGAGAAAAAGAACAATAATTGAAAGTTTCGTCTAATTACCCGTTATCTGCACTACACAGAAACTTCATAATTTGTCTATTTAACCGCTTAGAATACTTCGTGTAATTTTATTGTAGAATACTTATAGCTAGAATTTTACTGGTTCCAACGACGTGCTTGCTCTGAAAGTTTTAAAATTACAGTGCCAAAATGACCCGCCATATTTTAAAACTTTGGAGAAAGTAAAATTGGTACCTTCTAATATCTAAAACTTTCCTTGTTCCCTACAATTCATAATTAATAGTTGAAGACAGGTTAACATTCGCAAAATTCGCAACTATAAGGTGCATTATAAACTCAACCCTGAATAATGAAGATTACCACCACAAAATTTAAACATATCTATTTAATTTTGTAACAATACAGCAATTAAATTAAAGGCTGCTCATTAATATTATAAATATATTATAAATATAATAATAGAAAATAAATATTATAAAAGAACTTTATTATAATACCCTGACTTCCTTCCAGATATTTGGGACAGCCTTGAATGCTAATGCCTTTTAGTGATTTTAAAGGACATGTCGTCTCATAATCAACTCTCCATTACTAGTTGTAAAGGGACAAGCTAAATACATCACCTCTAATTTGCCAGTGTTTAATTTAACCATAAAATATTCAAGTTGCGAATATCAGTGTCTAGATATAGTGATGAATTATTTAGGTTGTCTGTGCTAAGAGAAGCTTGAACACGCAATTTTAAATATTCAGCGTTCTTAATTGAGTTCTTCAATAGAAATAGAAATTCGAGAGTAAAGTGATTCTAAGCGCTATGTAAAGGAAAGTTTTCACAATATAAATAAATATAACACATTCAACTTTCAGTAAATGGTTAAAAATTGAGTTTTCTCAGAACTAGCTTAAATTATTTCTTTCTTCATGTCCTATAAAGTGCATTTTTTTACTACTGTGATTAAATCTAATTTATACAGTAGGGCGTATTTTATAGCAGCTGAAAAGGATAAAGGAAAATAAGGGTTTAGTTGAGGTGGATTTATTGTAAGATGTATTATCAATTCTAGGCCCTGATCCAAGTAAGTTCAGGTAATAATAGACAAATCCATTCAGCTGCTGTGGCTAATCGTTGGAATCTATTACGGTCTCCGAAGGTACCTGTATCTATTTGAGTAACTGCAAGACCTACGGGCACCTTAGAAAGTGTTAAGCAGATGAAAGTTGAGGACCTGTATGTTTTTTTCACGAAACGACACTTCGGCCTTTATATCGAGGTTATGGTGTTTCGGGATTTCGGGATGGAGCAGAACGAATGTGAATAAAAGAAAGGGCAGACCGGCCTAACTACCAGCCCTCCATCTACGTGTCAATAAGATTCTGACTGTTTTTTCTTTTGTCAAATAAGTCTGTTCTCTTGACTGTTACACCTCAACGTAGAATACACAGCAAAACTTAGATAGATTCATTGGTACTATATTTAACTTTAATAATTATTCGAGTAGAGTAGGTGTCACTCATGGATCTACAACGAATCGTGAAAGAGAGATATCAAGATCTTTTGTAGCTTAGGGTTAGGGTTCAAATTTTTTGTAAGGGCTAATTTATAAACGTCTTAAACTTAAGGTAGATATAAAAGAACCTTAGAAAGTGATAAAATAGGAAATACTAGTTTCGCAAATTCAGTGAGAGGATACATTTTCCACCGGACACGCAAACGATTCAGCGCCAAAATGAAGGAGATTCTAGCCGGAAAGTCTTATCTTCATAGTGAGAAAACGTGGTCCAGTAATTTTAAATTTTGGAATCTTGTTCAATCAACGTTAAGTAAATTTAGAATTTCATTATTTTTATTTATTTACTTATTTATTCCTAGTCAAAAAAAGCAAGCTGATGTTTTGATTATTAATGAAGTCAGGGACGGTTAGTTATTTAGGGAGATAGATAATTGATTAATATTCTGTTAAAATTTAATTTTTATTTGTTAGGAATTTCTGGATCCCTTATACTCGTATACATTTGTGTATATTTGATAAATTGACTACATTGCTTTTCCGTAAACTGCAAAATTATTGTTAAAAAAACTTATAAAAATACAAAATTTATATGTTTGAGCAATGATCTTCTTAAGTACATTGTAAATATTTAGTCCTGCACATATAAATTTTATGTGGACTTGTTCTTTCAATAAAAAATACGCTACTTGAACGAACAAAACTATTCTTTATTTTAATAAATATTTATAAGATCAAGTAATTGTTGTAAAAATTCTGTATAACTGCAATATACTTCGTAATAGTTTTTTTTATCAGAGTTGGCACAAAAAACTTTCACTACTTAGATTATTAACAAATTTATTTTCTGAAGACGTATTAAATGTATTGTACATTTCATTTAATAATTTCTACTGTACATTACTAGTGAAAACGACTAACATTTTAGACACTTGTGGTTCCTTGTAGTGGAATGTACGAATGTGTATTGTGTGGGTGTGTATGTGTGTGCACTCTTCAGGTACAACTGCATTCACGGGCTTAATCCTGGAGCTGATCCTGAGATGCACGAGGAAGAGAATAATTTTGATTGGTCAGATGTGATATCAGAAAGAGCGAATCCTGTAAGTTTTGTATACAGGGTTGCGATAAAGTATGAAACCAAGTAAATATCTTTAAAACGAAACGGACGATATTTATAAAATTTTGTAGGTAAGTACAATGTGACAAATTGCATCTGATGTATATTTTTTTATTAACAATATAGTTCGGTTTAACCGGAAATACCCTCAAACCACACATTTTGTGGTAACTGCCCATTCTGTTGAAATGTAGGAATAATTTGGTTATTCAGTAAATCTAAATACTTGTCACCATTCAAGTTTGCGTCTATATAAAATGGACCTCTAAGCCTATTTTCGACAATTCCCATCCAAACATTCAAGTTTTGTGGATGCTGGGTATGTGCTTCATAATTCCAATGAGGATTCTCATTTGACCAATACCTTGAGTTATGGCGGTTAAATATTCCATTTAAACAAAAAGTTGCCTCATCGTTCGCAAAACTCCAGCCGTCGGTCAAAATCATCGTCTGACAATTCTTGAACTAATTGTATTTTATAAGGATGATACTTTTCATCTTTTAATATCTTTCCTACAGAACGTCGACTTATACCATGGTTTAGTGGCAAAATTGTGGTAGAAGTTTGAGGTAATTCCTCTTAATCAATTGCAATGTTTTGTCTAATAGTTTCGTACGTTGTGGTCCGCGGTCTTCCAGGTTTTGGCAAATTTTTTTGACCATCCCAATTGTATTAAAACGTTGTAATATTTTAGTAACTGTTGAACGTGATATGGGATTTTTTGAGGATGCACATCATTCAAAATTGACACACTTCTTCATGTGTTCTAACACGATCACCATAGCCGATCATCATTAATATTTCATACGATCTTTTTCACTTAAATGAACCATTCTTAATCGTACAATTTATTTCCGTAAATTACAATCTAACAACAGTTACCTAAGAGTATTATATTTATATTTATAGTATTAATACAAACAATATCAATTTTTTATTTATTTAAATGATATTGAACTCTAATGTATAAACACTTAAAAGTTGTTTATTAAAGTGCTGTATTCCTCGTTTTTACAGATTTTTTACACTAAACCCAGTTTGTACAAATTCAAAATAACACGATCTTTCAAAGTCTGCAAAAATATACAGGGTGTCCAATTTAAATTAAAAAAAGTTGAGGGTATTTCTGGTTAAACCGGAAATATATTATTAACAAAAAATGTATGCATTTTGTCCCATTGCACTTCCTTGCAAAATTTCATAAGCATCGTTACTTGGTAATTGATTATTGTTTTTACTTATTTAAAATAATTGAATAATAGACACAAATATCAACATCTATGTTTTGTTAGCAGCTCTTAGTTAAAAAGCATGCAGACAATATTTTACTATAACATCTTAAAATGGTAACTATAACGTAGATTCTTTGCTAAAATAATTTAATCACGTTTTGAAGTTTATTCAAATTTATTGATAATGCCGTACAGTTTGAATTAATATGCTTGTATACTAAGTATCGATTTTTTTACAAGAAAAGGCTGGTCTTAATTCCTAAATTTATACATGGTTACTTTGTTGTTAATTCAAGAACAAATTTAATTTTTTTTATTAAATGTAATGAAAAAGTGTACTAGAGTTCCCAGTTAGTAGACCTTTTATAAATATTTAAAAAAATTATTTCCTTGTAAACCTATTTTTTTAAGAATATTTAAATCACTCGGATGGATTTCATTCAAATTTGAAGCGTATTCAGAATATCCGAGTCCAATTGATTATTTATGTGTTAAAATGAGTTTTTATTACGAGTTGGACTGGCCCCTTCATTATTAAAAAAAGGTTTATACAGCATTGTAATTTTTTTTTTAATAAAACTATGTTTTGTTTATTTATATATACCTCAATTGTTTTAAGGTAACTTATTTATATACAGTGCGTCTTTTTTATATTTCTAAAGCCTTTGAAAAAAATACAATTTATTATAATTTAACCAAAGAAAGCTATATTTTTAATAATATTATATACAACTTTGATATGCTACAGTAACAAATACATTAAAAATTATCTAATAACTAAGATATAAAATAAAAAATATTAGTATTAACCAACATAATTAATGGAACTAAATATATGTATTTATGTAATACCTGTATTCTATAATACTATTACTGTATTTTTCTACCTGCTAATAATAAATAAACAAAAAAAAAACTTTAAAAAATCAAACTAAATAAATACAATGAAATGAAGCGCCGATATTATGGCAAGTGGCTATTTATGAAATCATGTATGAACAAAGTAGTGTTATAACTATGATAAGACCTAATCTAAATTTTAATTGTCAAGTGGGTTGTCACGATTTGCATTTATGAAGTATTTAATCAAGTAAGTTTACATGGCTTCTAATTCTGCATTAAATGCTTGATGCCGGTAAAATCCTGGGTGTAATATGAAAAGGAATATGCGCTTTTCGATAAATTGTTGAATTTGATGAGTATGGAAATGGAACTTTGTAATCATTAATGTAACTAGTGTAATCAGGCTCTGCAATCCTGAAAATATTTCATAAAATCAGCAAACTCACAATGTACGGAATAATTTGCATATTTGCTGATTAA
Organism: Hermaeophaga mercurialis; assembly: GCA_951812935.1. Lineage (NCBI taxonomy): Eukaryota > Metazoa > Arthropoda > Insecta > Coleoptera > Chrysomelidae > Hermaeophaga > Hermaeophaga mercurialis. Next base: position 21,474,071 of record OX638363.1, read on the forward strand.
ACTAATCCCCTACGAAGGCAAAACAAATCTGTAAAGATTTAATTTGTGACGGAAGAATTTAGGACATTGATCTAGGTCAAACAAGCGTGAAAGGAAAACGAATTTATCACCAGGATCTAAAACACTCGGGAATTTAGTGGAGGAATAAACGACAGAAATTTTGCAAGGGATGTTTGGGATATTTGAGGTCCCATTGAAATTCTGCACCCAAAAGAACAAAGCAGGAAAAGCAAAAAAAAACAAAGCCAAATTTCTTTTAGTTAATTGGAACATTTATGAACGTTTGAATGATCTAATTTAATTTCATGAAATTCTTATTTATAATATAACAGAATTAGAAATTAAACTGAATAAAAACGGACAATGAATCGAATATTGAAAATTATAATATATAGTTTTATTTCGTTATATTTAAAATAATTTAACAATTGTTTTTATTATGCTTTTATTTCTGAATTAATTTGGAATTATACTTTAAGACTGGTATGCTGATATTTAACTGAATATAAGACTTAAAATCTTGCAAAAATACCCAAGATTTTTAATTTTATATACCGCATTTTAAATTTAATTTGTGATTTTAAAATTTTATTCAGAAGATAAGTAGGATCACTGGATTTATAAATTTCATTTTAGTTAAAAGTGAATTTATTTTCATTTAATTATAATTTTAAATAATTACAGTAATAAAACTTTGACTCATAATAATAATAATAATGGTTCTAGGTTCGCACTGTCCCGAGTACAGGGTGTTTTAATTATATTATATATATATTATATTTAAAAATAAATTTAATTTTATATTTTTATAAATCACTTAGTTTTTTATTCATTTTTATTTTATTCATCAGTAAAAATGTACCGCAGTCCTTTATTTATTTGGAATTTTCTTTATTAATAAATTTAAAGAAACTAGCATGTATAAAAACATCATATTTATCTAATTTTCAAAATATAAGTCGTTTTTTAATATTTCAATACACTTCCCTATTATTTCCTCCGATGATATAGATAATGTCTAATATTCCCTTAAATAAGAGAAATTTAAAAAAATAATTTATTGTTTTTGTAATTTCACAACTTTAAAAATTTACAATTTTAAATGTTTTTTTAAAGTTTTGACAGTTAATTATAAATTTTACATTTATACCAATAAAAAGTATAAAGAGGTAGGCAGTGGTATTGAGTAATTTATAATAAATATTTTGTTAACTCGCAATATATTAAAGATTGAAGAAATGTACCTTTTTATACAGTTATATTAAAAAAAATAAAAAAAAATTTAGTCTTTGGGTAGTGTCTGTGACGCGCCGTCATCTACGATTTTTTTATACATAATAATTTTTTTTATTTGTCATTGTACCTCACGCAAAGAGTACATAACCTAGGTTACACGAAGACTAAGTTTATCTGTTTTGAGAGAATTGGTTTCATTTTTTTAATAGATAAATATTCAAGATTTTAGAATTCAAGAATTCGCAATATGTTCTACAAGAAAAGGAATTAAAACATAACAAAAACATATTTATTTATGTTGAAATTAATAAATAACCCTATATTTTCATATTTAAATTTTAAATTATTATACATTAAAACACATCTATACACACTATAATCCTGTTCTTTTTATCTTTATGATTCAGTTTTGTCATCAAAGTAAAGCATTATTTTACAAGCGCAACTAATTTGAATCATAAATTAATTATACATTATATTCAAATGTTCGCTTAACTATTGAAGTTTAGTAACACAAACTCCGTTAAATTTAACAATAGCACTGAAGTCCGTTTAAGATTCAGTCTTCTGAACAAAACATCCCACACAAAAATTGCTCAAAGACAGATTTTGAACTTTGTGCTTATTAAAACTTGGTCATATGCTATAAATGAGTGGTTTTCCTTAATTAACAAAGTTACGATGTATCATAAAGTTAGTTACCGCATCAAGTAAATGAAAATTAAACCGTATGAGTATGTAGTTTTATTATCTTAAAGTTAATTGACTTATGATTTTTTTTAACAAAAAATATGAGCGAAGATGACAACTTTTGTAAAAGGAACGTCTAATTGGAAAATCAAAAAGTTTCAAAAATTTAGTTCAGTTCACGTGACCTAACATAATATATATGAAAAAATATCAACAGTAACCTTCTATTTCAAAATATGTATTGGATAACTACTTTAGCCGAGAGAGTGAGTCTAAACTTGAACGGAAATGTACTTGAATTGGCTTCAGTTTCATACATTTCACTATTTAATTGTGTTTGTTATTAAGAAAAAATTGCTCATTTAGAATTGTTTAAGTTTTTTCAATACTTTTACCTCTTATTTTAAAGTTGTATTGTTTGATGTTAGTTTTCATATATTTGATCTTTTCATGTATTTCATGTATTAATTGCAATTTTTTTCCTGCAGCCCCGTTTTATGTTGGTTCATTAATTATTTATTACGTAATTTGATTTTTTTATTTGTAAAAGTAAAAGAAATTTGGGAAAATATGTAGGTTATAATCATTGCATGGCCGAAATTAAGATTCAAATAGATCGTGTCATATCTAACATATCTAACATATCTAACGACGTCTATAAAAAATATAGAACGAGAGAGATTAAAGTAGAAATATATTACAAAATATGAGTTCTGAAGTTAACATATGCATCAGAGGTATATACAGTAACAGAAATTGGAAAATTTAAAGGCCATAATGAGATTCTTTAGAAAAACGAAAATAAAAACACAGAATATAAAACCAAAATTAAAATTAAAAGAATCAACTTACAGAAAACATTTAAAAGTAAAAGCAATATATGGTAAAATAAAAGAAGAATAATAAAGTTTTTGTATCAAGAAACAAAAGGAACGAAGCAGTAGATAGACCAAGAAACATGTGGCACTAAAGAGTTTAAAAAGTAGAGTTAAACAAGCATGAATTAGAACAAGAAATAAATAAGAATAGGAAATACAGAATAAAACGGAACGTAATGAAAAAAAAAATGAGTAGATAATGAACTCTCTCCTAACGTCTTACGCTCTTAATTGTAGATATAAATCCATTTTTTTATTCCCTCGTATCTCTAGTTTTTTTTAATTAATATTCAAAACTGACGCTTTTCCTATTTATGTTCATATATTCTTGTTTTATATTACAAACAAATATATTCTCAATAATTATTATGTCTCAGGAGTTTCCAAGCTAAGGTACTCTTATCTTATCATTAAGGATAGCAGCCTGGACCGTCCCTTCTTGTTACATTTCTTGCGACTCTTGTAGATATGTCTTAATTTCAATATCTTCATTCATTCATCTTCATAGCATTCTCAGGCTAATTTTGTTATACGCGCCGTTTAATCAAGAAAGGTCCTATCGGGGAAAGAGAAACTATAATGGAGGCAATGTTGTCAAATTACATGCATTTGCATTCATATTATGAAATTTGAAATAAAAAAGTAATTTAATGAAAAACTCAAATAAATTGCGAGAAAGAGATTTTACTTTTAAAAAACTTTTTGGTTAATTTATCTTATGGCGGACTTTCATCATAAATTAAATAATTTAAATCCGTACTGCATATGAAAATACATAAATCTTAAATAAAACAGTCATCTAGAATAGATTATATACATTCTTAGAAATTTTGGTCGTTGAGATTTTAAGAAGCATATTTGGACAATATGGAAAATGATGTTTCAAGATGTTCATCTTTATTATGAACTGAGATCTTCTAGACTAACGAAAGAGAAAAAAATATATCCTCAAATCGAGATTATAAGTCAGCGATGTTCTCATTCCCGCATTTATTATTGAGCGCTCAAAAAGATTGCGTTAGCCAGATTATTTTTGGAGCTGCTAAAAGCTTCTTCAGCTAACGATGATCACAGAATAGAGTATGTATCTATTCTTTTCAGTACCTTTTAAATACTAATTTAGCTGTTCTAAATTTGGGGTAGCAAACGACACCTTCAATTTTTTTGGCAAGAGTTGTGATTTCTTTTGCTGATATTAACTATTATTATTTCCTTTCTAATTCAAGATCTACTTAGCTGCAAGATTCATTTAAAAGCTATAAAACTATGTTTAGATGCTCTCAATTGTTCATTTGATGGTACTAAAATATCGCCTACGCAGCAGTCAAAAATCATAAAGGGGAACTGAAGAAAACATTTGGAGTTATAACAGATGTTCAGCTATTAGATTCAGATTATTTTACTTTGTAGATGATAAAAAATCTTGATATTTGCAATCGCATAGCTATGAGAAGTAGCAATACAATTAAACTTTCAGCAGTCTTTGCCTATTCTGCAGCTTTGAGTTTTCAGAATTAAAAGAAAGTGTTTAGTCCATGGACTACTGACAGAACGACATATGAATTGTTCTAGCGTGAACTTAAATTCGAATTTGGATTTCTCTGGAGAGAAACGTCAGTAGTTATATAGAAAATAAAGAGTTTCTTATTTATAAAACTTTATAGAACTTATGTAAGTATCTATAAGTTTTATATATCAGCCAAAAGACTAGGAATGTTTAAGGAAATCTGCTTATCAATTTTTTATTAAACAAAATACGTTGCTATGATTAATTTCCTCTTGAAAGAGGTACATTTATTCGTAATATATATATAAAAATTTTTTCACTGGAGACATCGACTATTTACTAAAATTTAACTAAGAAAGTATATACATTCGATTTTTCATAAAATGAGAAACTAATTACACAAAACTATCATATAAAGCAGATGTGAAATACTTTGAATATTTCAAATTAATCTGTAATTTGCTCAAATCCTTAGCTGGAATTTGCTTTTTCAGGAAATCTAGATTACTAAAAATATTCATTTGTAAATCTTTGTTACTTTATACACAATATACAGCCCTCGTTATATAAATATACGTAAATCCATAAGCAGAAAATATTATTTCTTATTTTCCCTTACTATCATTTTCCTTTAAATATCGTTCTACAAATATTATCCAAACTAACATAATAAAAATCATAATATAATTTAATCACAATATTTTATGGCTCAAAGTGATCGACATAAATAAGTGTTTATATACCGTTTAATAAACTATCGTAAAAAATGTTAGTTTCAATAAAATTGCCATCAAGGATTATTTTGCTATTTTTAGGTTAAAAGGAAAGATGGTAAAATTGTTTTCTTTCGTAATGGTGTAATTGTAAGCTAAATTTTATATATATTAACGATAGAGAAAATCTTGTCATATGTTTTTGTATTTTTGGAACAATGTCTGTTATCAAAAAATTCTCCAAGATATTGAAGTCTGGTCTTATGTGCTGTTGCACCCTCGTGTTGTAATTGTAATTCCTCATCATCCAATTGATTTATGAATAGCCCGAGTATTTCATTGCGATTTCGTGCAGCAGTAAGTGTGTCTTCATAAAAAATTGGGCCCACCAATCTTCTTCGACATGTTCCAACCCAAACACCTAATTTTTGGGGATAAAATGGTTTTTTAACAAAAAAATGAAGATTGTCAGATGACCACCACCTCATATTTTCATGAATCATAGACTGAACGGCTTCAAAATTTTCATCTGTAGGTTTAGACAGCCGCCCACTTCCAGTTTTTCGACCGACTAAACCAGTCTCTCTGAATAATTGCACTGATTTTCTCAAAAAAAATATTGTAAAAATCATCGTAGTCAAACATTAATTCCGAATATTCTTCACGAAAAGTTTTAACAAACGTTCAGTTTTGATTTCATAATTAAAATTCCATTTTGTAGAAGTGACTAAAGTGCCCAAAAGATTTAAATTTCATAGCCAGAACTTTCTGGATGGACCGCTAATACTTTGGCAAGAACAAAAAATAAATAAAGTAAAATTGGCACTCAAATATAGAAAAAGTTACTGGTTTAATGGACCGATCCTTCCAATTATATCTTCATAACAAAATACTACTTTACCATCAATTTATAAAATTAATCTAGCTTTATGGGCTCCAGCTTTGGAATAGCACTAAAAAAATTTGAATATAATCAGGTGCATAAATAATAAAATAAAATTTTACGGAACATTGTTGGCGCTACTATACGATAGATTATATCAATATAGTTACATATATTAGCTCTGCAATTGTTTAAATAATAAATATTTAAGCACCTAACTTGGTTAGTCTTTGAGTCTAGTTCCAAATGCAGGCAGAACGTCGTAATAGTTAAACCTGTCTCCAAATAATGTTACATTTGAGTCAAAAATTAAAGCCTCTTTTTATATTGGTATGAATAAGTAATGCTTCCGACATTATTTTTGTCCATTCTTGTGCAGCAATGAACTGAGTTAATTTTGGAAATATCGGTTAAATATATCTCTTTGCTATAAATATTCTAGCAACATCCTGCTGTGCAATAGCCAATTTTCGCGAAAATGAATCGACATGTCAAAAGCTTATTGTGCTTTGTCACCTTTTTTCAGTCTTCTTTGTATGAATAGCATTGAAAGTGCCTCACGTAGGATCATCTTCAGTGGACTACGTTTTATGAATAAAAAGTGACAAGTTTATGAAAGCACGTATCGTGCTAGTGTTCTAAGTTATTGAGATATAATTTAACAAAAATGACGAGGTTGTTAACAGTTTTATATGTTTTAGTTTTCTTTAAATTGGAGCATAAAGATAAAACAAAGTAGTACGTTATCAAAGTAAATAAGAAGAGTCTTTATTTTAATATGATATAATAAATGGTTATTTATGTCTATCATAATAGAGATTTATAAAGTTTTAAGCTTAATTTGATTGGACGTTTTATTTTATTATCTTATTATTAGTATCTGAAAAAAAAATATTATCAATAAAGAATCCGAAAGCTCTTAATAAATCAAAATCAGCATAGGGTCTGAAGCATTTTATGAAAAATTTCAAGAGAAGCTAATATTGAGGTGATAAAAAGTATCGCATAAAAAGTTGGGGCAAATTTGATTTCCCTTGATAATCTTATTGGTGACCCTCCGATATCGATCGTTAAAGGGACACAGAAAGAAACTTTAATTTCATTTTTGAAGTTTATCGGCTTACATTCTATTGGATTTGTATATATATATATATGATATGGGATTAAAATTTAATCAAGTTACCCTTCAGAAATCCTACGAAGACTAGACACAAAAATCACGTCAAAAGTTTAAAAGTTTTGTACAAAATCTCACTTTGCTTCGTTAGTGTTAGTCAATCAGTAAGTAAATGATTTACTATATATATATATATTTTTTTTTTTATTTTTTTGTTTAATTTTGACTCATATTTATTTTCTACACATGTAGTTAAAACTGGTGTGGTAATTTTATGCATAACAATAGTTATATATTTTAACGAAATCATTTTAACCTTGACGTGAACTCCCTGATGGAGGAAGTTACCCCCTCTATTTTTGTAAATAGGAAGGGGTAGCTTGCGGTACCTCATTTGAAAGAATTTTAATTGTTTTTCTAACAATATAGTATTTTTCAATCATGATTCTTGGAATTACCAATTGAAATTACGAAAATTAAGCAAATCAAGGAAAATCAGAGCAGCCGCTGATTTAGTTGAAAATTGAAAAAAATGTAGGAAGAAATTTCTTATTAACCACACAATTAACCACACAGAAATAAGGCGAGAGGTGTAAAATATGGTGATCTCGCCGAACATTCGGACAATCCATCTGTTAGGAAATATTGGATCTAAATAATCTCCTACGATTCTGGCATAATGAGGACTACCCCATCCCATATTTGGACACGTGTGTAATTAATTGGAAACATTTGTTTTAATTGAGGAATTAAAAATATTTGTAAGATTTTCAAATAGCTGTCAGATGCTACTATTTCTTCAAAATAGTAAGGACTGGTGGTATTTATTAATAATACCGTTGTGGATAATAAGTGTATGTTTCGATTATCCAATGAGGCTTTTCTTGAGCCCAAATCTACAATTTTGTTTACTGACGCTTCTATTTAAACAAAAAGTAGCTTCATCAGAAAATAGGATGTATTTATCAAATTGTGGGTTCTCATCCTAGACAAGTTTTCGTAAAATTCCAGACGTCTGTCTGGGTCATTTTCGTTAAGCTCCTGCACCAACTGAACTGTTTACAGATGAAACTTTTCAACCTTCAATATTAACTGATGCAGTTTATCTCATCCCCTTGTGATGGTTGTCATGTGCAGAAAGAACTAAGACTAATTTTACGTCTTCATTTATTTTTGGATATTCTAACAAAAAACTGTTTACAGACCAATTGTCATGTATTTTACTTTTAACATTTACAGCAAAATAAACTGCATTTTTCGTTTATTAACTAATTTTTGTAATTTCAATAGCTACTAATACGTTAATTCATAAAAAGTGCCGTATAATCAAGGAAACAACTAAAATTCCTTTCAAATGAACTATGGTAAGCCAGTCATTCCTAGTTAAAAAAAATTAAGAAATAACTAGCCTTATAAGGGCGTTCACGTCATGGCTAAAATAAAATTAATAATAATGTTAAAAATTAATTTATTTGTTACTTATACTGCTCACTGTATAAGCATAGAAAGCCGAAAAATGTTTTTTTAAGTTCATCTTCTATGCCTAAACGGCGATAGTGTTTTTAATTTAAGATTAAGAATGTTAACATTTAAAAATAAGTTTTCTCAATTCGAAACATATTATAGTAAGGTGTGTTTGATCTCAAAGTACACATAACGCTTTCTTAATTTCAGAAATAACCGAGATAAATTGAGAAGAGAACTTTTTGTTTTGTATCTGCTTATTTTTTTTTTAATATATGTTCTCAGATGAAGTTTTGAATTACAAAAGGGCGCGATTTAATTAAGAATGGCGCTTTTTGTTTTAAGAAGAGATAGGAGGTTTTCCTTGCAACAACATTTTAAGAAATTTCATTGTCTAATAAAACACAAGATGTTCTTGAATTAAAAACTACCATGCTTGATTTTGAGAATGAAATTTTTTTATTTTAAGTAATGAGAACTGTTTACATACTTCTTTTCAGAATTAAATTCCGATACCAAATACCTTGTTAGAATAGAGAATAAAAATGTTAATGAAGAAATTTTTGCATATTTAATTTCTTCACTTTATATTAGTTGATAAAATGTTTATCAAATCATACAATATAGGTTTAATATACAAATAAGTAAAAATTATATTTAATTTACACAATCATAAACATGTTATTTCTTCGAAATATATACATTTGTATTTATTTGTTACAGCCTTTGGAATAGTTTTCAGAAACCTGAAAATGTTGGAAAAAAGAATAAGAAAAAAAAATCCTCAGTAACGCCTTCAACTTTAATTTTTAAGAAAAAGGTAAAGACATGAAGAAAAAATTTTAATAAAAATATTTCGCCTTGTTAGAAATTGTAAACATCCATGAGCTTTGGTAAATACATTTTAACAAAAGAATATTTAAGCAGTTTGCAACTTAAATTTACACCTTCAGATTTTGACAATATTTTTTCATCAAGTGAGAACGACTTAATATGATGAGATTAATATTTACAAATAATTGAGCAGAAAAAAATTTATTATCGATTCAGTTAGAGTTTATGTGCATTTCAAGTTGAGTATATTTTTAATACGAATAACTTCTGTAATCGTGCTTAATGTAACTTGCATATTTCTCAAATTAAAATAAAATCCTTAGATTAAAAATCAACATACTATAATGAAGTATGTCCTAAATAAAAGCATGAAATGTAATGTTAAAATTAAGCATGTTCCTTTTTGGCGGTTGTTCTTAAATTAAGAATATTATACTTAAATTAGCCATCTAGCATTCTAGTTGAATTTGCAAAACAAGAATTAATAATTTCAAATCAAACATGGCATTCTTGAATTGAAACCTAGATCCTACAATCTGGCATATTAAATTCAAACATGTAATATTTTTTATTTTAAATTATATGGAAGGAGGTATATGCCTAACGGAATAATTTAGGTACTAGATTTAATAACTCGTTTGAGTCGAATTTTAGCATTCGTGTTGTTATAGTTATATATAAGTTATATATTAAGATTGCGGCATGATTGGCTAAAAATTAATCCAAAATTGTTTATTTTTGCTAAATATGAAAAAAAATGTTTCTATGTGAACGCGATATTTGTTATTGTTACTATTCTTTGCCATTAGCATTTTTTATTGATTTTTCCTTCTCAATTATATCTAATATAATAACTTTAATACGGTGATACACATTATAGACAGACTTGAAATTTTATTCTTGGCATAGCCACGCTAAGAATTCATATATTATGTTCAACAATATACGATTCGGCAACATTGCAAGATCGCTATTTTGAAATCGGAGACTCGAACTTCAGTCAAGAGGTTATTCTCATATATAAAGAGCAGCAGCGAAAGGAAAACCTTGCGGGATTACTCATCAATCTACATAGTACCTAAATCCCATGCACGGAATAAAATTATAGTTTTTCATTTGTTTTCTAAAAGTCTAAATAATTTTTTACTTTCTTATATCTTGATTTTGTGCTAGGTTTTAAATTCTTATAAATTATTAGTTATAGTTTTAATGAAATTAAACTGCAACGCTACTGGATTCCAATAGGATTGGCATGCACCATTATTTCGACCAATGTTATCTCCGCTGTAAGTTATGACATGGAATATGGGACCCTGTTGATTCACTGGATCGATTTGAGGATGCGATAGATGTTCTGTTCCACACATAAATTACGATTATTGGGAATGCGGTGTAACAAACATGAAAAATATTAAAATATGAAATTAGTCAATTCTGATTTAAACGATTACTTTAGATCTCGAATGTTATTATTGAAATTTACTGATTTTCAGTTATACTAAAAAAAACTTAGTAAAAAGAAATTACCAAAACATGATATTTTAGACATTAACATCCTGCATAAACATAGATTTTAGATGTTATTTCCGTACATAGATGTAGATTATGTAAGAAAGAAGATGAAGCCAGAGAGCACGTACCATGTTATAATAATTTCTAGGTTCTTCGACGGCTTACAGACAAGTGGATTCCCCAATAAAAATAAACCTGTATAATAACATAGCTTTTTCTAAACAAAAATACAACGTTATATAAAAGGCATTCCGATTTTCATAGAGACCTGACGATACAGAGCAATCTATGAACTTCCATAGAAAATTATTTACAACGAGAAACTTTAGATTTAGATTCTCTATCATTTATCCAAAAGGACCAAATAATTTAAGTTAGATACTATTAGTTTCTTAAGTATATTTTTGTATACTATATAAGAAAACATATTTGAATTAGAATTAAGTAGAACACAATAAGATTAAAACAATTAATTATAATAAAAAATATTTAACAGATCAAACGAACTTACCTTAGTGAAGTTCGATCTGAATTATATGAAGCCTTGTGAAGTAAATAAGTATACATGTAGTACCCCCACTCGTGGTCCAGTCTCACACATTTTAAAGCAAACGGCCCTCCGGACCCCTTGCCCGTCGCATCAGTCTTATTTAAAGCTCCATTGTTGCAATCCAGGGGAAATTTGGAAATGTGGTAGGGAGGGACTTATTTACTTCACAAGGCTTCATATAATTCAGATCGAACTTCACTAAGGTTCACGTTTGATCTGTTAATTATATTTCAGCCTTGTTTCGTAAATAAGTATACATGTAGATATTTAAAGCAAATTGCAACAATCTATCCAATAGGCATTTTTATTGTTCTGACAATTCAACACAGATAAATGCCTATTTTGACAAATGAAGAAACATTTATAATTGCAATACAACATAAAAAGGTATTTTACTTAACCAAACTTTTAACAAGAAGAAAAAATAAACTCAAGATTCAGTAAATCAAACATAACTAATACCTATTTAGTTTTCACCACTAAGAACACTTTCTGCAAAGCTTTTTTGTTCATGTATTGGTCTATTGTAAAAGTTTGCAAAAGAAGAAGAATTCGCCGTCCACCCTGCTGCCAGCCGAATGGTATCATACGAGACACCTTTTCTGGCAGCTGCAGATGTTGCTGCGTGTCGGGTGCTATGAGCTGTATTTAGCTCCGTATTTAATCCACTTCTTCTTAGTATGATTTTTAACCATCTAGAGATAGTCTGGGAAGTTGCATCGTGAAATGGTTTTCTAAAAGTGATAAAAAGGTTCTTAGATAGCTCCCTCATATCCCTTGTTTTATCCAGATATATCAGCAAAGCTTTAGAAGGACAGATGTCCTCATCTAATTTATAAAATGGCAATAAGAGTGTGGGTTGGATACGGCCCTTACCCGAAGTCTTGAGTTTGGCTGGTATTTTAATTTCGATTCTGCTATCATAACAAACTATGTTTTGGAGCTCAATACTGGCCAGTGTCTGTACTCTTTGGCCAGTTGCCAAAGCTATTAATATTGCCAATTTATATGTTAAATCCTCCAATGATAATATTTGATTTTTCATGGTTTTTATATGAGAAAGAACTGTTGCTGGGTCCCAGGTGTAGGCATACATTGGCCGAGTAGGCCTCAAACTATGAACGCCTCTAAAAAATCTTTTAACTCTAAAGTCCTCGTTAAGCTCTGGGGCTAGTATCTGAGAAAGCGCTGCTCTATAACTGCTTAAGGATGCAGAAGCTGAGAGGACATCCAACTTCTTTGACTTCTGAAATTGCCACAATAACTTAAGACCAGAATTATATTGCCGAATGGTGGATTTACCAATAGACGCCAGACATATTTCTAAGGAATCTTCTGGAACCGAACCCGCCTTTAGGGCCTGTAGGATAAGACTCCTGCTACCAGGAAAATCCTGTGCCACAGCGGATGAGGTACTTTCCTGAAAGAAAGCAAATTCTCATGAGGCTCAAATATTAATGGGTTGGATTCTACTAAAGAACAAAATAGTGGGTACCATGGCTGAGAGGTCCATAATGGTACAACTACAATTCCTCTAGCTTTTTCCTCTCTTATTTTTTGTAGTACACGAAGAATTATAGAAAAGGGAGGAAAGGCGTAAAAAAAAGAAATTGGTCCATTTCAATGTAAATGCATCTATGGCAACACTATTTGGATCTCCTTGCCACGAAACAAACTTTTCGCATTTTGTATTATGAGTACTAGCAAAAAGGTCTAATTCCGGTTTTCCAAATTTGGAAATTATATCTTGAAAAACCTCCTCATTTATTTCCCACTCTGTCTCTTCAGATAATTTGACTCTAGATTCTGCATCTGCTTCAACATTATCCTTTGACTTTATATATGAAGCGTATAAATAAATATTTTTCTTTTCACACCACTGCCAAATAGTGCGAGATAACTGATTTAATATGGGATATTGTACACCTCCCATTCTATTAATATAGGCCAATGCCGTCGTATTGTCAACTCTACACAGTATATTACAGTTTGACATTTCATTTGCAAAACACTTTAAAGCCCAAGAGACGGCCTTGAGCTCCAAATAGTTGATGTGGTGTTTCCTTTCCGCTTCCGACCAAAACCCATGGGCTTTTTTCCCATTAGTATATGCACCCCATCCTGTTTTAGATGCATCCGAAAACATCTCTAACTGATATGAGCCATTCTTAATATTATTTGTTGCTTTTGAAATATTTCTCAACCACCATTCAAAATACTCTCTAAGGGTAGGTGGTAATCTCAGACTTGCATTAAAGTTACCTCCAGTTTCCCTTAAGGCTAAAAACTTCTGGCGTTCGAAGTACTTGGTATAAATCCAGCCATATTTGACCGCAGGACAAATTGAACAAAGTGTCCCGAGAAACTTTGCAAATTCCCTAATACTACAGGAATAAAGAACGTAAAATTTTTTGAGAAGTCTAGTAGCTTTTATCACCTTCTGCTCGGGAAGTGAAATAGACATTTGGGAAGAATTATATACAAAGCCTAAATATGTTACACAGTTTGATGGTAGCAGCTTGCTTTTCCTGTAGTTAATCATGAATCCAAGCCTTTCTAACAATGTTATGGTTATATTTATATTTTTTAAACATTCTAAGTAAGTGTTACCCAACAATAAAAAATCATCTAGGTACAATATAGACGTATGTTTTTTATTCCTGAGATATGCCAGCAAAGGTTTCATTATTTTAGTGAAAATCAAAGGAGCAGAATTTAAACCAAAAGGTAAACAATTATACTGATAAAGATCACCATTAAATCTAAACCTCAAATACTTCCTGTGATTCTCATAAACAGGAATCAAATGATAAGCATCCTTCAAATCTAAAGTCGCCATAAAGGAATGCTTGTGGATAAGTCTGCTCACTGTTTTTTGATCTTCCATTTTGAAATGTTTGGTCAATAAAACTGTGTTTAACGATTTGAGATTTAAAACTAGTCTCTGGGTGCCATCTGATTTAGGAACTAAAAATACCCTAGAAATATATTGATTTTTACAAGGTTTAACCTGAGAAATGGCCCCACTTTTTAACAACTTGTTAATAGCAGCCCTAATAGAAGTTACTTCCAAATGGGACCAGCCTGGTTCTTTTGGGTGTAATTTCTGTACCGGTTTCGAAATGAACGGTAATTTATATCCGGTTATATATGAATATTTTTATCGGAAGTTAATTTCTTCCATTCATTTACATAGAATTTCAATCTGCCAGCACATATACTAACCTCCTTATTCAGTAGCGGCGCTGACCCCTCCGGAACCGAGTCTCGATTGCGTTTTGAGGTGGTCCCCGCAATGTTTTCCTCACCTGATGGCCTCTGTTGCCCTCTTGATGTGGTTGGTAGCGATTCGGAGCTTTCCCGAAGTGTTGTCCAACTCGAGCTCCTTTTGACAATTGAGTTGGACCCTTGTAGTTTAACGAAGAAATAAATTTCTTAACTATTTTTGGTTTCTTTGGTTTAAGTTCTTCACCAGATTTCTCTAGATTTTTGGCTGCTTTAACTCGCTCCTCCAGAGCTTGCCCAAATAGCCACTTGTCTATAGGGGCATTTGAGAGAGTATCCTTAAGAGACTTATTCAGATTCAAGGAAATAAGCTCCCTGCGAGCAGCTGTCTCAGTTTGATGCAAGTGACAGAGCAAACGTCCCGCATCACTAAGCGATTGGATATGATGGCGATTACCTCCTTCTTTTTTCCCCAACAGCAAGGATAAGGTCTGAGCAATAACAGCTATGCTGGATGTTAAAATCTGCTGCTTATCCACGATACGCTCGTCTCTACGTTTAATTTGGGATGGTAATGCCGTTTCAATTTCCGGATTAAGTTCCGGAATCTTAAGTGCCGGAATATTCTCCGGTAGCAGATATTTTTGTAATAACTCTTGCTTGGTTTCCCCATTTAAGCCATTTTTTAAGACCTCAGTCCACCGTGGCACAATGGCTGCATGAACTGGAGGTCCCGCAATTGATTGAGGAGCTGGTTCCTCTCCCAATATTTGCACTATATCGGGTTCCAATTCTTCCTGTATTTCCTCATTTGGATCATTGACCTGTTCCGGCCGAATATTGCCCACGTTCTGGGCAGATTCCATATTCTCTGAATCAAATCAAACAGAATTTATTAGTTTGAGAACGAAACGTCCTGCCAAAAGGAGCAACCGTATTCCTACTGAAAGGAATAATATCCCGTTAGCAAAAACATATTGATATTTGTCCCCACCACAAGGGACAACAGTATTAGGGATAATATGTCGCTAGCGAGAAACATATTGCATATATTTGTCCCCACCACAAGGGACAACAGTATTCCTGCCACAAGGAATAATATGTCGCTAGCAAGAACATATTGCATATATTTGTCCCCACCACAAGGGACAACAGCATTCCTGCCACAAGGAATAATATGTTGCTAGCAATAACATTATGCAAATATTTGTCCCCACCACAAGGGACAATAGTATTCCCACCACAAGGAATAATATGCCGCTAGCAAGAAACATATTGCATATATTTGTCCCCACCACAAGGGACAACAGTATTCCTGCCACAAGGAATAATATGTCGCTAGCAAAGACATTATGCATACATTTGTCCCCACCACAAGGGACAATAGTATTCCTACCACAAGGAATATGCCGCTAGCAAGAAACATATTATATATATTTGTCCCCACCACAAGGGACAACAGTATTCCTGCCACAAGGAATAATATGTCGCTAGCAAAAACATTATGCACGTATTTGTCCCCACCACAAGGGACAATAGTATTCCTACCACAAGGAATAATACGTCGTTAGCAAGGAACATATTGTAAATATTAGGTACTTACCATCAATCTGTTCCATGTCTACTACAGAGTGGCGAGGCGATAAATATTTTTCTCCCGACAGGGAAACGCTTGGTGTTACGGAATAATTCCGCTGCCTTCGCTCGTTAATTTCGTCCAGCTGTCTCTGCATAACGGAGAACTTCTCCGCCAGCCAGCTGTTTTCTCTCGAACGGTCGTGACTGTCGCTACGGGACCGTTTTCTACTGCTATGAAGATGCTTAGGCATTTTTATACACTCACTACGACGCGATCGACTCGACACACTAATGAAGACTGATGCGACGGGCAAGGGGTCCGGAGGGCCGTTTGCTTTAAAATGTGTGAGACTGGACCACGAGTGGGGGTACTACATGTATACTTATTTACGAAACAAGGCTGAAATATAATTATTAATGTATAACATTTATGAACCCACTTTTAAGTATACTACATATTATTTAAATAATGATCCTTTTTTTATCATATATATGTAAGCATAACTTATCACGTTGGGGTTTCTACCCTAAATAAAAGTCAGAGAAACACACTTTAATGATTTATTGACGCAATCATGTCAAAAGCTACTTATTGACTGCCCCTTCTCTCTTGCGCCATCGTGACATGCGTCATCGTCTCGTCGGTCATGCGCGGGCCTACTCGGGCATCACGTCTTTATACGGGGTTTTACGTTATTACTTTATTACTCTAACACGGCCATCCTGCAATTGGAGCGCCCCTGCGACACATCTTATCTGTAATTTTTAAAACGCAACACAGCAGTTACCAGTATAAGATTGATTCAGTAATGTTTTTTTTTTTTTTTTTTTACTATACAAAAGTACTACATAACACATCGTCAGTTCGACGCTATAATACAAGATTAGTCAAGTTGTCACTAACCTGTCGAGTAACTCTAGTGGAATTGCCACTATTTAGGGCTAGTAGGGTTGCTACTACCCTTACTCACAATTCTAGTGGGGTTGCCACTATTTAGGGCTAGTGGGATTGCCACTATCCTCACTCACAACTCTAGTGGGGTTGCCACTATTTAGGACTAGTGGGATTGCCACTATCCTCACTCACAACTCTAGTGGGGTTGCCACTGTTCTGAACTTGTGGGGTTGCCACTATCATTCTTAACACATTTTTTTTTTTTTTTTTTCACAAAGTAAAACGTTAATATTGCTAGAA
This sequence comes from Hermaeophaga mercurialis, assembly GCA_951812935.1. Lineage (NCBI taxonomy): Eukaryota > Metazoa > Arthropoda > Insecta > Coleoptera > Chrysomelidae > Hermaeophaga > Hermaeophaga mercurialis. The sequence goes on from OX638363.1 coordinate 21,491,453, forward strand.
CGTACCTTTATGACATTGCCTCCTCTGCAGGCCAAGGCCTCAGCTGTTCGTGTGCAGCCACTGTAGTTCTTTTCCCCTTGTTTGAAAGCAAGTACCTCTCATTAGGCAGAACCTTGCGGACTGTATATGGTCCCATGAGCTTAGCTTTAAGTTTGCCACCACTATCTACTTGAGAATCTTCAACTGCCACTACATCTTTCTCTCGAAATAGTTTGGGACTGTAACGAGTAGCGTTGAAGCGCTCGGATTGCTTCTTGAAGTTATTTTCCATTCGAAGACGAGCTTCTTTAACTGCTACATCTGGGTCAATAAAATTGTCCATTGAGATGTTTTTGAAAAATTGCTGGGTAGCCTTAAGCTCTGGATTTACTCCTAGGTGCAGCACAGCTGGTATTTGGTCGGTCATCGAATGAATTGTTGAGTTAAGGTTATCCTCAACTTCAGCTAGGGCTTTGAGCCAATTACTTTCATTTTTAGCAATTAATGTCGCCCGTAATAAATTAAAAACCGTTCGCATAAGTCGCTCAACTTTTGCGTTTCCCCTTGGAACTCCTGTTGCAATATGGTGTAGTTTTACTTGTTGTTCATGCTTGGCTTTGAGCTTACTATAACTTATATATATATATATATATATATATAGCTCATAATATCTTTCTTATACACAACTAATATTTTCAGAAAAGCTTGTTCCTTTTTTGTTAGTTGATTAGGAATAAATGTAAGTATATCTGCCAATCAAAAGTAAAGTACTTCAAATTGTATTCGTGACTACCCATTTTATCTGTGTTTACTAAAATCAAATTGGAGATGCCTTTCAAGTGCTGGTTACATTTTTAGTGGGAATATTAACGTTTTCATATAAAAAAAAATAGATTTATTAAATTCAGTAGTAAAGGGAATATATTCCTCACCCCTACTAATCTCCACCTAGGATAGAAACAGTTAATATAACCAACAATCCTGTTCTTACACTATGTAGTTGGATCTATTCAGAAAGCTGACAATCTGCCAATCTTGTGTGCGTACTTGAATACGAATGAGATGAAACAAAAACGTTAATATTAATAATTGTGTGTAGTTTAGGAGCATTCGTAATAGTTTTGTTAACAAAATACAATTTTTAAGGATAGTATCGAATATTTACTGAGATAAATAAATAGTATTTATTATAATATAATTTAAATACGCTCTCAAAATGTGACTCTACAGCTTTTCACACCAATTTTCAATTCTTCTATTATTCCAATCTAATATGGTGTTGTTCAGGGTGTCCTTGAGCACATTTTATTTAAAATCTACTTAAACGGCATGTACAATTTGCATATATAATTGGATTATTTTCTATATTGCTATACTTGGCCCGACTTTAAATACAAAACTGAAAAATATTTTTATTAAATTCAAAACTATTTAAAATATAAAACTTAACATTTTCTCCAATAGCGCTATCATCACAGCATGATTGATTCTGGGCAAACATGTACAATTAAAATGGAAAAGATACTAAAAATTTCAGAGTATACTTAGATATAACCCTAATTTGGTATTGATTTAAATTAGTTTTAAGTTCCAAGTTTGTGTTTCTGATTTTAATAGTAAATATTTTTTTGGGGAAGTTGAGTGAATTTTTGTTCCATCGAATTTTATGACAAGACAAAACTAATATATGCAGAGGACATCTTAAATGTTCATTTTTTTGTAAATGTACTTTTACATTCCATCAAGAGTGCTATTAACGATATTCCAAAAAAATTTCACATAATTCTTTAACCGATCTTTCACTAGACTCATACGACACTTTTAAAAGCCAGTATTATTTCTCACATTGAAAGCGAGCGTAGATATTTCTTTAATTGTTCAACAAAATAATGTGATCGAATATAAGACCGGCCTTGTTGGTTAAATACGACGATATATGTTTAAAGGAATTTTTAATAACGCAACTAGCCGTTAGTCAGAAGGATGACGACATTTTTCGACTAATAATTTCCTAATAATCTAAGTGATTTACTTTAACATATAACTTTAAAAACATATTGGTGGAATAACGATATAGAAATAAAAGTTATGGAAAAGCCGGGGACCTACCAGAAATGGCTGGGAACATACGACCCAGAAGATCGAAAGTTCTATGTAAGAATAGGAAGGGACGTAAAAAAGACATATTTAAAGCAAAAAATGAAACCTGGGTATAAAAGTGCAAGGCAATTAATAACTGCATGGACAGCATAAAGTCGAGAGAAGCATGGAAAGTAATAAAAAACTACAGGTCAATAGAAAATAATAGGTTAAATCTACAACTTATACCAGTAAATAAATGGAAAGATTATTATGAAAAATTGTTGAAAGGAGAGTAGAGAGTAGAATTTAAAGATGAAAATAAGTGTATAATAGATGTCCCTAAGAAATTGAACATATATCACCTGAAGAGGTTTAAAGATTGGTGATGTGGTGTAAAAACGGAAAACCTTAGGGTTCTGGAGCAGTACCTATCGATCTAATAAAAGCCGCACCTACAACACTTCTTCAAATTCAATTCAAAAAGGTTTTCGAACAGAATGTACCAACTAGCGGGAAATCACTGTCCTAAGCTCCAGTGGGCGCATATACGGCAAGCTTCTGAAAAATACAGTCGAACATGAGATGTATGAATTTGAAGATCAAAGCGGTTTTAGGGCAGGTAGGTCATGTAGTGATAATATCTTTAGTATTATACAGATCACGGACAAGAGGTTGGCACATAATCTACAAATCCATCTAAATGTCACTTTTAAACGAAATAACATTCAACATAATTCTGGAAATTATACTCAAAATTTAAAAAAAGAAAATGAGCAATGTCGGGATTTTCGGGAAACTCTCTCTCTGAAGCCAAATAATATACAAATTTCTCTAGTTTAGTCTTATCCTTAAATTAAGTTTAAATATATTAGCCAATTCAGGAGGCTCATTTATTATAATTTCACCAAAAATATCTAAATATTGTAATCCCTCTCACAAATATTTATTTAAAACTTACTTTTATTTTTATGAAACTAACTTAAAAATATTTTTCAAATATTAAAAAAGCGTTTTTAAAGAACATACTAGTTATGAAAATATTGACTTAAATTGCCGATTGGAGCTAGACTTCAACATTTTACTTTGAAAATTTGACTTTGTTTAAATGCCCTAAGTGTTTATGAGATTAAAACACTGACTTTATGAAGCATTTAGATTGCTTTTCCTTTTAACACCCTGTACAATAAATTTCAGATAACCTACCTCCCGGTGAAATATTACTTTCAGAAATTACAGTATATTCACACGTTCACCGACGGTTACACATTACCTATACCAATATAATTAGATTCCATAGATGTTGAAAACTTGGTCCATCACATTTCTACAATTCGTTTTTAAACTCTGACGAAAAAGAAAAAATCGAAAACTTTGCTATAGATAGATATATTTTATGACGATTTAGCTATGAAACCAAACGGGAGACGAAAACAGTATTTATGCTAGAGGTGTCCAAACAAAAAATGACTAAACAAATAAATATATTATTAGAGAAAATCATTAAATTTAAAATTTTTCATTCACATTTTTCGGCTTCAGTACGAATCGTGCCAAAGCGAGGTAAAAAAAACTTGTGGCATCATCATAAATTATCGTAAACAATACGAAAACATAATAAGTGACAAAAGTCCCCTTCAAAAAATTAACGAAATATTAATTACACAATTTGAGCAAGGACAAATATTTGACAACTCTTATTCGCGCCGAGAAACTTCTTTAATTTAACATCTACTCTAATTACAATGAAAAAACCACCTTTATAGGGCATCATGATCTTACATTAGGTTACGTTAGGAACATTGCGTTTTATATTTCAATTTAATGTAATCGTAACATAAAACTTCATCATTTTACATTCATACCAGTACCTTGCACACCTGGTGCCTCATGATCTTTTTGAATTATTCCGAATGTTTTTTGAGGTTAAATAAGCCGCGCCACATTTAAAAAAATGTGTTTCTACTATATGGACGACACAATTATCTAATTATTTACTGGAGCATCTTATCCATATTGACATACTCACAATTTAATTGAAAACAACCGAATCAAAGGAGTTTCATATTTCATTTTTTTTAACCTTAAAGGGATAAAAACAAATCTCAGTAAAAAAGAGGCTATTTATAAAATTCCCCTCATAAAAACTACGAAAAAAAATATATTCACTCTTCGGATATTACAGGAGGTATATTTCTAATTTTACAAAAATAACATTCTCACTTTCTACATGCACCTGCAATGACGCAGTTATTGATCCGAATAATTCTCACTACATCGAATGTTCCGATAAGTGTAAATAACTGCTGTTTAATGTCCACGTCCTCCAATACCCAGACTTTTCAAAACCATTCATTTTGACCACTGACACTTCCAATAATGCTATTGGTTCTGTAAGTTCAGTAGACAACTATTCGATTCCTTATTATTATTTAACTTTAACTTAAGAAAACAAAATTATTCGACAAGTGAAAAAGAATTTCTGGAAGAATTTGACAAGAGACAATCCTCTAGGGATACACAATATACTGCGGTGGACAATCTTATTACAGGAATACAGATTTCAGAAATTTCCTATTAATTTTGATATATTTTGACCATGGAAGAATAGAAGAAACCTTAGATACAAATCCAAAAACATATTTTAAAAAAGTAGACGGTACTGCTATAAAATACTTAACTGATAGCTTTCAGATAGATTTCTATAGAATTAAAACAATATAATATAATAATATTTAAAAAAGAATAATAATCGCGTTTAATTTAGCCAATTTCTTGATACCAAATTCAATAAACTTTAGAAAAGGAATAATAATAATAATAATAATAATTCATTAGCATCGGCAATCAACAAATTATAAACTGATTATTGGGGATATGTCGCCTCTCATACTGAAATAAATTTTCAAAATGGAAATTTATGTTTAAAATCATTTTAACTCTTACTGTGTCTTATTTAGATATTTCAAATATTGCATTATCCCTTTAAATGTTGTTAATAAGTATTCTAGAAACTACCTCCTTTAAAATAAAGGACACCTTAATGAACTTCATCATTCCGCATTAGTATTCAAAATATCAATTCTCTACACCAGTATTTACCTTACGTATAGAATTTATCTTATTCCTTATGATGATCACATCATGATATTGTCATTGCCCATTTTTATGTTATATACATCATTTGCACTAAAAATAGCTCAAAAACTGTGGTTACGGAAACCATGAAAGTAATCAGCTTAGGAATAGTCCACTTCATCGAGCAGCATCCTTATGACTGAAGAACCAATATTCAATAAAGGACCCCTGTACGGCAAGAAAACAATTCAAGTAATTCTCTTCACGGAAATAAAACCTACAACCCAACTGATACTAAAAATAAAAAACTGAAAATCCCAGTAACCTATAGTCAATTTCAAAGAGCTAACAGAAATCCATCCTCATATTTTAACTACTCTCAGCGCTACACCAAGTGTTTTAATACTTTGTTTCAGTTCACTTTCTCAATAAAGAAAAGGAAAACAATTTCTAAGATGTATTTTGAACCCAAATTTCAATCAGTTTAAATCCTGCAGGAATTACATGAAGAACATTTTAAAGTGCTTAGACTAGAAATTTAATAACCAGGGGATGTTTATAAATTTAAGTAAAAACAAATTAACCCGATTGTGCTTACTTTCAATCCTTCTACAAGTAATTTAGTATTATTTAAAATTAATTTAAACTTTTTTTGTATTTTTATTTAGAAAGTAAAGGTTTTTTTGTGTTTTGTTTCCTAGCTTGCCTCAATTTTTATTAACTTCATTTTTAACCCATTTAGATGTTTAAAATTTTCAATCTTTACCTAAGCAGCATTTAAAGTAATTTTTACATAACGAATACCTTAAAAGTTACTACTAACGCAATTGTTACCGTTGTGGCGACGTAACTAAATGTATTTTTTACTTTACAATTCCCTAAGTGGGAAATAATAATCGAGTAACATTAACGTTAATGTAACTTACACCGTTATTACTTTATTACTAAACAAAGACGTAACTATGTAGTAATAAATACGTTGCAAAAAGTTTAACTTACTTCTCATCTTTATGCTCTTTTTTACTGATCATCTTTCTCACTTATATAAATAAAAGATATGTACTTGCTTCTTAACGCTTTTTAAAAATTAAAAACATGGAAATTAATTGTTAAACAAATATTATATAGTCTACATATATTTCAATTCATTTTGTATTCTCTTTTTTCTTACAAAGGATTTGCTGAAAAATTAAGTGTTAGTTAATTTCCTAAAAGCCTCCGTGCTACTAGATAAATGACTAATTGGTTTATCTTAGAAACCGGATTTAGGTCTAGTTATCTTATTTTTAATGAAGCACATTTGAACTTCACTCTGACTTTTTTACCACTTTTTAAATTTTCTTTCCTTAGGATAGATATCTTTTGTGAAAAATGTTCAGAAACTAAATTTAAGTTTTGAAACTTACACCAACTATGAATATGAACCACTATATCTCGTTTATTTTTCTTTACTTCTTAGGAAATTGTAACTTAAAGTAAAAATCAATTAAGTTAACAAAGAATTTAAGAAGTTTAGGAAAAGATAAAGTATTAAGGGAAAATACTTTAATATTAAGACTTAGTAAAAAAGCTATATAGGGCGTTTTAGGTATTAGGGAGCGAGGTGATATAAAATCGTAAAAGATAAATGTGAAAAAATGGCAAACAAAAGAAGAAACATGATTTAAAATTAAAATAAAATAAAATAGATAAATATTGAAAAATCGTATACATTTTCATGTTAACTGGAAGTAGGAATATTTCAGGATAACGTTTTAATCTAATTAAACAATAAAAAAAATAGTTTGTAAACAAACACGCTCATTACATTTGATTTAACTGTACTTTATAAAATATAAATTCAACTAGTAATATCAATTTTAGATAATTAACATACAGTAGTCGTATTGCAAATGGGTTTATGGTATTTATTCGTTTTAAAATACCTGAGTCGTGGCAAAAATAACCTTACTACTGACTATAATTTAAATGAAGTGGAAAATTTAATTACATCCGACTGACAACCCAATATGCTTTCTGATTCTACGAACTCAACTGTAGGTTTAACTCGTAATTATATTTATTAAAGGGTTGTACGAAAAGTTTTACCCAGAGAAATACACATGTTATGTTTTTTTCATTAAAACACAGTCCTTTGGCTCAGAAACTCCAGTCTGAGTTTCAGATTTAGTTACGAATAAATGTTTTATTTATTTTATCATTTAATTGAAGAAACATCTGGAAATATCAAAATTTGAGTAGAAGGAGCTCAGATTTGAAAACTGTATCATCCCCTTTTCGAATATAAAATGGTTTATTTCAATAAGGTGTTACAATAATCTTATTTAAGAAAGAATAAGATATTACATTCAAAATAGACTTATATATGGAAATAGATCTTGTAAACTACCATGTTCTTAATGTGTACATCGACTACAAATTCTTATAAATAGTTAGACAGAAGAGTATATTTAGTTTAGATGTTGAAGTAAAACAACCTGGAGAAGAAGGAAAATAAAATGATCAGTGATTACGATTAAAACAAATACAAATATTTGAATTGAACCAATATCCTAAAATCCCTCGGAAAAATAAAACTAGAGGAATTGTTGGATTAATTGAGATATAATAATCAGAATCCTTTCTTGCTAGACGTATAACAAACTATAAATAATCGAATTAAATAAATAGTGACTTCCAGGTATAGAAATAAAACACGACAAGTGTCAAGATTATTTATAACGTTGTTAAATAAATGAACTTATTCATTATTTCATAGACGACCTTTGTAACATTTTCAATTTTATTTTTTAGACTTACACGAATTAGTGACACACTTGTATACTTATACACGAAAAATCATTGACTGGACTCTAATACAATGATATAAAGATATTTGCAAGAACATGAACCAGTTCTTGAGACTGCAAAAAGTACAGCTGACGATTCTACGCCGTAAAGTGCAATCTATTTCCTTTTAGCCATCTGCATTATAAAATACAGAGTTTACTATTTCGCCCTAATGTAATTGGGTGAGAACGTCAAATAGACTAGATCGCAAGATCCCATACTATAAATGATAAAAAAATATATCAAGAAATTTCGTATCCTCTGGAATTGATTGGATCAGTCAAGCGACGTTACCTACTAATTAACAAGAAACAAAGAAATGGAAGACAAAGAGTTAATCAAATTTTTTTTGTTCAATAGGTGAGATATTGTAACTGCAAATTTGCCTTTTATCTCTTTGATGTTCCCCGGTTGTGTATAATTGAATTCGTCCATGTAGATCATACTGAGTTACATTTTAGGATTAATTTATTGAACGAAACAAAAAAAGACTAAGTAAAAAACTAATACACGAGGTAATATAAATATAAACTAAGTAAAATGTATCAATAACATAAATACATTTAATTTATAGATTTATGAAGATTAATAAGATAAACAATAATAAGGGTGCGCTCTCAGCTTCACCTTATACCGGATTGGGTGGTGAATGGTACAGTGCATTAGTAGGGAAAAAGTTTTTGAAATTTCTTTTTGCAGGAGTATCTAGGTTAGTATCAGCTGCAATTTAATTTTTTAGACATATACAGAATTACCTAAATTAGGGTGAAAATTTAAAGTTACAAATTTTTTAATAAAATACCCTGTATTATTTTAATATATACCAAAAATAATGTTAGTGTGTCAGCGTTTCCCTATACCTATTTGTGACAGTTTACAATTTATTTGACATTTTTTAAATGTATTCTAGAATTCAATTAATTATAATTAATTGGTGGAATATTAATAAAGATTTTATTTAACTGTGAATTTTAAATTAACGTATATGGTGTTTGTAATTATTGTAATTATGAATCTCAGTAGAGTACAATATTTTGTTTATTTACTATTTTACCTGTCCTGTTATCCACACACTTAGATTATTATTAATAAATAATATTTTTCAAAAAATATTAACCTTTTTACCAATATCATGCTTAAAATCGGTACCATATATTTAAGAATTCTTCTTGCACTAGGTTGTCTTTTACATATTTTATCTTGGTAATAACTCTTTTGCTCGTGTTTTGATTTTAAAAAACAGATTGAAGACCTTTGAATTCGGTACTTTGGTCTTCAATTATGGGCGTCAATAATGATGATTTTTGAAGACTTAGAATCTTGATGCTAATAAACAATTTTGTGAACATTTGCCAAGTATAAATATTCTTTTGCTAACACAACTCTCTATAAATTATCAATTGCAATAATACTATGTGGCTCAATTCTTAACTCTTTACAGGCAATCAATTGTATATCCTTTTTTCAATGGAATCTGGGCGTGTATAATTTTTTCTACTTTCCTTTAGAAATTTTAAATCCATTAACTCGAGAATGTCCCTAAATGTTACGGGATGTGGGATTGTTAAAATATACAATATTTGTTATATTTTTGTAATATGTTTTATAAAACAATCAAACATTTTTTATACGATTTTCATTACAATCACGTATTTATTTATCTTATGTTTAAAATATAACGAATACTAAGCAGTGGATCTATAAATAGAAAAAATAAAAACAAATCTTGACAATTAAAGGAAAAATGAAAACATACACAAATCCGAGAAGGTGCTAGCCAAGCATCTGGAAAAAGTAAATAATGGTAGAAATATAAACGATACGTGGGAGGAAAGTAATAAAAAGCAAGGAAGAGAATTTGACGAGAGCTGCACCCAAGTAGTATAAGAAATAAATACAATATTAAATTACCCAATACAATAAAATATAAATAGATTCAAAATGTGTCTACTTTGCTGATAAGGATTATTTAAAAAATTATGAGTTCATCCAATTCATTCTACTATTAATATTGATGTGAAATCTCCAAATTTGACAAGATCTCGAAGTTAATAATATTCTTACATCTTTTAAAAACATTGTTGCAATTTTTGTAAATATGTAAGCTCGCCGCCACTGAAGTGTGTAACTGTCATCCCAAAATGCATCAGTTTCGTAAAAGAACTGCAGACGCAGCAATTTAATATTCGCTTATTCGTTCATATTGAATGTACATTATACATTTGATCACTGATACTTTATGAATTATGAGAATGCAGTCAATGTAATAAATGGCGAGCAGCATGTTTTCAATACTTCGAATACAATTTACTACAACTTTGTTGATCTTTTTTTATAATGCATATTTTTTAACCATAAGATGCATAAACGGGGCCTATTAATTCCGGAGATATAATTGATGTCTCCGGAGGTATTCATTCAATTGTATTTTAATTAAAATACATTTTATTATTTTTTTTAAATTACTATAGTGCGTTTACATAAACCGGGTCTGGGAGACCCACAAGTAAATTTTATGTATTAACATATCTCAGCTTATTCTTTATGGCGTGTGCTGAGGAGAGAAAATTTGAAATAAACGAATATGTAAGTTTGTACGAGTTGCAAATTGCATTGTTACAAGATATATAAATACCCGTGCAGCATACTTTGTCATTCGGTTGAACCACAAGTTGCATTGACTGAAGTTCTAATACAAAAGCAATAATGGTATCGAAAAAGTATATACATGTTAGCGGTACGCCCTGCTCCCCACTTAAAATGCTGGAAAGCCGTGTCAGGAAGAACGAGCAATAGGAAGATGCGCGAGCAGTCAGTCGTCAGCAGCAGACACAAATAGTAGAGCGTCTTATTGTAACGTGAAAATAATATTCAAATAAATTCTATTGAATTGATTTAGAGTTTTATTGTGGATAAAATATAGCTGTAGCTAACATCAGAAGTGGGATCACTACGCGTACTGTAGTGAATAGACTAAAGTTAGAAATTTAAGTTAGTGTTAGTGACAATGGCCGACGAAAATCCTGAAACTAGTGACAATGTGTCTACCGAACACAGTGTAGAAGTGACGGTTGATGTTGACGACAGTGACGACGCGTCTAATACAAAGCGTGCTAAATTTCAATGGCAAGAGACCCTAATAAATTTAGTAGCAGTTCAGCAAAAACAAATAGCTGATTTAACAAAGATGGCTACGTCTCCGTTCTCTACGCCAACGCCCAGTGTTACAGGAATTGATGGATCGAATACGCAGGTTCCAGCATTCACGCATGTGCAGTCATTTAAACTTACAAGCTATGATCCCGACTACAGCGCATATTCCATTGAAGAATGGCTGAGCGATGCTTCCAAAATAAAGAAAGAATTAAATGTAAGCAATAACTTAATGATTGCTAAAGCATGCGAGGCACTAAAAAATCGTGCTTATCGCTATTGTTGTGAGTGGAGACCTCATTCTCGTACGTGGGAAAATTTTTGTGACGATTTAATCGTAGCATTCCCTGATAAAGAAACACCAGGTGCTCGTGCCTATAAAGCAGCTACACTACAAAGCCATAGCTGTAATTCATTGTGTGATTATGGCAATCAAAAATTGCGCGGCATTCATAGGTTTTATGATGGGTTGCCTTGGCATACAGTACTTAGTATGGTTGAGTACGGTTTAAATCATTCAGAAGCCCGTTCCGCCCTTTGTATTCAAAAACCTAATTCTGAACGAGAATTAATGAAATTACTTAGTGAATTTGTGAATCGATAGTGGTGCCGACGTGTCAATAGTCAAAGAGTCTGTAGTAAAAACTTTAAAAGGGATAATCAGACCAGATGATGAAAACAGACGTGCCTTTATGGGTCTCGGAACGCAAGTTGTTTACAGTATTGGTGTCTGTGATTTGTTGATTATTTTGCCGACTATTACATTAGAAATAAATTTTGCTGTGGTTCCAAATAGTGTCATCCCAGGAGGTTGTTGATGTTATTATCGGTTGGGATGTCATAAGTCGACCTTGTTTACGTCTGGAGAAAAATACTAACGGAATTGAGTTACATCATGATCTACAAAATATTCCGAAAGTGTTTACAATAAAAACAATAAAAGATGTAAAAATTAATCAAATAGATTTAGAGAATTATTTGAAAATACATGTAGAACAACTTTTAACCTATTATAAAAATAAAACTCCTGACCACATAACTACTGGAAAAATGACAATTCGTTTAAAAGACAGTACTCCAGTAGCGTATCGACCTAGACGTCTAGCATATCAGGAAAGAATAGAGGTAAAGAAAATAATAAACGACCTTTTGAGCAGTGGAATCATCCGTAAGAGTCATTCAGAATATTGTTCTAGTAAAAAAAGAAAAATAATGAATTACGGATGTGCGTAGATTATAGAGATGTGAATAAGAGAGTGATACAAGAAAGATATCCGTTGCCACTTATTGCAGATCAAATTAATGCTTTTTGTAAGGCGAAGTATTTTACCACGTTGGATATGAAGTCCGGCTTTTACCAAATGGAAATTGAGGAAAATTCTAAGCACATAACTTCCTTTATCACTCCTGATGGACAGTATGAATTTAATCGAGCACCGTTTGGCTTTGTTAATAGCCCACCGTCATACCACCGGGCAATCGATGAAGCTTTAGGCGAATTGAAAGATAATAAAGCGTTCGTTTATCTTGACGATGTAATGGTGCCTTCAGTGACAATTTCCGATGGACTTAAAAATTTGGAAGAAGTGCTAAGTGCCTTGTCTAGTCACGGTTTTTCTCTGAACTATGAAAAGTGTAAATTTTTTAAGTTAGAAACTGAATATCTCGGTGTCGTGTTAAGCCAAGGTACGATACGTCCCAGTCCCAGGAAAATTAACGCTCTCACCCAAGCTCCACCTCCTTCGGATGTAAAGGGTGTTCGCCAGTTTATGGGACTTGCGGGATATTTTCGTCGTTTCATAAAAGGATTTTCTTTAATTACTGCTCCAATAACAGCATTGCTGCGTAAAAATTGTGTTTTCTTATGGACTCCAGAGTGCGAAAATGTAAGACAATCAATTATTATTAAACTGACTGAAACACCTGTGTTACGTATGTACAACCCTAGTTTAAGTTGTGAAGTCCATACGGACGCCAGTTCAATAGGTCTTGGGGCGGTGCTTTTTCAAAAAGAAGATGGTGTATGTCGACCTGTTGCATACTATAGTCGTCGTACGACTGATTGTGAGTCAAGATATCATTCTTACCACCTAGAAACTCTTGCTATAGTGGAAGCGGTTGAACATTTTCGTGTGTATTTGTACGGTGTACATTTCGTAGTCTATACAGACTGTAATTCGGTTCGAGCAACAGCTGTAAAGAAACAATTACATCCACGAGTGGCTCGTTGGTGGGTTAAATTGCAAGATTACGACTTTTCAATTGAGTATCGCCCTGGACATAAAATGGCGCACGTAGACTATTTAAGTCGAAATCCTAATACAGAAGAAGAGAGTGTGTTAAAAGTGTGTGCTTTAAAAACAATTAACATTAAAAAAATTGTAGACGTAGAAACACTGCGTGAGTTTCAGAACAATGATCCATTCTGCCTCGAAATATTGAGCAAATCTGATAGTGAACCAAATTATACTGTCATTAATAATGTAGTTGTAACAAAAACAACCCCTCCAAAGTGTTTTGTTCCGATTGCGGCGCGGCTCTTAACTATGAAATTGTATCACGACGAATCATCACATATCGGCTGGGAGAAGTGTATTACAAAAATGCGAGAAGATTTATATTGGCCGAAAATGGGACAGTGCTTAAAAAAGTATATAAAAAATTGTAGGGCATGTGTCTTAGGCAAGTCACATACTGGTCCTCATAAAGGTTTAATGCAACAAGGCGAAAAACCAGATGATATTTTACATACGTGGCATATTGATCATGCGGGTCCTTTGGTAAAATCTAATGGCTGTTCTCAAATTTTAGTTATAATTGACGCATTTTCGAAATATTGCAAGCTACAACCAATTCCGAAAAAGACTTCCAAAGATTCTATACTTGGTTTAATGCCGGTTTTCGAAGAATTGGGAAAGCCAAAGCGTATTATAGCTGACCGAGCCGCTGCATTCACATCAGCTACATTTAAAAACTTTCTAAGTGAACAGAATGTGCAAATTCACCATATAGCAACAGGAGTACCTCGTGGAAATTGTCAAGTGGAACGTGTTATGAGAACACTCTTTAATTTGTTAAGAGCCACACTTACAACTGAAAAAGAAAAAAATTGGGCAACAGTAATACCCGAAATAGAAAACAATTTAAATTCAACTGTACACTCTGTAACAGGTTATGCACCGACGGTACTACATCTCGGTACAAATCCACGTTTAGCCGCAACTTTACAATTTTTGGGTGATGTGGCGCCAGCTGACAATTTCGTTGACCCGGAAAGGGCTGTGAAAGAGGCACGAACCCGAATTGTTGACAGTGAGAATAAACGAGCTCAACGATTTAACGGGCTTGTTTGTTTAAAATAGGAGACTTGGTGGCTGTTAAAGATTCCCAGCTGGCTGGTGGCGGCAAATTGGGACAAAGGTATCGAGGACCTTACACTGTTCGCAAAGTACTTGAAAACGACAGATATGTGGTTCATAAACAAGGACGGCGGACCACGGTAGCTGCTCGCGAGCAATAAAACCTTGGCCCTCCCGAGAATAAAGAACATGTAAGTAACAGAAAAAAAAAAAAAAAAAAAAAAAAAAAAAGCCCCACTATGCCTAAATAGTGGCAGTACCACTATAGTAAAAAAAAAACAATGAATAAAAAGGATAGTGGCAGCCCCACTATGCCTAGATAGTGGCACTACCACTAGAGTATAAAAAAAAAAAAGGAAAAGGATAGTGGCAGCCCCACTATAAAAAAAAAAAGAAAAGGATAGTGGCAGCCCCACTATGCCTAGATAAAAAAAAAAGAAAAGGATAGTGGCAGCCCCACTATGCCTAGCTAGTGGCAATACCACTAGAGTAAAAAAAAATTATAATGTCTTGTGATGACATAGGTTCTGCTTCCGTTTTTTCTAATTCCAGGTGGATATTTAGCCATATGGAGCGAGGACGCTTTGATTCCAGGACGGCCGTGTTAGCGGTACGCCCTGCTCCCCACTTAAAATGCTGGAAAGCCGTGTCAGGAAGAACGAGCAACAGGAAGATGCGCGAGCAGTCAGTCGTCAGCAGCAGACACAAATAGTAGAGCGTCTTATTGTGACGTGAAAATAATATTCAAATAAATTCTATTGAATTGATTTAGAGTTTTATTGTGGATAAAATATAGCTGTAGCTAACATACATACAAATTGTAATAAGATCTGTGGATCCAGTAGCGACGACAATAGTAATCATAGTAACGCATAAAATATTAGTAATTGTAATAATCGAAACCCGAATATTGCATCTAAAAATTTTTATATTTCTGCAAGTAGTCTAGAGTGGATAATGTAAGCACGAGTTAAAAATAAATTTGAACCACATATTACTTCGTGCATCTGATTTGGCACAAAAACATATGGCTGCTGCATGAAAACAAGCATTTCTTTTTTTTATGTTTATTATCCAAGAAATTGTGTTTACACTTGGAAATCAAAAACGTAAACTGAAGTATCTATTCATGAACTTTATATGTTTTGTGGATTACTTATTTATGCTGGAGTTGACAAAATCTAGTCAATTCCTGCAAAGAAACCTTTTTCTGATGAATTTGTTAATACCATATATCGAGCCAGGATGTCCGTATTTGGATTTAAAGAAAGATTTATTAGATTTGAAGATAAAAACGCACCTATAGATACCAATATATTAGGACTAGAATTTTATACTTGATATCTATTTATTGAACAATGTAAAACGTGCATCATACTAGATATCAATTAATGGGTTTTTCGTTTTAAAGGCAGATACTTTGCTCTTGATGGTTTAATTTATATTAGCCGCCAATCTGTGCAATCTACACCTGGTTCAGGTTCAAAGTTCCAAGTCGACTATGAGAGTTCGAGGCCGACAGTCAACTAGTGTATTCGCGAGAAATAGTAGTAAAAAAAATCAGTGGTAGACACCTAAAAATAAACAATCAGTGAAAATTATAGTGAAAAAACATCATAGAAAAGTAAAAAGGAACAGTCAAAGAGAAATGCCAACCCCTATGGGATCAAGAGGATCCTTGGGGGACCTAGAAAAAATGGATAGGGATACTGACTCGGATGTATGTGAAAGTGAAATAGAGGAGTTGAATGCTCAAAAACCAGTTGCAGATTATTTTAGGGATGCTTTAGGAAGGCAAACAGAAGATGAGAGATGAAAAACACCTAAAAAGACATATAAAGCAAGAAATGACGATGAAAGCAATAAGGAAAAAATAAAGACTGATAACAAATACAAAAGCTTAAAAGAAGAAGAAGCACCATCAACCAGCAGAATAAATGAAATGTACCAGTAGGCAAACCAAAAAAGACATTCGTACCATCGATAATGACAACCTAAAATATAAATGACCATAAAGGAGTGACCAACTTTTTTATCCAGTACCTAAGAGAAAAAATCAAAGTTCAAGTGGGAACACTAGAATTACAAACAAAGCTAATAATGTGTTTAAAACAAAGTGAAATCAGCTGTTTTACCTACAAAAATGAGGAAAAAAATACAGAAAATAGTCATGAAGGCGGCTCCAGACATATCGGCAGAGAGCATCAAAGAAGAACTAATAAACAAGGGACACCAAGTGGAAAAAGTCACCCCACTGAGATCCAGGAAGAGAACATCAAATTCGTATTTAATTGATTGTATTATCAATGTCCTATAAAAAAAGAAGATGACATTAAGCCACATTGTGTAAATTGGGGGGAGATTACCAGGCAAATTACTCACAATGCCCAACACTCTAAGGTATTTAGAGAACGGAAAAAGAAACATCACAAAATTTAATCTAAATAATACTAACTTTCCACAACTAAAACAGGGTCCCATAACTGGACCCAACTATTTGCAAAGCAATATTACCTATGCACAAATTGTTAGAGGAGTTGGATCCAGTAATGGGCCCCAGGCTCAAAATTATCAGTAGAAAATAATATAAAATCATTAGATGATAACAATGTGTTCAAAATTATTAGCGAATTGAAAGGATGTGTAATTTAGATGCCATTTTTGAAATGCTTAAAAACCTCAAAGAGGAACCAAGAAACTATAAAGACTGTAAAGACATTTTATAAGTAATACAAGTATTTTGGAAATTCTCAAATATCAAAATTTGAAAATAGGACATTGATTAACCATATGTTTTTCCAAAAATCATATTGTGCCTTAAAAATTGTGTTTTCAGACTTATTACCAAATCCCCAAAAATTGTATTTCTGAACTTAGTAAATGCCTCAAAAAATGTTTTTTTAGAGATCTTTCGATCCTTAAAAATTGTTATTCCAAAGTAGTGTGTGTCCAAAAAATAATTTTTTTTGTCAAATCCTCAAAAAAATATTAATTCTGATTACTATACATTTATTGACCTGTTAATCAAAATTAAGTCACTTTTTCTACTTGGAAACTTAACAGAGAAAAATTTTAATATTTATATTATTATGAGCAATTTAAAATATTTTATAAACATTTATCTTGAAAAATTTTTTTTATATACTAAATCAGTAAAAAAATGTTTAAGGGGATGAGGAACCGTTTATTTAAAAGAAAAAGAGAATGCTGAAGAATTCTTTAAATATTATTCCATTTATTTTTCCTTTTAATTTTTTGTTTTATGAGTATTTTTTCGCAAGACGTCCTATATGACCTACTACATTTATTTTTATGTATCCAACTATACGGTTCACAGAGGGTAGTGGATTTCTAACAAACGTCTAAAAATGCGTTTATATATTATTGATCAGAAATAATATAAAATGGATTGCTTGATTAATTAAAAATGGACTTTTAAAAGAAACTGGAAATATACTCGTAGATTTTTCATTCAGTTAATTATACTGCCGTCTCTACTGGCAAACTTCATTAAATGAGAAAATTCTAAGATCTTGATTTGCTAATGTAAATCTCCAGACGAATACAATTTTCACTTCAAGTATGCAAACGGTATTTAAAAATCGCTATAGTTAGACAATGGTCGAAAAAAAAATTAATTAGAAACAATTTTTTAAAATTAAACCCATTGAATGAAAATTAAATTATACTTTTCTAACATGATATTTTTTCGAGGTTGTACTTACATATGAAAAGATGCACATATAGAGCGTTGAAAGAGAGTCTATTAAAAAACAATAGTTTTAAGAGAAGAAGAGCAAAAGCACATAAACACGTTTTATTTTTAAGATACTTTCAAATGGTATACAGGGTATTCTAAATATTATTAGATACAGTAACCTATTATCGAAATCATAAAAATAACAAACGCTTAACATTATAAACTCTTAATTTTATATATTAATAATATTTTCTGAAACTGCATATACCAAAGTAATTTTAGCTTTAGCCAGTTTTATGGTAAAGAACATTTTTACGCCATAGTAGATAATTCAATTTCAATTTAAATCAACCATGCAATATTTGATGTTAGATATGTTGTAAACAACTGTTTCCGAGAAAAAAATCATTTTTATTTTCATGTCATGAAAACCAAATGTGACAGGTTTTATTTGTAGCAAATTATACTCAAAATCCTCCTCAGTTGAATGTGATTGACAATAAATAATAGTGTATGTGCCTACAGTTCCTCTCTAACGGCTAAAAAAATCTACATACAAATCTCTCTCTAAATTCCAAAAACCTAAACTCAAAAATCTTCAGAACTCAAATTCTAAAAACCTTCAAATAATATCAACAAAGAAGGTGGATATTATATTTACTAGATATGAAATACAGTCATCATATAAATTTGTCCCCATCTATTTTTCAATTCAGATGAATTCAGCTTTTAGTTACGTTTAGTAGTTGAATTATCGTGCACATTTCATCTCCTGACGAAGGCGCTTATGACAGAGAGCGAAAAGTTGAGAAATATCTCAAAAATGATGGAAGTAGTAGTCCTTAGATTTCATATAACTGTAGAAGCCTTCATTCAGTAGTTTAGTTAGAAGTTAGTACCTCATCTAGGACCAGTTTCTATCCTATTTTACACAAGCGAATCCAGACATATTTTAGTACCAGTACTAGGAATTTATTGTATCAATAGCTTATGAATTATTAAGCATGGTACATTAATAACCTCATTTTGTCCAACTGCCCTTTTCCTAAAAATGAAAATAAATAAAAGTTTTCATTTAACATCGTTGCTTTAAAGGAAACCAAAGTTATGTATTTATTTTTGTTGAAAACGAATCCAAGAAACATTTTCACAAATAATTCAATACAACTTTCTGACTTAATTCATACTCACATAAAGATAAAGACGAAGTCCTATGCCTCAACTATTAAAAGAAACACGCTTCTCAGTGAAAATACCTTGAATTTCTTAATGAATCCTGTAAAAGATTTTACTATACAGAGGACTTCCGGGTTGGTAAAATTTTCGTTCCTTTACATCATGATTCTACAAGATGTCTGCTGTTCCACTGACTTATTTATGAGGAAGTTTCCGGCAACGTAAAATATGCGAAGGGAAGTTTATTTTAAACTTGAAATTGATAAAATGATAATAATATAGGTCAGAAATGTGGAAATGTTAATTAATAAATTAGATATACACGGATTCAGCAAAAAATATTTTTAAAATTTATAAATAATTAAAGGATACTCAGTTAAATAATATTCGAACAAATTACTATAATAGTTGGTATAATGTTACGATATATTTTAAAGCGCATTAGGTACAAAATGGGAAATATTTTTATACGGTAATATTCACACTTATATGCGGATTTTGAAAGCATTATTCTATAAAGTACTTTCAAAGGTCGTAGAACAATTGTTGCATTAAATACATTGGTAACTTATAATCTAAAGCAAGTCCTTTTTGTTATTTGATAGACAAACGACCTTCAATGATAAAATCACCTACCTCTTTATCTATCAGGAGCTACAACAAAGAAAATGTAAACAGGTAAATTAACAAAAAAGTGACATCTAAAAAGACTAGTTAGATAATACATAAAATAATGTAAGGTAGATCCGATATGTAGCTTGTGTATCCTAACAAACAAAATTTTCTCACATAGACTTTAGTTAGTTCCATACCTGGTAGAGACTTATGGGAAAAAGCAGAAATGTACTCCTGTGCTTTATTGATATGGAAAAGACCTTCGATAAAATTAAATAAAAAATCATTTGAAATATATTACAAAAAAAATTACCACAAATATTAATTAGAGTCAATTAGGGCCTATATCAAGCAAAAAAAACTTGACACAATGTTAAGCGTAAGATAAAGGTTTATGTTAAGCCCAGAAAAGTCTCACTGATCTTAGACGATCTTAGGCGAAGAACTAAAAGAATAAAACCAAAATTTGTTATGCAGATGATATGATTATAGTAGGATGAAAGAACCCTCAACAAAAACCTACATAGAAAAAGTATTAGAAAAATACAACGTCAATGAGAGAAGAGACAGCGGCTGTGATGATAGGAAAACAACAACATATGCCATATTTAAAAGATAAAACACTAGACCAGGAACAAGAATTCAAATATTTATGATCAATAATTATATACTACGGAAATAGAGAAATAAAAGGAAGACTTTTTTGAAAAAAGTAAATGCCAAAGGACACAACAGTACACATTTTTAAGAAAGTAAACAGTCCAATATTAACATTTGGGGCAGATATATGGACATTAACGGAACTACAAAGAAAGGAAATGAGAGCAATAGAAATAAGAAATCAATGACAAATTAAAGGAAAAACTAAACTCGATAAGATAGAAACATAACGCACATAGAAAATTTAAAGGAAAACCACTGGACGAAAAAATAGAAGAATGCCAGTTAAGATTGTTTGGGCATGTAAAAAGAATAATAGATAATAAAGTAGTTAAACAAATATATACAGCAAAACAACCAAAAATACAGCAAGAGGTAGACAAACTCGTGAATAGGAAACATGGATGTGCAGTAGTAAAAAGGGGTATAACTTGAGAAGAAGCCAAAAAAGCAACCAAAATAAGAGTAAGTGGAAAGAAATATG
The DNA here is from genome assembly GCA_951812935.1 of Hermaeophaga mercurialis. Classification (NCBI taxonomy): domain Eukaryota; kingdom Metazoa; phylum Arthropoda; class Insecta; order Coleoptera; family Chrysomelidae; genus Hermaeophaga; species Hermaeophaga mercurialis. The sequence continues at coordinate 21,512,565 of OX638363.1, forward strand.
GAACAAAATGGTCAATGAAGGGGAGAAGACTAACTCACCCGCCTTTCACGCCTAAGAGTAGAAAGGTTATCGATTATGTATGTAGGGCCAACTAGCCGTGGTAACTATATCTCCAAAGCATATCTAGTGCAGAGGCTACTACAGCTCACAAAGGTAACTAATAGAAAAATGAATCAATGGCATTAAAAAACAATATGGATATGAGACAGAACCAAACAGAAACATATTGTTTAACATTTTAGAAAAAGAAAAACTTATCCTTTTGATAACATCCTTTCAACAGTGAGGTCATAAACATCCGTAATGACTTTATAAATAATATTTTATTATCGAAACCCTGAAGCAGATCAATTTAATTATTTCTTTGTTTATTTTTATCGATAATGATTTTTTTGTATAGGAGTATATAGGGCTTACAATACCGGGATTCCGGGATCCCGAATACCGGAATCCCGGATGATTTTTGTCCGTTATTAAAAACCGATATTTATGTAAAAATACCGGTATTTTGGTATTACATTAGTTGATAAAAATTGAATTTATGCACAATATAAATCTAATTTAAAATAATATTAATTAGAAATATGGTACTTTAATATAGTAAAATTATTAAACAGTCTACAGTGCATGAAATTTCTAGACTGAAATCTAAAGGTAAACGTTTCAGTATCACATTTGACGAATGGACATCTATTCGTAATCGGCGCTACATAAACATTAATGTACATTCTGTTGGAGGAACAATGTGGAATATCGGATTAGTGCGCGCTTACGGATCCGTTCGAGCAGAAAAATGCTTATCCCTTGTAGAAGAAAAATTGAAAGATTTTAATTTAGATATATCTAAAGACATAGTTGGAGTAACTACTGACGGTGCGTCGGTTATGGTAAAATTAGGAAAAATTATAGAGGCTGAACATCAACAATGTATGGCACATTGCATAAATTTAGCAATTACTGATGTTTTGAATAAGTCAACTTTGAACCCGAGTGTGGATATTGATGTTGTGGAGCAAAATTATAATGATGACGACGATATCGACGAAGAAGATGGTAATGGAATTATTATAGAGTTAGATGCTAGTATTACTACAAGTAATATAAATATTAGACATACCGGTATATCATATCTAGTTTCAAAAATTCGGAAAGTAGTGAAAACATTTAAAAATTCACCTTCTAAAAATGATAAATATTTACAAAAGTACGTGAGAGAACAATTAGGTAAAGAAACAGCGCTAAAATGAGATTGTCAAACAAGATGGAACAGTATGTTATTTATGTTAGAAACATTTGAAGAAACTAAATTTTGTATTCAAAAAGCGCTTATTGACATTAGTTCCGATATTCATTTTTCTGACGAAGAATTTAATTTATTATCTTCAATTATTGCTGCTCTTACTCCTGTAAAATTAACAGTAGATGCATTATGCCGAAAAGATGCAAATCTTTTGACGGCTGACGCTTCTTTAACATTTATGTTAGATACTCTTTCCCAGCAAAAATCTGCAATTGCATTAGAATTATTGGAAGCATTAAAATCTCGAATTTTACTGCTACGAACTGAATTATCACAAATACTCCAGTATCTGCAAAAGGGCTCACAAGATGTTGGAGAAGTATTTAAACACATATCCAAATTTACAATCATTAAAAAAATTGTAAGCTTAACTAAACGGCTCACACATGAAAATCTAGAAGATACAGAAGATATGGAAGTTGTGCAAGAAACATCCCTTCCAATATCTTCCCAAATTAGTAATGAAACATTATTAGAATCTGACAAGGTAAACGTAAACGCATTAAAGAAAAAACTACAGGCAGCAATAGACGAAAAACTAAATACTTCACCCGTGCCTGCGTTTAAAAAAATTCCAGGTCTGGAACAAAAAATAAAAGATGAAATTACTTTTTTTGAAAAAACAGGAACAAAAGGAACGTATTTACAAAATGTGTATGATTTCTTAATGACAATAGTGCCGACAAGTGTAGAATCAGAAAGAGCTTTTTCGGCGGCTGGTTATATTTGTACGAAAATTCGGTCCTCGCTTGATGATGAAACGATTGATTGTTTATGTTTTTTAAGAGCATACTTTAATAAACAAAACGCAAGTTATTAATATTATTTCATAAATACTTTCAATTTAATTATATTTTTTGCTTCTTTAATTATATAATGACATACGAGCCTATTATATGTAAAATGTAACATAGAATTTAATATGTACTTTTTTTACTTGCACGTTTTTTTGTATCTATCTACTCCTACTCTCTATGTAATAAAATAAATAATATCTACTCATTTCAGAACAATATTTATTGGATTTCATATATTATTTGTTAACAAGTCAATATAACAACTGAGGTAAGTAAAAATATAAATAGTACATTTTTTATTAATAATACCGGTTTTAATACCGGTATCCCGATATTTCAAATTTCAAATATCAAATACCGGTATTCAGATTTTAGTTCGGTATTGTAAGCCCTAGGAGTATATAAAGGAAAAATAAAAAAAAATTGTCATTTTTTTAGCAAATTAAGGAATATCAATTTTTTTATGCAATGACATAAACAATTTATAATCTTGCATAAAAAAATTTAAAATGAAAACTTCTTAAGTCCCACAAATGTTTTATATTGGTGTAGATACAAAAAATAACTTATTCTTATTCTTAGTCATTATTTGGTACAAAAATGGTAGGTTGCCATTTAAACGAAATTAACTGTTTTCTGTATTCCTATATAGGAACTATTCTATAAAAACAGATTATTTAGGAAGTATTTCAGTGTCTCTCAGAATCTACGATAATACTGTATGTATCATTGTGATCATGATGTGCTTTTTAAAATTTTTACGGTGTGAAATATTGACCCTCTTATATTTGCTTTATACTGTGACAGAGACCATCAGCGAACTTCAACATATAAAAGATAAAAAAAGCACCTTCCATGCAATAACTAAATACCAAACTGATACCAAATTGGATGTTATGGTGTAATTCGAGGAAAACCCCCATACTCAGGTCAGTCAATGGATTTTAGCCATATTAAATTTTCCAACATTTAAAGAAAATAAAATGCATCCCTATCTAATTAAATCAGCTCAGAAACTCATGGAAGACTATGATAGAAGAATGCATTTTTCTGAATAAATTAGATAACAATTTATGATGAGTGCACTTTTACACTTTGTGGTCATGTTAATCGTCAAAATTGCCGCTACTGGTCTGTATATAATCCTTACATTACGAATTGGTCATTGGTCTCTTTTTCGTTGGTGACTATTTGAATGGAGATTATTATTAAGCACTGATCTAAAATAACTTTGATAAATTGATATCCTGATCTAGCAAATCCACAAGTTACAGTAAATATAATTGCAACACGTTGGAGCAGTGTCACATTACAGAATAAATGTCCAGCAGAATCTCGACTCAAGATTTCCAAGTCGGTGGATAGGGAGGCAAGCATCGATAGAATGGCCAGCACAATCATCTGTTCTTACACTATTGGACTTGTTCTTATGAGGATATGTGAAAATATAGTACACAAAACCAAGCCACTCAATTTAGTTGATTAAGAATAAAAATAACGTTTGTGATTAGGTCGGTCATCCCTTAGATGTTGAATAACGGCAAAAGACATTTTTATTTAAGATTTGGCTATTGCGAAGACATTCGAGCTGAGAATTTTTAACAATTTTTACATTAAGATTCTTTTTTTTACAATTATTAAGAACTGAACGTTATTACTCATTAAGTTTTTAGTGTGTTGTAGCGAATTCCGATAATCAGATGATTTTATTTCTCTTTTAATGTTCATTTTTGCAATATGAAAAAATTTAACATGTTTGAATAGAGATTAGCAACATCTTTCAAATAATGTACCACAAATGGCTACTTCCTATTTAAAAATCTGGGGGTTATAACTGTCACACGAGAAGGGTAGGATATAATTTCGAGATTTTTTGTAAATATACAAAACAACTTAAATAATTAATTTATTTTATTTCGTTATTTCACATTGTACGTCATAATAAATAAATGTAATTCTGAATATGAACTAGCTTGAATAATTAAACTATTTGGAATGTGACAAATATCAACATCTTGTTACAAGATTATAGTGAAGTGGGTGCAATTTATTGGATTTTCGTACCAATATACAGGGTGTCCCACGACGATTAAGACAAGTAATATATCAGAATTGGGCAGTAGTAGAGAATTATAATTTTGGGGGTGTAAATTAGAGCAAATGTTGCATCTTTTCTTGTTATTGTGTTACCCAATGAGGTATTTGTTTTTGGTCACGTGACGTCGCATTCAAAATTATTAATGGGACAACCTGTATATTTGTGCCTTTCTGTATTCCTCCCGATAAAACAATTCCAACAAACTAGCACACTTGGGGTCTAAAGTGATTAATTCAAGAGCTACAGGTACTTAAACGATTATACCACTACGATTTTGTCTTCTCGTATAAACTGTTTATTTTTCGCTCTAATCGTAATTTTTCCATATTCATTAAAAGTATCTTGAAAAAATTTTTGGTTTTCATTTTAGTTTGTGGCAAGTTTTATTCTAAAGTCACCTCATTTTTACATTGGTAATCATCGCCTTAATATAATTTTTTTTTCTGGGATTTCAGTTGTGAAAACGAATTTTAAGTGAATTGTCAAACTAGCCTTATATACTATATTTACACAGGTCTCAAAAAAAATATATATGACAAAGTAAACATTGTAAAGTTAATTGAAATTTAATTTGGCATATTCGCAGTAAACACTAATTAATGTAATTATTATTCCTAATATCACACATTCTGTAATTGAAATAAATGAACAATTATTAAATAAAAATATCAAAATATTTATTAATAATAAACCCTTTCATGTCAATTAAGTCTTATTTGTCTAATTAATAATTCAAAAAAATTATTAGTATAAATAGATCGAATTTGATATAAATCCTGAACGTTACGTTATTTTACTATTTTGTAATAAAAGTATATTTTTCCAAGTACGTCTACCAGTTTATTTCTAAACATCTCATTATATTATTTAATTTTTTAGACAATGATCGATCCTGAACGTTGGGGAAAAAATAACGACTTAACTACATTGGTTAATATTGAATATCTTGAAAAATTCAAACATTTGATTAATCGAAAAGAAAATGAATCAGTTTTTGAATTTGGAATGGGAGATGGAAGAAATACAAAAGAGGCCTTACTGCCTTTATTGCGAAAAGACTTCAAGGAATTTATTGGTACTGATGTGTCGCAAGTAATGATCGACTACGTAAAAAATTTTACATATGTGGAACAAGAATTACGCAATGGTTCTCTTCCCAGTGGGAAAGCCAAAGTAGAAACACCTAGGACAAAGTCTGTACAAACTGATGACAATGTAATTAATACTTTAGCATATTTACAAGCATATCCTCATACATCCATTCGACATTTGGAATCTGAACTTGGTATCAGCAAATCAACTATCCACAGGATATTAAAAAATCATAAGTATCACCCCTTTAAGATACATTTGGTGCAAGGTCTGAATCCTCAAGATTTTGATCTACGATGTACATTTATTGCAGATATGCATGTACGCTTAGACGATGAGTTATCTTTTTTGGATAAAATTCTGTGGTGCGACGAATCGAGATTTCATAATAACGGAATCGTCAATCGACATAATTGCCATTACTGGTCTGCAGAAAATCCAAAATGGGTGAGGGAAACCCGATTTCAGAGAATTTGGGGGGTAAACGTTTGGTGTGGCCTATTCAATGGGCGTTTGATTGGCCCGTACTTTTATGATGGTATACTAACGGGAGAGAGATACCTAAATTTTTTACAAAATATACTTCCAGACCTATTTGAAGACATTCCATTGAATGAAAGAAATACAATGTGGTGACAGCAAGATGGTGCACCTCCACATTTTGATGGTAGAGTGAGATATTATCTGGACATGATATTTCCAGAACGCTGGATTGGACGCAACGGTACTATTTACTGGCCTCCAAGGTCGCCAGACCTGACACCGTTAGATTTCTTCCTTTGGGGATATCTTAAAGGTATCGTATATGAAACTCCGTCTAGAGATTTAGACGATTTGAAAAGAAAAATACGCGATGCTTGTAGAACTGTGACACCGGAAATGATTAGGGCAGCATGTAACCGAAATCTATTATCAAGATTTGGGAAATGCATTTACGAAGATGGGCATCAATTTGAACATCTCCTTTAATATTGTAAGTTTTTTTTGTGACAGTTAATTTGAATTTTTATTAAAAATTATAATATTGGTTTGTCTTAATCATTACATACGAATGTAAGATTGCCGAAAATTACAAGGGATTCAATTATGAATTTTTTAACTTACAATCGTTTAAGTACCTGTAGCTCTTGAATTAATCACTTTAGAACCCAAGTGTGCTAGTTTGTTGGAATTGTTTTATCGGGAGGAATACAAAAAGGCACAAATATACAGGTTGTCCCATTAATAATTTTGAATGCGACATCACGTGACCAAAAACAAATACCTCATTGGGTAACACAATAACAAGAAAAGATGCAACATTTGCTCTAATTTACACCCCCAAAATTATAATTCTCTACTACTGCCCAATTCTGATATATTACTTGTCTTAATCGTCGTGGGACACCCTGTATATAGTTAAAGTAAAAAAAAACAGTCAGTTCCTGATTCTCGATTTCTTTCGCGTTGTTAGGTAGAAGAGGAAAAATTCACAAAAAAGTGTTCGTCCCTGATTCTTGTTGAAGTTCGACGTTAACAAGTCGGAATGTAATTAGGATTTGTTTCCAATTTTAGAGCAAAGAAAAGATAAAATATTGCATTTTTTATTTGGATTATTTCTGCATTTGTTTATCTAGATTGAAAAGTCCCGCTTGTGTTTTCCACGTATCTGTCCGTCCATTCATCAGATGCCAACGAATTTGATAGATTGGAATTGCAATTTCTACAATCGCAAATCGACTTTTCGTAGTTGATACTGACGTGATAATGAAAAATCTGCTGACACTATTATCCATCGCTCTTTTTTTTATATAGTGTAAACACAAAATTGGCTGTGAAAATATTTCATCGAAGAACATGAGAACAACAATTAGAAAAAAGTACATGTGATTTGCAAATAGTTTATTCCATCCTTAGTTTAACTTTGCATTCATGTAGTTACCATAAAATATAACTTACATCAGAGGTGAGGTATTTTATGCAACTTATGATACTGAAGTTCTTTAGACTCATGTTTCCAGACTTGATAGAGTTAGCCCTATGTTCACTAAAGGGGAGTGACACTAATCTATTTTTGTATTCGGTCGGTATACAGGGTATAAGAAGGTGATTGAAAATAACAGGAATAATTTTTTGTGGAATTCATTTCTCAAAGATTTCTTACTCTTATTTTTCTAAAAAAATTGTCGTTTTTTACAAAAACCCGAATAACTAAAAACATGCACTACAGCTGTGTTATTTAAAAACTTCTAAAATTTAAAAGTTGGCTATGAAATTTTAGTAATTGCTTGATGAGTGTTTTGAAATGAACAAGGTTTCTGTGAAGGAAATTGCAGAAGGAGTGTTGAAGAAGATTTCCTAATCGTGTGATCCCCCATAGAGAAAGGTCTTCTAATGTTGAAAGTCGGGCTTGAGAAACAGGCAAGTTTTTCAGTAACACTCGCAATCATACTAATGCAATCAGGGCACAAAACGAAGTTTGGATACAATTGAAGATAACCCACATATTAGTACTAGAATTCTATCTCGACAAATTGGTATATTGCAAACTTCTACCCACCAAATTATCAGTAATCTACTACTCTCATTTCATATCTGAAAAGTGTAAGAATAGTTACCAAAAGATTTGGTTAAAACGAGTGAATTTTAAAAGTTACTTTTTAATGGTTATGTTTTCCGTTGCAAAAATCTTTTTAACATCCACTGTTCAACAAATACCTTACAATGATATTAGTTTTATTGTAGTATTAAATTTCATTGGAAATTTATTTCTATATAAACCTTATGCAGTCTGTAAATTCACATATTATGAAATATGATGTATATTATTGTTGTCTGGAAACAATTGTTAAACACCAGCCCAAGCAAAAGAGTACATATCATTATTTTTGACATTACCTGTGTCTTTTTTCTTTAGATACACTTAAATAATTTAATGTATGATCAACTTTCTAATAAGGCATTATTTTCTTTTTGCAACATATTTGAACCATTTTCCTGAAAGTTAACTGTGGGAATATCCCGTCTCGAAAGATTGCAAATATGTTCTCTAAATCTAATAATTTCTGAATTAGTTATTTTTAGTGGAAAATGATTTTATATCTGCAACAATTTAGAGTGCAAAATATAATTGACAATAAACTCAGTAGTTTTTACAAAAAGGTAGATCAATAATGTTTGAATTAATTATATAACTTTAGGTTTTACAGAATTGAAGAATATAATGTAGTCAATGTATTTTTTATCACTGTAGACACGACAACTGACAAATCAGCAATTAAATATGCTTTTAATTAAGTAAACACCGTCTACTCAGAATTGTTAACTTTATGACTTAGACTTCTATGTATATGCGCGCCCATATTCAATTGATAGGTATGTCCATGATACAACAATTACATATTCCAATAATTGTAGGAGTCGCAAGCGTAGGTTTTATATTTTCCGTGCTAACGCGTTATCGGAATTTTCACCAATGATATTCGAATATTTAACAATGCCAAATATTTTACAAACTCGATTCAAATAATTTGCAACTTTTATTTTTACGATGATATTAATTATCTGTAAAATTATAACGCAATTACATGAATATATATTTACCACGTCAAACCGCATCATTGCCGCTTTCCTGTTAAAATCTGACCTAGGGTTTTAACTTACAACAATACAAATCTAATACAATAGTATAGTTTGTAACAGCTTTGAACATGCCGAACCTTGTGCCTAGAAATTGCGTTTTGCGGACAGCATTCATTTTTTGTTACTATTTGAAGATCACTACTGCTGAATCGCATTGAATGCTAATCGATGAGCATGCTCTGAATAAATCATAGTATTTTGAACCGAAAACCACCTCTCCGAATTGTGGTGACTGAAGATAAAAAGTTAATATAATTTGAAAAACTCAAGCGTAAAATATCGTGGATAATTCCTGGCGAATCATGGACATCATCTGCAAGGCTAAATCGCTATGGACGGAAGACAATGCTCTGTGTTTGGTGGGATCAGAAGGGTGCTATGCGACACAAACCACCAAGTTCAAGTCATTCTCTAAACCTTATCATTCAGAATTGGCATTACTAATATTGTTATAGACTAAAAATTTTATTGAAAAGGGCGAAAAAAATATTAATCACACTACCAAATAGTTTAACGAAGACAACTGGTACTTCTTGGATCGAAAAGAGCTTTATTTTTGGAGGTACTCTTTTAAAAGGCATATAAATAGAGTGTTGCGGTTTTTCTAGAATTCACAATTTGAAATTTTATTCAATTTTGAATATTAAAACTTGTTTCTTTTAGGTGTATCCAAAAATGTTATAAATTGAGTAAAACTATTTAACTGTACATCTCGATAGTGAGTGGCTCGTATAAGAAAAGTGGAAAGTTGGCTTTTTTTAATTAATATACAATCAAATGAAAGTCTTCATCACAAAAAGTAGACCAGTATAATATAAGTTACGAAAAAAAAGTTATCACAAAAAATTTGAAATTCCATCTGATTTTTAATCACTCTGTATCAAATATTTTTTAATACCGTAGTATAAAACTGGAAAAGTTAGGATAGATATATGTATGCCGTTTTTATTGATTTTCAACGATTTGGCTGCTACATACATCTAAATTGAAAAAAATGTGATTTTCAGGTGGCTGTAGATCCCTAAATATAATAGACATAAAGTATGATACATCGTTGAAATTATCTCGGCAAGAGGTTTATAAAAATGTAAAAACATAAGGGGGTATTCCATTTAATAAAACAACATTTTTGCCTGGTACTGCGTTCCTGAACACACTTTATATTTGGTACTAATTTTAAAATGTGAATCTCAAGACTGTCTACATTTTTTGTAAAAACTTTTTTTTCGTAACTTCAATAATGGCGAACTAATCGAGCTTTGCCACACTAATGCCTCACCTGGTATATAAACGGTTATTTCTCAACCTAAGTAAATGGTGAAACTAATTTATCAAAAAGGTTAATACATCTAACACATAACATCAGCACTTAGTTGTTGCAACTATCCTACATTATGTCCAAAGTAAAAAAGTGTATCAACAACAAGCACTTGATACATTTTGACAAAAAGTCTTGGTTCATTCTTCTCTAAACTTTTTCAGCAGGGTAAAATTCAACGAACACTTTTTTTTTGTCTTTATACCTATCAATTTGAAGTTTGTCAAATGGGTTTGAAAGAAAATTAGAAGCCCTTTAACTTAAGCTGTGTTTATACAAAGTAAAATGTCTGATTTGGAGATAAAACAAAGAATTACTAAAGTTTTTATTTTTTTTTCATTTAATCTCGTAAAAATGATAATAATTTACAATAGTAATACTTCTTAAAAATAAAGAAGGGAACATTTTATTGTACTAAATGTTAACTTGTTGAAAACATCATGATATAACGTTTATTCTGTATGTCTCACATTTAATCTCGTGCATATATGCATATACAAAGATTCCACTGATTGTAATAAATTATTTTAAAAGTAAATACATATTTACAATACGCATATCACTTGTAAATATTCTCCTATATTTTACGTTAAGATAAATTAAATTAATAGTTAAAATAATATTAAATATTAAGCAACATACCTGTAAGAAAGTCCAATCCTAATTATATGGAGACCTTATAGACCGTCCTTATAAACCAATTGTATAGTAACGCCTTCGGCGTTACATACCCCGCTCTATTTTAAAGTAGAAAATCCTTCTCGCTCTTATTCCGTGCCATCTGCTTACCATATTTCTTACATTCGAAATGTCCTATTCAAAGGAAAAATCAGCTATGTGGGCTTGAGAAGAGATGGTAGAGATTGGTCTAAGCAGATATGGACCTTATATAAGTTACATAGAACTTTCTTACAGGTAGGTGGTTCAATATTCAGTAATATAGACCAATATGTAGATGTATAAAGCAAGCAAATAAACTGATTTTTGAATATATGGAGCCCAAAAATGAACACTAGATAGTTTAAATTTATAAATTCTTGTTCAACTATTTTAGGAGCGTAACTTTCTTATTCATTATTTTATCTGTAGTCAAATCTTGAAAACAATTTATTTGTGAGGAAGCACATCAATATGGATTTTTAAACATTACAAAGAGTTATATTTCCTCTTAGATATTTTGTTACTGTTTAACGTCCTGGCTACACTTTCTTTCAGGATTGCTAGTTCTTTCAGGATTGCTAGTTCTTTCAGGATTGCTAGCAAAGTACAGGAACTTCTAATGCAGGTCGTGATTTATTAGGTAGTAATATTTTAATATTACATTCTAAATCTTTAATGAACCGTTTAAATAAATTTTGCCCAGCATTACTATTCAACATAATATTTAGTGATATTAATTCAAGGTATTATATCATGCTCCCAATTCAAATTTCCTACGAAGGAAGTTTAAAATATTAAAGCAAATACTTTAACATTTTTTCCTGCAAAAACATGTCTCATTAGCTTATGAAGATGGTGAAATTTTGTGCCCCCCATGATATTTACATACCATAACCCTCTAGTATTGTCTACTCGCAACAAAATATTGCCATTTGGCTGTTCTTTTACAAAAAATGTAAGTGCCATGAAGATAGCGAGTTCTAAGATAATTTATGTGCCTGTTTTTTTTTTATAAAAAAATCCAAAATCTATCTATACTAGTATTGGCAACTAATGCATCCCATCGGAATGGAAAGGACACATTAGCAGAATTGCCCATTTCGAAATTACCTTTGCATATTTCAGTGCCAGAATTTGAAATGATAAATCCATTTGCTTTATAATTATAATCTGACTTTTTTAAAACTTTATACATTTTGGTGTAAACCTTTCCATAAATTATGCTTCCCGTAATTTTTTTCTTTAAAAGACTTTAATATCTAATAGATTTAGAATATCTAATCTAATCTAATATCTAACAGATTTAGAATATTTAATAGATTTAGACTGTTTTACATTAGGTAAAGTTATTGTATTCCATATAAAAGCTAAGACTTTTTGAGTTTGGATGGGATTGATTGAGATTTTTTTTCATTTTATTATTAATTCTAAAGGATTAATAATTTTATTCTATATATTCTAAGCTCTATATTTTTAAAACAATTCTCTGGACTATCAGCTATGAGTAAAAAAACATCCAAATAGTTGATAGAGAAGAATCCTTATACTCTTAGGATACTGATCTATTAGATCCATAGTACTCACAAATACAGTTTTGTTCAGATATTTAACGTTTTTTACGTTTTATTTAAAAAAAATTAAACGTTTTAAATTTAAAATAAATCTATATTTAAGTGCGTCGTTATTGCTATATGTGAGTATACATTAAAAAAAGGCAATAAATCCTTTAGTCTCAGTCTATAAAAAGTCTATGAAAAATAAAATCTTATAAATTTTCATAGAAAAAATAAAATCTTATAGACTGTGAGAGGACTTATTTCCCCCAATTTCCTTTTGTCAAATCTATATTTATCCTCTAGTTTGGAATTTAAAACCTAGTCAGTCAGAAATTCGTTTTTCTTAGGTCTTCAGGATTTTATTATTCATATAGAGAAGAGATTATCAAAACTTCGTTCAATCTGTTCCATTTCGCCTTTAGAGAATTTGCCGTTACTTGTAGAGGTTTTGAATGAAACGGAATAAAATGTCGATTAACCTACTTCAAATTATGGCGTCGTTTGTTATTCGCGTCCATTGATTATAAAAAAGATGGATTCTTCTTATAATTTATTTCAAAAGGTTTCTTTATAAATTCCAATCCTATATTATTCGCCAGTTTCTGGCTTCGTATGTCTGTAATGTTCTTTTCGCTTGATGTCCCTACCTCCTACCACCCTTTGGGTTAGAGTATTTAACTTGAAATAAATTTGTTGCTTATTGTCTCTACAGAATAAATAATACACTTAATAAAAACTCTTCCCTCCATCTTTCAAAAATTAGCTATAACAGAGCTTTCTATTTCAGCATTTAATTTTAAGGCTGACAAACGGGGACAGTTTTTTGGAATCAATATTTTACTGAAATGTTCCCTTGTGTCCTCATCTAGTCCGTCCGATAAGTAACTCTCTCAGCTTGTATGAATTAATATGGGGCCTAAAAGGCCTGTTCTTTGATGGGTCTGCCTCCATCAACTCCGGTACTCTTTCACTTGTATTTTCATAACTGGAATCAGTATCGGAGATAAAATTATTTTCTCCTGTGCATACTTCTCTTAGTAGAGCTTCGGCCCTGACTTAATTTAAAACTTGATTCTGAGTCATTCTTACCTAAGCAAATTAAATTTATATCTTATTGAATCTTAGGTAAAATACATTTAAATAAACAAATGCTACTTCGGAAAAGGAGAACATAAATATCACCTTAGCGATTTAGATTTACTGACTTAAGCATATTTTACATAAACAAAGTGTTTATTTAACTAATACAGAACTATCCGATAGATATATACTGAATGACATGGAAAATGCAACACCTTGTAATAGTTTTTACACAGGATTTGCCTATAATTATATGTTATGTGATTAAAATTTCATGACCGGATAACAAAAAATAAGGCCAAAAAAAATAATAATGTGTGGAACCTACTCAAGCTCTAATGCACTCTAATGCACTTGGCTAAATTATTCAGCCGTTTTCCTATGATATCCAACATATCTGTTAAGACTGATTTACCTGATTTTACTTGTATAATAATCTATACATATCAATATATCAATTTAGACATAATAGATACCGATTTAGTCATTTATACCGATGTAGACATATACCTTCCGATCTGGACTGTATTATTACGTGCCATGCAAAAGTAGCATTTTTAAAATACTACTTCAGTGGTCTGTCTTTTGTTTGTTGGCAAATTTTATTTGATTATTTGTAAATTTTGTATGTTTTTTTTGGCTAATAAACACATTATTATTATTATTATTATTATTATATGTTCAATAGGCGATAGCTCAGGAGATCAAGCTAGCCAAGGAACAAGATTTACACCGGCGCGTTCAAAGTAAACTAAGGAAAAACGTGCTACATGTGGGCGGGTATTATTTTGTTGAAAAAGTGCGTTAGGTAAAGTTCTTAAGTAGGGGAAAACATATGGCTGTAAAATGTCTTTCATATAACGGCGAGCTATGATATTGCCTCTAACGAAGACTAGAGGTAACTTACTACCATGTGCAATAGTGCCCCATACTATAACGCCTATAGAATGGTGCACTTGCCTCTCTACAGTATATTGTAGATCTCGTCTTTACTCGCGCCTTCTTCTTACCCTTCCTCGACCGTCGTGTAAGCCCAGGGTGAATCGCGATTCATTACTGAATACGACGGTGTTCTACATCCCAGTTTGCTCTTTCTCTATACCATTGAAGACGTTTTTGACCATGGTTAAAAGCCAAAGGCAGCACAAAATGAGAACGATGTGACAACAGTCCAAATGAACGTATTCGATGATATACAGTTCTCATAAAGATTGGCCTACCAACTACACCAAACCATTCATCTCCAATCGACCTTGTGGAAGTGTAACCGTCCCTAATTGCCATTAGTCTTAGTCGCCTTCGTCAAGGTCCTATACCTCTTGCCCTTCTTTCCCTACCTTCAGTAAGCCAGGATCGAACACATCTCATCACTGTACTTGGGTTACGATCCATGCGACGAGCTGTTTCTCTATATGACACGCCTGCTACACACTGACCGATAATTCGACCCCTATCAAACTCACAAAGCTGAGAGAAATTTTGCCTTCTACGCACAACAGACAGTGTACTCGATGTTTATCTTTCAGAATAAACATAAACTGCCTAGATGAAATGACAGAACGTACTAATATTTGTTTTAAGTTTATGGTCTGTTTCAAGAAAAGAAAAGAATACAGCAAAAACAACTGCTGCTCGAAATGGGCTTCTATTTTATAGGTGAGAACGATGTATACAGAATGAGAACAATTTTTAGTAAGTATTACTATGTGTTGCATTTTCCATGTCATTCAGTATATATATATAAAGGTCAATCTTAATATTGTATATATTTTTATAAATAAAGGTATTTACATTTCCATTTACTCGAGGATTTTTTTACTAGAAATATACAAAAACTATCTACTTACTATTAATTTGCAATGATAAAAGATATCTTCAAACAGTATCTAAAAAACTTAATAACAGGCATCAGTTTAAATATTCCTTTGAACAAATCTAAAAAGTCTTACGGTATACATTTTTGCCATGTAATATTGCTATCAGTAATATCTTGTACTAATTTCCCCATCTTTGCTTTAATTTCTTTCAATTTCTCTTGCTTCTTACGCTTCAGCATCACAATGAATCACACACTATTTATCTCGTCAGCAAGTGGCGTGTTTGGCACTGAGAAATGTAATGAGTACGGTACGCAGATGTAGGCGGTAGGAACGAGCAGAATTTTTGTTTTAAAATACAGTGGCGTCTGTAACAAAACAGGCCTTACAAAATTATTGGTGGTTAGTAAATAATATGTACTTGACGAATTGACAAGTTCTATATTGCACGGTCATCAATAAGGTAACGTAAAAATACAATAATAATTTTAATTTTTGAGACAGATGATTAAAGCTGTCCACTTAGATATTACACTAGTGGTGGTACTGGATATCACAAAATATGTTTAGTTATATTAATTAACTGCACATGTAATACAAGTCAGTGTTAAAAATCCAGATTAGCTCGGCTAAACATCTGTAACAGTGTATATGTCTCAGCAGTCGTACGCAGACAAAATGAAACTGATTTCTCTCGAGTAAATCTGATATCCACTTTACCCTGCTTCCCCGCGTGTAACGTTACTGCTAGACTCATTGCGGACAGCTTTACTGATGATTAAAACTTTAGTGCAGAGTTTCAAACTTACATTATTTTATTGTCAAAGGCGATATCAGTTCATTTTTTTGTTTGGTTAATGAACACGAATTGAGGAAATATTCAAGTCCTAAATTTTATGAATATGCGGAAGTTATATTAGAATTGCAAAAACGGTCAATGATATGCTAAATAATTTTGCCGTTTACGTAAAATATCGACTATGGAAATTGCTACAAGCAAATTCAAGGTCCCTTTTGTTAATTTTGACTTTCAGTTTATAGTAACTGTAAGAATATTGTAAGATTATTTCTACCCTTACTTTGTAGAATCGCTCAATTATAAATGTAAAAGATAAAATATACTTATCTTAAAATTCCACGATTTTACAAGAATTCTTAAATATTCATATGACAATTGTACATTTTAGTTTTACATTTATATGAATATTGATGATACTGTAATGTCGAGAGATGTGACAGTCCAGTTTGTCCTCGCTTGCAAATCGAGCATAGAACTTCATTTTTCTGTCGTTGTTTCTGACAAAAAGACTTGTTTCTATAAAATCCACTATTGACAAGCATGCTCGTTTTACCTTGTAGGTTTTTGCGGAACTCAAATCAGTCGAGTCTTTAGTAATTTAGATAGAATTCATGACATTTTTATTGGCGGCAAAAAATACAAAAATGATTTATATTATGTTAAAATGCACATACTTTAATGCCAAAACAATTTACCTAGATTGAAATTCTGATGTTATTGTATAAATTCCTTTAAACAGAAATGCAATATACATACTTGTATTCAGGTATGCTGACAAGTATTAACATACATGTAATTAAATATATCTTCTTAGCTTTGCATGAATGAAATTAAAGACCTCTAAGCACGCGATTTTATTTATCTCTTTGAATGATCGATGTTAGGGCTGAAAACCCCTAGAATTACTGGGTATATCGAAAACTTAGACACGATTAGTTAAAATGTACAAGAGTTGATTGATATTTTTTAAAACTTCATTTTAACGTTAAGTAGTTAATAGCGATTTTAAATTATAAATTAAATTAACAATAGTTTAGGTGTACATAGATTAAATAATAGTTAAAATTTAACATTTGAATATCCATTATAATTTTTATTTATGTTAAAAAAACGGAGTTATATATACCTACAGGGTTGGGATAAAGTATTGAACCAAGTAAAATATCTTTAAAACGAAACGGACGATATTTATGAAATTTTGCAAGTAACTAGAATGACGCAAAATGCAGCTGATGTACATTTTTTTGTTAACAATATACTTCTGGTTTACCCGGAAATACTCTCAATTTATTGTATATTTTTGCAGATTTTGAAAGATCTTATTATTTTGAATTCGTACATACTGGGTTTAGTGTAAAAAATCTGTAAAAACCAGGAATACACCACTTTAATAAACCACTTTTAAGTTTTTATACATTAGAGTAAAATACCATTTAGATAAATAAATTGATATTGTTTGTATTAATAGTAAGAAATAAACGAGTACTATCTGGTAGGTAACTGTTGCCAACTGTCAAATTGTAATTTACGGAAATAAATTGTACGATTAAGAATAGTTCATTTAAGTGAATTCACTTCACTTAAACCGGAAGTATATTATTAACAAAAAATGTACGTCAGATGCATTTTGCCCCATTGCACTTACCTACATTTTCAATACAATTTTATAAATATCGTCCCAACCCTGTATATGAAATAAGTCCATGCATTCTCAATGATTTAAAAATGATGTAAAGCTCCGGAAACAAAAAAGAGAAAAAAACTTGAATCTTCTGAAGAAAAAAGAAGACATTCAACATTAAAAGAAAAGTTATAAAAACCCTTGTTAAAAATAAATAGATTAAATTAAAATATTTAAATTTTATCTACTGATCAAAATAAAAAATATTGCATACATAATTAATATTTAGAAAGTTACTATTTCCAGAAAATTTTATGCTTCTAGAAATTAAGACAGATAGATAAGATAAAAATTTGACATTTTACCATCGAAGTTTAAAAGTATATCTTGATATATGCATATAAAAAATTTCGCTGTTTTAGAACTTTCGTAAACTTGTTTATGTACTCAAGTTGACTTCTATTCCATGCTCAGCAAGAAAACTAGAAAACCGTGCACCGTATCTGTCATCAAAGAGTATGTATGATATGCATAATTTACTTTCCCAAAGAGATTCAGTCGCTACGGGAACGTCAACTTTTGTCGTACCTTTTTTTTACAAGCAAAATCTCATTTATATGTATGAGCAAGTATAAACCAAAGTCTTTGGATGAACATTGCAAGACTGCAAGTAATTGGCCTCTGGATACGAAATAAATAATTCACTCTTAACAAGGCATGAGCTCCCGCGGTTGGTTGTATTGAATAGTTTTAGGAAAAATTACTCTAATAAAAGAAATCAAGTGAGCGAGCTTTTATTCGACGTAGACATGCCTTTTCCTGGCTTAACTTTTCCATTAGTCGAGCGTTGAATTAACTGAATTTAACGATGTCACTACCACTTACAAAATTTGTTCCAACACAATTAAAACTTAGTACGAGTAATACCGTTCAATTGTTTTGGCAATATCTTAATCTTAATTAAAAATGCTTTCTAATTTTATTCAACATCTGAGGCGTGACCGACCTAATCGCAGGCGTTATTATTCTTCCTAAGTCAACTAAATCGAGTGATTTAGTTTTATATACCATCCTATTCACACATTCCTATTCCTATTAAAGGAAGTCTAATATCGTAAGATTGAATGATCATGCTGACCATTCTTCCTATCCACCGATTTGGAAATATTAAGTCGAAGTACTTATTCGATAATGTGGCGATACTCTGCCTTGCACGAGTTTGCTGAATCAAAATATAGTTTTTTGAAGTTGGCACAACATTATTTTAGAGCAGTGCTAAATTTCATTCCATTCAAATTGTCATCAATGAAAAGGAACCAATAGCATGATTTCCAACTATCCCTATCCAAATATTAAAGTCTTTAAGGTATTGGGTATGTTCTTCTCTCATCCGATGAGAATTTTCTGCAGAGCAGTCGCGGCAAATTTATCATTAGCATTAGTATAAGACTGCACTCATCCGAAAACAAAACATGTTCTAATTGAATCATATTGTTATCTAAAATTTTCTTCATTTTTTCGCAAAAATATATTTTTCTATCAAAATTGTGTTCCACCGGCTCCTGAATTGGTATCAATTTATAGGGATGTATTTTATTTTCTTTGATATTCGAAGAATAGATTCATGGCTAACATCCAATGTTGCGGCTACTATTCGGCTCGCCGTATAGGAGTTTTCCCCAAACTAAAGTATTAAATTCAATTTGGTAACATTAGTTATTGCATAGGAAGATGAACTTTGTTTCCTTACTATCCATTCTCGCGAAATTGCTTTTCTGTTTTACTAATTGTCCGTTGGGATATACGCGTCAAAGCCGGAAATTTCTCTCGAAAGAGGCGACCAACTTCGATCTGTGTTCGTGTGTTATCTCCGCAACCAATCATCTGCAGAACTATTTTATGCATTACTGTTATCCACGTTTCTGAATTGTAATTAACGAAATTCAAACAAGTAAAACATCGACACCTACTGTCATGCATTTATAATCTCACATTAAATTGCTAAGGCGTTTTAAACAAAGCTAACTTTGATCAAAGGAAACTCAAAATCATACCACAAATATTTATTAATAAACACAGACAACTAGTTTCGACTTTTTAAAAAGTCATCTTCAGGTCTGAAAAGATTTAAAGCTAAGTTACAAAGCAGAACGAAAAATTTCTTTATTTCACCAGTTTGGTCTTTCTTTTTACATCTTCGGATATTATTTTATAATTTCCCAATGTTAGTGGGTACATTTCTGTGGCTCCTAGTATGGAGGCCTCATCCGTTCCTGTAAGAATTTTCTTACATTACTTCTTAAACCTCTTGGATACTATGTACCAGGAAGAGTTTATTTTGTCCTTCCTGACATCTTGTTTGATGTCCTTTTCGTTTAATTTGAATAGTCATTGGTTTGACCTCTGCCTACCTCCTTCTTTTTTATGGGTTGTTCAGGTGAGCGGAGCAGAATAGCTTTCTGATATTATCGGTCCTCTTCCTCAACTTTCTTTACTTATTTACCCAATTTTCTTGGCAGTGGTGGCGGTATTTTATTATCTCCCCAACGTTCACTAGTGGTCACTTACAATTACCTAACATTTTACAATATTGTTTATTACCATAAAGGGTCCCTTTTGTCTAATCACACACAGTTAGATCGACCTTGTCATGTTCAATTTAAATAATAAGTTTAAGTAGTTTGATGTTTTTAAGTTTATTCTTTAACAGTTTTTAACTTTTTAGCTTTTGACGTTATTTAGTTCATAATTTTCAATTTCATTACCAAAATTTAATTTAATATATATATATATATATATATATATAAATATATATATGTATATATTTCCATTCCTGTTTCTTTAAATTAGGTAAGTTTGGCAGCATGTGGTTAACATCATATATTCTCATTGTACAATTTTGTAACTTAGCTTTAAATCTTTTCAGACCTAAAAATGACTTTTTAAAAAGTCCAAACTAGTCTGTTTATTAATAAATATTTATGGTATGATTTTGAGTTTCCTTTGATCATGCCATGTTCAGAGCCTTTTGAAAACTAACTTTGCCATGGTAAATTTTACGTCTTTTTTAATTGATACCGTCTAAAAAGGAGACTGAAATGTTTTTTGTTTACTTTCTCGTTATCAAAAACTAAACCGTATTACTTATTAAGCTCTTTATGTGTTGTAGCGAATTTCGGTAAGCAGGTGATTTAATTTTTTTAATATAATTTTTATAATAAATTTCAAAACAAACCTTTTTGAATAAAGAATTAAGAAGCCTTTCAAATAATGTATCACAAGCCCCTACTTTTCATTTAAAAATATGGAGTTTATAATTGTCTCTCGAAGGGGTTCAATGTAGAAGAAATTGTTTCGTTACAGGATGTCATTTGATAATCAAAAATTGGCTTGTTAGGGGAATTTTTATAAATGTGCATAATAACTGAAATAACGAATTTATTCCATTTGGCTGTTCCACACGGTATATCAGCTTTCCGTTTTTACAAAAATCTATAAAACCTACAAGAAACATGGACGTACCGATCAAGCTTATAATTAAATTCTTGACTTGTTAGATTGTTCGCCTGGAGAAAAGTAATTTTCAAGTTAAAAAATAATCGCAAGAATAGCCACACTAGAATAGGGTTTTTGAACTTTTAATGTGTTATTTAAATTATTGATAAAATAAATTTGGCTATTTAGACTAAAATATCAGACATACATACATATTAACTATTGGCCTATTGACGTTTTAAAGTTTAGGTACTATTCATGACCAATACATCAAGTACCCACTTCCTCCACTCTCGTATCTGCTCTTTCACCCCTCAAAGCTATGTTAACACTCGCAAATTATTAAATACAATAAAAAGCTTTAATTTTGCAACTCTCGAAACTCAGATTCAGAAAATACTTTATACCGATTTTAAATACTTTGTTTGGAACAATCCTGCTATTTAATTAATAAATAACTATGCAAACTTTTTTGGTAATTAAATGCGATTTAAGCTGTTTGTATTCTTGTCATAATTAGTTTAGTTTTCATTGTAATTAGGTTAATTGTAGCCATGAACGTATTTTTCTTTTATTATTTGCCAATGTTTTTTATATTAATCTAAATAGTAGCTTATAGATCGATTAAAAATTAATAATTAGGCCAGCAAAATACCAAGAGCACAACAACTCCTTCTTTGTTTCAAAAATAGCTAAATAAATAATAATAATGTACCTGTGTGGACAATAATACAGCTCTGGTACACTCGAAGACGTTGATGGACGCATCCGGCATTGGAGCGTAAATTGTGATGACGTACGTTATGCCCAGGAGAGGCATTAGGACCAAAAGGGCCTTTGCGGCTTTGTGATATTGCTGCGTTTCCAACGTGTTGGCCGATCGAAGTTTTGTGATCAACACCCACATAATGCACAGGAGGAACACCAAATTCAAGAGCAGAACGATCATCGTGGGAGCTTGGAAAATCCAGTCAATTGGATGATTGTCGAACCAACGGCACTGAAATACAGAAATCTTGAGAATATATTGAAGATTTTGAAGAAATGAAATAAAAATATAGCCGAAACGTGGAAAGTTTATTGGAAACATTTGAAATAAAAGAAGACATAGTACGTTACAACGATTTTTAAATTTTCCGACGCAGAATATGGTCTCATAATATAAAAATACTCATCGCATTTTTCATTATTCTTTTCAGCAGAGCTTGGTTTATATATTTTTCCTCTTTTTTGCCACAAGGAATCTGTCGTATTTCTTTTATACCAGCCAACATTGCAGAGACAATAGTGAGATATAATTTCTCTCTTGTATAATTTAATTACTTCCATATTCCTGGAAATATTTTTACACTAGACTTTCAAAAATATTAGTCTTTCTTCTGCTTTTAGTTTGGCCTTAATTTGTTTCCAACTTAAATATGTTTGCTAGAATTTTTCAAATTTTACGAACTTACTTTTACTATATAATGAAAATCTTTTACAAACATTACCGGTAAACTTTAAATATATGACATGTTTTATTCATTCCTAGATTCACGATTCTTTTGTGTATAATAAAGGAATCCAAAATTTGTCAACCAGTCCTGCTTTTCTCTGTACCTCTCCTCTACACCTATTCATTAAATTAGAATATAGTTGCATAATAAAATAAAGAATAAAAGTAGAATACATTTTCCCAAAACTCTGAATTCTGTTTATAATACCTTGTTTATTATAGTATTTAGAGACATCTCTTATATTTGGATTTTATTCCGCGAGTGTTATTCTGTTATTCCCAAAAGGATATATATTCCGTATTAATGGAATATACACGTAGTATGTCTCATGGTAATTGGAATATGTTTTATTTACACAAAGCTACTGAGTTCATGATTTTTTTATGGTTTCCTAAACCGTATTATACGCATTTCCCTGAGATATTACACATTCATTATATACTTGCTTCTCAACGATGCGGTCTCTATAAACGTAACATTATTTTGTCAAAATAAACAACCGCATAATAATAAGAATGGAATGAGATAACCATTTCAACTGAAATATAATTTCAGGTAAATAATAATAATATTAATAATAAAATTGTTAATAAAATAATAATAAATAGATAAAGATCAACAAATATTTGTAATCAAATACTCCTTTCCAATTTAACATTTCACACACATAATTTGATTGATTTATTTAGATTTAAGCAACAAATTGACCGATCCAAACAATGCAAATATATCATCTAAATTATGATTTCTTAAATTTGTTAATACTTTACAATAATATTGTTATAATATAAACGTTAGATTAACATGTACTATAAATTTTTAAAAAGCAACTGATTTTCTTAGATGTATATTTTAAATTACGATTATTAGGATAGCTTAAAAACTCAGAAATTAAGAAAACAAATTAATATTAAAGCAATAAATACTAATTTGCTACAAAATTAAAATTAGTTCTAATTATAAAAAATGTTGTCACCCCATAAAAATTTGTTTGTATTTCTAATTTAAAATATACAGGCAATATCACTATTCCTAATGACAAAATTTACAATTTATTAGAAGTATTGAGAACCATGTACGTATTTAAGAAAATTTCCACTTTAAAGAAAACAAACAGATCTTTATCTCGTTTATCCGGATTTATCCTTTTCTTAAAACACACCTACAATTTCTTTCTTCATAATATCGTTAAAACACCCTGAATCAATAAATGGATATTTGGCACTTCTGAACTTCAAACTGGATGAAAATTAAAGTCCAGACAATGTTTAACTCAAAACGACGGGTACGCGTAACGGAACACGCATCATTATATTGTGAATTTTAGACACAATAACATCAATATACATATTTAATAATACACCATCCACGAGAACACATCTATCAAAGATTTTATCACTCAGTATCTTGCAGCATTTTGTGATTTACAAGACCTCAAACGTTTTTAAAATAGCAACAAAGTTAAGCAAATAAGATTGTAATCAGAACTAAGAAGTTTTAAAGTGCAACTAATGAAAAGCCGAAGTATATATAAGTGCATTTATATTTATCTCAACGCTATTTTGTGAAACTTGAGTATTAACGTCACATAAAAGTTATCGAGGTATGGATGTTAATAAACCCAAAATGAAATAGATATTCTAAATTTGATTTACTTCCGCTTCGAGCTGAAAATTCTTTAAAAAGCCAGTAAACTGAACTAGTCTATATCATCAAAGAAAATTTCGAATTTTTTTCAAGAGGTGATAGAAGCGCATTAAAAATTTGAAAATAAAAATAGGAAACAATTACAAAAAACTGTAAATACAAAAAATCATTTAAATTACAGGAAGCAGAAAATCAAAAAAATGTCAACAAGAGGTAGAAAATATTTGCCTTTATTTTGACTGAAAATACCAAATGCAATTTCGTTTGTTTCCGGTGCTTTAAAATTTCACTTTTTAGTATAGTTCTGCCTGATAAAATACTTTCGTATACCTCTGGAAAAGTTAGAATCACTGTATCGATTAAATAAAAGGAGAATTTCAAATGTATCCGGTTGTAATGAGATGGTCGGGTCCGTGTTATAGTAAGAGTAAAATTTATGTTTTCAACTTAATGCAGGAAGTGAGAAAATTGATGTGCGCAAGAATCTGAACAATCGAATGAAATTCAATTTTAAGAGCTATTTTAATATTTGTTTGATGTATCAGGATTGATGCAAGGGAAAAAACAATAATAACTAATTCAATTTTTTGTTTTCTGATTAACGTAAGAGTCTGAAAAATAACCAACTTTTATAGAAATAAAGGGTATAAGAAATCTATTTCATTTATTCCATCAAGCTTTCTTTGGCTTCTGCTAAAACTTATATTTAATTTTCAAGTACACTTTCAAAGCTTTGAAATACTTGAATGTCTATAAAAAATACGTACTATCTCGATGAAATATTTCGTTTGCTATCTGCCAATCACATCCTGGTAGACATTCCTAATTAGGAAACAATCACTAGGAGAATGAATACTCAATTGAAATTGTTGAAACTTAATTTGATCCTTAATTGCTTATCATTGCAACATCATCCTGTCGAATTAATCGTACGGTATGTAATATCTGAATAATAGATTTGCTGGAATCAAATTACCGATTGTATGGCTAATATCGGATAAACCAGTAATTATAAACAATAGTATTCTTAATCGATTGTTTTGATCAATGTAATAATTAATTTTTTAACTAAGTATACGTTTCAATTTTATTTTATACCTTCATCAGGGTTAAGTAGCAAAATAGGAATGTCATTGCCAAAACGCTCAGGAACTAAAAATACAATGAAGAAGTAACAATTTGGACCATCACAAGCAAATTAAAAATTAAAAGTTTTTTGTGTATTTAAAATATCAAATAATGAATTTTCCTAACAAAAAAATCATTTTACTTATGAATTACACTTCTCTAAGCCAAGAGTATTGATATTGCTATTTTAAGAAATCCCATCATCGAACCCACCTTACAAAGTTTCAAATTATAAATAATCTAAAAAACTGGTAAATTTATTACATATCTAATTATGTAATAAGTAAACTTTTGTTTAAATTGCGTATATTTTTCTTATATTAGTAGAAAGTTAAAAGCCAAAATTTTCACAAATTGTAGAGAGAATAATTTTTCATTATTTTATACAGAGTGTTTAATTGGGAAAGAGCCTAACTTTAACTGCAGATGAACGTCACATTGGTGATTCCAAATAATCTATAATTAATTAATATATGTCAATATAGAAGAAGTATATGATGAACAAAAATCAGGTGCAAGAAAACCAACTTGAAAAGTTTGAATCTTTGAATAACTAAAACAGAATAACAGAAGAAGAAAGTAAAAAGCCGAATATCAAGAACAAACTTAAGAAAAAAACAGGTATACAGCACGATGCTAGGAAAAAAATCGACCAAAGGAAAAAGATGAATATATACAATGGGCTAGTGAAAATGACAATAACTTATGGTCGGCAAATATGTGTGGTAGAAACGAAACACGAATAATTCAACTGAAGTGAAGTAGCTGAGAGAGTAATTAGATCTAAGAAAATACGATAGAATAAGCAGCATTGAAACAAGAAATACATTGAACTAAAAACCGATACTAGATAAAATAAAAAATGAAGGACATAGCTGGTTCAAGCACATAGCAAGAATGAATCAAAATCTATTAGTAAAGACAGTATAAACAGGAGAAAACGAAGACTAGAGAAGAACTGGATGAAGAGAATTAGTAAAATAGAACTGAAACGGAGAGAAATTATAATGAAATGAGAAGAAGAAATGTTAAAAGTACATAGAGAATCCATACAAGCTAGCACCTCAAAGGGTAGCATAGGATAAGTAAAAGAAGTTTTTATTTTTTTATTGTTTTTTTTTGTTTCAATTTATTTTTATTTTAGTTCACATTATTCTATTTTTATTTTATTCCAATATTTATAAAGACCGGATTTTTTCTCAGACTTTGGCAATATCACTCAGTAAAAGTGCGTTTTACTCATAGTCGTACAGATCAGTTTAACGTTTTGGAGAAAGGTAATGAGTTTAACACTACTATATCCGATACTCGATTACAATGTATGAAATTTGTTCGAAAATGGCGCAAACTTTTCTGATTTTTTTTACGAAAACTTATATATTAGTATAAAATAGTTTTAGACAATACCTACTTTCAATAAACGAAAAACAATTTGCCCATTGCAATAGATACCACCCTATGCCTTTTATGCATTTGATGTATTTTATTGGCATCTGGGTAATTCAATTCAAGTCACAATCGGAACATTAAAACAGAAAACCTTTTCAATCTATAAAGTGTATGTACGGAAAAGCTTTAAGGTTTATTTTCCAATTTTCACAAATGAAATGACATAAATAAAACAAACTCTATAAGCTATTTTAGACATAGATTGTACCAAAAGTATTTTACAACATAGACATATAAAACGTCTCTTAAGCAAAAAACATCAGTCTCTTACATTCACAAAGAACTTGAAAGTTTGTGAACTATATGAAAATACAATCGCTATAAACCGTTTTACTTCGTACCCAGTTTGAATTTTCATATATTTATTTAAGACATCCTTTGAAAATTTCCATTAATTACTTCAAGGTAGCAAGAATAGCAGCGCAGCAATATTGACATTAAAATTGTACATTGAGGCTCGGTCTATTACTCCAAAAATGTATAATTTAAAGACGAAGGTAAAACTAATTTTCTTATATTAAACCAAATATTAATGATAACGTAGAAATCACATGTATAATGCTGGTTTAGGTAATTTAAAAACAGAAGGAGTTATTTAATGTTGTACTGTTAGCGTATCTTATTGGAAAAAATAACTTTTATTTGCGATAATTATCTTCTTCTAAATTAATTGTTCTTTCGAACAAATTTATAACCTAAACTATTTTTTCTTGCAAACAATTCAATTAGTTTAAATTTTTTGTTCCAGAATTAATTCTTCAATTGTCCGAAGTTTATTTGGGAAATTCAACAGGTTGCTCTCTAGCTTTTCTTTTATCGGGTTGGCCTCTCCCTGTGCTTCTGGGGAGCGACTGCTGACAGATTTACTCTCGTAAGTTCTGAAACTCTTGTTCAATTTCTTGAATTTTCCGGAATAACTGGAATTTCTAATAAGGTAGCTACTAGGTGAATCAATTTTTTGCCGAAATATCTGCTCTGAAATACTTGGAATAATTGCTAAAATAACTGAGTATTAAAGGCCGTCTGAAATTGATCTTTGAGTTCGATTCGAAGCAATACCTTGATTCTAATAGTACTCACGTAGTCGTAGCATGAGTGTTGTATTCGTGCCAGTTGTAGCTAACTATAGTTCTACCTACTTTCTTCTGAGCTCAGTTACTAACGAATTACAAATATTCTTATTAGCCATCATGAATTTTCCGCTTGACCCCATACCCGACAAAAAATTTTAACATTTGTGTGGGTAAGATATTTTTTCCTTGAACACTTCTTTGAAAAATGAAAGGTCCTACCTCATACTGTTTTAGAATTAACCGTGTTCTGCGACTTTATCACCTGTGTAGTTTGCCTTCATATTCTAATTCTTTTACTGTATTTGTAGATAACCTATCTGCTCTGATTCTTCTTTCTTTTTAAATATTTTTTGCTACACTATCTACATTTCCTGCAGTGTAAGTGGTCCATTTATAAGGTTACCTTCTATCGTTTTTATTTTCTTCTTCTTTTATTTAAACATATTGTTACAATTATCTGGATATAACAAATGTTATTTACAGATAATCTTCAGAACTACTTTTAACAAAGTAAAATTATAAATAAATGTGAATTCGCTATGTCAAACTTTTCTATCTCAGAAAATGCTTTATTGGGTCTCTTCTCAGCTTATTCTTTATCAACCTCAAAAATAATTCATTTCCATTATATGTACTTTTCTTCAGTATTCACCTTTTTAGAAACTTTTCTGTATACTAGCAATTTTGTTCCTTTCTTATTTTAAATATGTTTGATTTTCTGTTATTTGAAAACTCGATCAGTTTTGAAGCAATGGTGTATCATCATCTCAGTCAGGATAATTTCGTTGGAAAATATATTATTAGTTTAACAGATATAATAATATTGAAAAATATTAGACAAACTATGCGGTTCCTTGTTAAACTACAAACTTTCCGAAAAATCTTCATACCTTGTGTAACTTCGGCTTTTTTATTAACTTTTTAAAAGAGTGAGTGTGTAAGTACAGACAAAGGGAGAAACTGCGAAAATCTGAGCACGAAAGTTCTTAAGTCTGAATTGGATTACCATATCAATCAGGATAATTTCCTTTCACTTACTGGAAATAAACTCCAACTTTCCCGTTTCACCATTCAAAAGACCACAGAAACTACGAAAACTACTCATCGCTTTAATTGAAATTCTTAGTTCAACTGAACACACCGACTTCAATCTACGATTCTAAATCTTCATTAGCTTTAACTCCTAATTATAAAGTGTATTAGTTGTCATTTTGTGACGATTATTTAGTTACAGCTCAGTTGAGTTAAAATTGGCAGTCTCGCATTCTTATCTCTATTAATTTACATTCTACAAAGGTAAACAAGAAATAAAATCATTCTCCGCTATATTTTTGCCAACATCCATATCTAAATATCAGCAAATACCATCTTCTTTACTGCTCTTAAGTGTCTTAAAAACGATATTAAAGGGTGTCCAAGTTTGACCTACTGGTTTAGTTTAATAAACAAAAACATAGTACACTTTAAATATTATTATTTTATTATTTTATTTTGTAGAAGTACAAACGTTATGGTTATAATATTACCAATACATCTCTGCTTCTCTGGTATGATAATTTTCCTTTCCCAAAATTTTTGACAACTCTGTCTAATTCTTTAATTTCTTGAGTAACATTAACTCGAAGCTCTTAGAATTTTTTCAAAATTCTTAACGTACACGCTTTCTCTTGCAGCTGATATAATGCAATTATTGAAGTTTTCAATAGTATTATTATCAATGTTGTCTGATAGATTGAAATTAGAAAGGAGTTTTTCTACATGATAGGTTAATTGAGGCAAGTCAGCTTGAGAAATTTTCCACTTTGTATAGTTAGAAGCTGTAGAGTTTACTTTATTTGTTATGATTGTGGGGAAATATTGCTATCGTATAAGTAGTCCAATGTGTGACATGTAAGAGAGGAATAGGATTTTGAATCACTAATACTAAGATCTATTGAGCTGAAAGTGACGGAGGAAATGTTAAAATATGTGCTGGAGTCCCTATTTAAAAGAGAGGTGTTGTTAAGAACATTTTCTGCAACTTTTCTTCAGCCGAAAGTTTTAGTAGACTCCAGATAATGTTATATGCATTAAAGTGGTCAGTTATAATCAGGCCCCGAACGTTAATATGTCATTCCACCTGGCATTGATTTCACTTCCTTAGAATATTTGTCGATTTAATGCTACAAAATGGCTTTGTTTTATTTTTAAATTTCTGATGGATAATATTAACTAATACTAAATAACAATTAATTTCATTAATATTCGGAATTATTTTTTCGGTATACACTTAAAGCGATATAAAACATATATTCCAATCGGAATTAAAAAATGTATTTATTTTCAACATAATTGTGCTATTTTATTTCACATTAAAAACAATTATTTGTTATTCAATTTGGCAGAAATGGTTTTTTTAACAAGTGGATTTTAATGTGAGTTATGTATCATGTGCTTACAAACATGATAACTCTAAAAGTTTTTGTTTATATTACAAATTGCCGGCCTGCTTGGGATTTTATAAACAAGAGATATCTGGCCGAATTATAGCGATGGCCCATTCAGTATCTACCTAAATGCTGAAGGAAAACCCATTTTTTGATTAGTTACGTTTTTATTAAACTGAATTTCCAGTGACAAATCATAGTTATACGATTAAATACTGTCAAAATGTCGCGGAAAAATCCATCTCTTTCGACTGTAGAGCGGTGGATAAATGATTTTCAGGAATTAATACTTAATGGTGTAAAACGTCTTTTGCGTAATTTGTGACAAAGTGGTATCCTGTAAAATGAAGTCACAGATTGATTTTACAGCACATTAAAACAGATAAACATCAAGCATGATCTATTGGAAATGTAAGTGCCAGAGAACGACAGCAACGTTTTGATTTTGATTTAGTTAAAATGATTGTGACTTACAACATTCCATGGATAACATTAGAAAAACCGGAGTGGAAACTGCAGCAGTGTTAGTGTACCTGCGGAGTCTACCCTAAGAATAAATTATTTATTGCCAGTGTACAATCAGGTTAAAGCTGACATCAGTTTAGAATTGCATGGCAAAGACTTATGGGATTCTGTTGACGAAACCGCTAACATTAAAGGGCAAAACCTCGCTAACGTAATAGTTGTGGGGATGGACGAGTTGGTTCCAATGCGACCCCATTTAATATCGGTACGGGTACTAGAACGCACAAACGCCGATACAGTATTTGAATGTGTCAATGACAGTCTCAAATCAATGTGGGGTGAGAACAACGATATTAATAAAGAGCGTGTTCTGCTATTTTTAACAAATGGAGTTGCATATATGAAAGGAGCAGGTCGACGCTTGATTACAAAAATTTAGTACACGTGACATGTTTGGCACATGGGCTTTACCGCGTCGCCGAAACTGTTAGGGACTCTTATCCTAATGTAGATAAGTTAATTTCTAGTATTAAAAAAGTATTTTTAAAAGCGCCATCTCGTTCGAAAATATTTAATGAAAAACTCCAAATATACCGTTACCACCAAAGCCTATTGTGACGCGAGGGGGCACATGGATAGAGGCAGCAAGTTATTATTATTGTTATTTTGACGAGGTGAAACATGTGATAGAACAACTGAATGCAAATGATGCACTTTCTATCTCGAATGCAAAACAAGCCTTTTCGAATCCAACAATAAAGGATGGCTTAACTTATATATATATGCCAATTTTTCGAGAATCCCATTAGCTATTCGTGACCTCCAGCATTCACCCACATTAGACAAATACTCTCTAGTTGAGGCATTGCACCTAATATTTGATCTCCGCCAATTCTTTTTCAAAATTCTGGAATCGTTGTTGATCGTGAGAAATCGAAATTGGAAAGTGTTTTAAATAAAAATCCTGGTTTTCCAACTATCTACAGTATTGTGGATCTTTTAAAAGGTAGATAAGTCGATTTTGCTCGAGAAAATGTTAATGTGCCATCGTTAAAAAATTACACAAACTTTAAATATGTTCCTGTTACGTTTGTGGATGTAGAAAGATCGTTTTCTATTTACAAATGGATTTTAAATGACAGGCACCAAAGTCTAATTTCCGAACATAACGAACAGTTGTTCATAATTTATGCTAATTCTTGTGTCACAAATTATTAGACGTGTATATGACTGTGTAGTAAAAGTGCAATTTTATAAACTTTTTAATCCCCCGGTATTTTATAAATTACGAAGACACGCTATTAAATTCATAAGGTAATATTATTTTACGTAGTATGTATTATTTAAATGTAAAAATTTGCATGAGTACGCGATGTGCTGATTCCACACCTGTTAATTATGTCATGACATATTTACATACGGGCCCTGGTTATAATAAAATGTTCAGGCAGCTGTCTTATTAAATCGTCTAATTCGATTTCAGTCAAATCATGCCTGAGAGAAATATATATACAGCAAATTATTACTTTATTTGGGCAGCAAACATTTACTGCAATGGCTTCGAGTTCTGTGTTCAAGTGAAACTATTCGGAATATAGTTCAAACAAAAATTGATGCACCACCATTGGCTCTAATAAGGTCTGGTCTAAGAAAGTGATATCCCTCAAAGTTTTTAGTTTTTTTTTAGTGAAAATCAGTAAAGTTTGTTTCTTGAAGGTAGATTATGTTAGCTTCAGTTATGGAAATGAGTTGTTACAACCTTTCGAGATGTGGATAAAATCCATCACAATTCCATTCGTCGTCGTTTTCACTTTTTAGTTTCTTTTAAGTTTTCAAGTTAATCTAGTAAACCTATTTTTTGTAGATCTTCCTTCTAAGGACTGATATACTAGTTGCAGATTATCTGAAAGGATCTTAATAGTCAAACGTTTGGCTTCAGCTAGGGGATTATTGTTTCCGAAAAAGTTTTCTGAAATGCAAAAAAAATTTCAACAGGCAGAATAAATGAGACGCGGTTTTGTATGCAGCATTGTTTTATAATAAATTTTGTGCTCTCAGGGAGTACAGAGGTATTATCATTTGGAGAATATTTTTATGGTTTTTTGTAGTGGATTTGGGAACATCTGGGGGCGGCATGTCTACTAATACTTTGTTGACTTGTTTAATAGTTTGTAGATAGAAGATTTAGAATAGCTGCTTAGGGAATGTGGTCTTTTGTATCTTGTTTGAGTGTCGTCAAATGGCTGGCTTGTTCGAAGATTAGGGAAGTCTGGATCACAACTTAGTTGTGAATTTTGAGGTGTGTATTGTATTGTGGATGTAATCATCTCCAGGAATACCTGCTTTTAAATTGGATATGTGTGAAGCTAGTTCATACCCTGCATCAAGCAGATATTTTTATATCATGTGGAATAGATGGTGAAACATTAGATATTACGATTCATTTAGCAGGTATTACTAGTCTTTTTATTGAAAAGCCAATTTGATCTACAAGTTCTGTTTTGGTTAGATAAATGCAAATGCGGTTGTTGGAAATTCTAGAGGCGTAACAGATGTTATTGAGACATACTATAACACCAATAGTTTTGACGTAATTAGATAAGGCAACAACTGCCGGTACGTAGAATTTACTGGAACAATGTACTCACTTCGATAGATCCCTACTTCAAGATATTAGTAACACGT
Organism: Hermaeophaga mercurialis; assembly: GCA_951812935.1. Lineage (NCBI taxonomy): Eukaryota > Metazoa > Arthropoda > Insecta > Coleoptera > Chrysomelidae > Hermaeophaga > Hermaeophaga mercurialis. The sequence goes on from OX638363.1 coordinate 21,546,188, forward strand.
TCTTTCGCTTTCAAAACGCGTTCTTTATCACTCGCATGAATTCGTGTATGGTTACAAATATTTAGGCCGAATCTATATATTTTCTTCTATATAAGTTTTAAAAGCACACCTGTTACTTTTTGGGAATGTTAGTGGGGAATTTCTGAACTATTTATTACATAACTGCGGTCACGGTTTAACGGTTGGTTGAAAAATGTTAAGATTCTCAGGATAAAAAAAAACACAAAGATTATTCTTCTCTCTAAGCTAGCGCCATTAAATCATCAAGAAACTATATTCCTTATGTACCGTAAATTCCTTTTACACTTTTAGAGCAAATATATTTTAGAACTCGTCTCTGTGCCCTCTCGAGTGAGTATTTTTAATTAAAGTGGTTTCCAAACTAGACAAGCATATTCTGATCTTGATCCTAAAATTAAGAAATAGAAAGTGTTTATAAACTTTTACGATTTCTTACGATAAGTGAGTAGAATTTGCTGGGTTCAAAAATGTTTAACGTAATGTAACTATTAAAATTAAATTTAATAACTCCAATATTTTATTTATTTTCGATTATAACTTTGTTACTACTATATGTGTCTTTTTTACATTCAGAAAAATTTAGATCAGGATTATTTACTAAGTACCAGTTATTTACTATGTATATTGTCTTAGAGTCTCTAACAATCTTTTGAGTTTAAAACTGAAGAAAATCTACATGAAAATTTCTGCAATTTATTAAAAAATAGAAGATATTCCAAAATATTATAACAGTTGTAAGAGTTTACTAAACTTTTTTCAGAGGAAAACTTCACAACTATCTCAGCAAATAAAAGCTTGAATTTAAGATCAACTTGAATTCAATATCAGCGATTTAAATACATATCGGTTAAACTTGACACTTCACTACTACTTTTGAACTGCTTTAAAACAAACTGAAATTACATATTAACATAAATAAAAGCGGATCTAATTCACTTACGCCAAACTTGCCACTTTATGACAGAATTTATATACTTTTATTGGTTTTTCAAGCATTCCAGTCCTATATATCCATGTAGCCGACGTTCTCAGTGACCTTAACTTGTAAAACCAACAATGATGGTGAATATACATGATACATTCATATCATTTACCATGATCGGTTCCCAAATGATGTTAATTATTTGTGAAAACACTTATTTTAAATTATTTAATTGCATGATTGTATCACTACCTGTGTATTTTTTAAAACTATACATTTTGAACCCAAAAAAATTTAGTCCGCAAAAATTTAATTAGTAGTGTTTTCAGATTTTATCAGCAGTGAATTTTACAGGTTAATTGATAAACTTTATTAAATAATGTGTAATATTATTTGAAAAGTAAACTATGTATGATTTGAACAATATTCGCTTTTTGACGATAAATTACTTTTCACATTTTCCAATTTAACGGAGCTTGGTGTTGGTTTTTCTCTTTCTCATTTTTATGTCCTATAATAGTTTAAGTAATAGCTTTGAAGTGCATTTATTTCAAAATCAAATTTAGATAAAAAATATCATTTGAAAGAAATTTCAAATACGTATTTTTTGACCATCAGATGATTATGATTTTTTTTTAATTTAAAATGGTCAGTGTTACAGCATTCTATATTTACGTGGGTACAAATAAAAATCTTTTTCTCTGAGTAATACTTGAAAAAGTTAAAAAAATTCGCACATTATTCAGAAATGCTCCATGTTAGATAGGTATATTTTAAAAATTGTAAGATGTTTTTGCTTAAGAGCTTCCATATAACTATATAAAGTATACAAAACGAAAATAGAAACTATTTTTAGACAATATTTTCTAAATTTGTACAGAAATTTAAGAAATATACATTTAAAAATGTATTATATATGTAATAACAGACATTACAATAATTTATTTTTTAAACTAAATTCAAACAAAAAATTTTTTTGTAAGTTTTTATTATCAACCAATTATATAGTCACGTTGGTTATCAACAAGTTTCTGCCATCTTGTGTGCGAATTTTTAATGCACAGTCAATATATATAAATTTTTTATTGGGCAAAATAATCGGAAACGGAATTTTTGACGCCATCGAGATTTGTAAATTTTTTGCTACTTAAAAAATCTTGTAACGATTAGAATAAATGTAAATCTGATGAAGCAATGTTGGGTGAATATGGTGGATGACGCTGTACCTCCCACCAAGTGAATTAATTTTAGCCAGTGTTTGTGTTGCTTAATGTAGTCTTGTATTATTCTACAAAATAAGGCCTTTTTTGTTGATAATCGCTGAACAATTTTCAACTCAAGGTTAATTTACTCGAGGTAGTTGTCCGTAATGAAGATCTGTATTCACAGTTTGTCCAAGTTCCAGCATTTAAAAATAAATTATTCTACCAAACACATGAAAGCGGGTTTTTGGGATGTAAATCTGACGTCGAAGTGATTTTTAGCAATCCGTTAAGAGAGAAAATATAGTTTCGCTTGTATCAATTTTTATGTTCTCATCTATTTTTCAGTTAGATAGACTTCATAACTGCCAAGAGTGTAAGAGGTTTTTTTATTAATCACATACTTAATGTGAAAGCAATTAACGATGGCATGATACACCAACTATTAATTTTTAAATATCTTACACCTAGACACTTATTACTTAACGCAATGACGCCCTTTAGTTTGTTCCGCTACTATTAAACTAACGGCACTTTCACAGGTACAATGCTCTGCGATCATATATAGCATTACACGAGTTTAAAAAGTTTTGTTCTCTTCAGTCTTGGAACCTACGGTAGTTGCCCAGCAACTGAAGTTCTTCTGCATTCTCGTGGAAGTGAAGCCTATCTTCGTGCTTATTAGCAAACCTTTAATTTCTTCTGTAACCATTGGAATGCCAAGGTCTCTAAGTATGTCAGTGTTCCACACGGACCATGAAAAATTCGCTATTGTACGACATTTATTTTGGAATGCTTCATTATTTTGATGTTATTCTCTCTTGTCCTCACCCAAAGAGTTGAATGCCAAGCAGCTAGGTGGGTTTTAAAATCTGCTTATAAACTAGAGTTCTGTTATATAGGAAGTGGCTGTAGTGTCTTCTTATAAGCAATTTGTATTATCTGATATTTAGGTTGAGTTCTTCTTTTTTCTTGTAACATGGTATCTAATGTCATTCCAAGATATTTGGCTTTGTTTTCATAGGAAAGTATTTATCAATTTATTATTAGAGGTAAAGGATCATTCAATTTTTTATTAATAAAGTTAATGTGTATCAATTTGGTTTCATTCAATTCGGTCTTTCATTTTTTGGTCCACTCGCGTTTTTCTCTCATTCTGCCTTTTGAAAACAGTACTGTGTCGTTTACGAAGGTGGTTTATTCCACTTATTCAAGTTTTGGAATGACACTTTTAAATATTACATATAAGAACACTTCCTTCTGGTATTCCTGCTTGGATGTCTTTTAAATATGAATAGGCTTCATCTTGTTTAATCCTGAGGAGTCTGTTAAAAATAGGAGATTTTAAGACCTCTACATAATATCTTGGCAATATTTTATTAGCTTATAGATTAGTTCTCATGTCAAACCTTGTCAAAGGTTTGTGCTACATCAAGAAATAAAGTAGAGTAGATTGTTTGTATAATCTAAGGCATTCTTTATTACATCTGTTATTCGGTGAACTTGATCTACTATTGAGTATTTTTTCTAAATCCAAACTGATGATCAAGATTAATACCGGTCTTTTGAATTATTGAATTTAATCTTTTAAGCAATAGTTTTTCAAATACTTTAGGAATTACTGCTAATTGTGAAATCGGTCTGTAAGATTTTGTCATATGGTGGTTTTCCTGGCTTTGGTAACATGATGACCTCCAGCAGAAACTATTTTCTAGAATGGACGGTGTCTACCTATAAGCAAGTTTATCGCCAGATATTTGGTACAGCAGACTAAGATGAAATTTACATTTTGGAAGCAAAAATTTTAGATACAAAAAATGAACTGCAACTACAGAAACTTTACCATTCAACTTTCTTTTTAATGAAAATATGGATCAGCATTCTACTTATCCAGTATAATCTAGAGATTCAAGATTTTTTAGAGGTTGACTTTTAAAGCTAAATTTTTCTGATTTACAATTATAAAATTCTATTTACTTAATTTATATTTGTTTCAAAGTACATACATTTAATTCAGACCCATTACATTATTCAAAAAAACTTTTTCGAACTTAAAAATTAACACTTTAAATTGTACGAGTTTACAAACACCACAAAAAAATGTTTAATAATGTTGTTAAGTTTATATTTTTCATATTCTTTTTGAAAATGCGAAATATGGTTAGAAAACCAATTTGTATGTATCTAGATTTAATAATACTTGTTTTAATAAAATGTTAGGGCGAGAATAAAAAACGTTTTTGAAAACATTTCGTTTGTCAATTCTTGTCCCAGTTTTCCTCCATACTATTTTTTATCATTATATGGTAGATTAAAAATTAAATATATATTATTATTTGTGAATAAGAGCTTAAAATATGTTCCCGACAAAAAATCATTCATAATTTCAGAAAATTTTAATAAAAATGTCCTTCTTTATTTTTATTTCTTGAAAAACATAAATTTTTGTTTTTTATTTATCTATATTTTAAATATAAGGTGCTCCTCAAATAATCAATAAATTCTTGTAATATCTCTAGCTCTTCCAACCAAGTAACTTCGTAAGTATGCCAAAACAAGCAATATTACAGAATGTTGCCGCTTGAGATAAAAGGAACCATAAAAGCGTCTTGTCTACCTCTGTACCGTGTCTACAGTATCAATAGTGTTAGGCGTTTATCAATAAAATATTACGGAAAAAATGTTAATTCATTTAAAACTTACTGTTAAACAGTTATTTTATGAAAACTAACGAAAGATGGAATAGAATGTTTCGCCCAATAGATTAAAAAAAATTGAATTAAACTGTTGTGTCCGTTTATATAGCAGAAAACACTACTTTGTTGCATTCAATTAAATTTTAATTATTTTGGTTCATAATTAATTATGTTTGGAATGGTTTGTGCTTCGAGCTATTTTTAAATTAACCTGTATATACTAGCAACAAATTTGGTGATTTTGATTAATTTATTAACGGGAATACATAATCAAATACTAAAACACAATCTACTACTCACAAAATGATGGCATATTCAAAATAACTTTTTTATGTAAATTCTAATTAAAGTCTGGTGACGAATTTAATGTAATAAGTATGAAAAGATTATAAATTTTATAAAAAATATAAACTTCATTCCCTATGTTACAGAATTTATTTTGGGGAAAATCGGAAATAAGCGGTAACGTCCTGAGTTAACTTTCTACTAAAACAGGAAATTATTATTACTGGCTGAGCTATTACAAAAATATTTCTTTTAAAGCACCTGTTACCCTAGACAAAGATGAATGTGTTAACAGTAACTATACATTTTGCGCCTGAAAAGAAGAATAGTCGCTGCAATAATAACTAGAAGGGAACACGACCGTAATGTGGCCATATTTATCCTTTGTCTGATCTGTTTCAAAAAAGGAAACTGTCAGGGAACTAACGTTGAAGGTATACATGTAATTTTAGAGACGCTCCATTATTCATACAAGTAGGAAGTTAAACTACACAGCTCGGAGGTAGTTTGAATTTAAAATAAAGTTTGACCCCTCCATGTTATACCAAAGAAAATTTTACTGTGTTATATTATTTATTCGAACTATATTACTGGTGTAATAAAAATGAACGTTGACAGCTTTTAACGGAACAAATAAAATAGTAATGTTAGATATTTTACTTATGTATTGCTCAATAACTGTTTAACCTATGGAGAAAATAATTAAACAATAATAATTGGGAAAAGATGTATATATTTTGAATTTTACCATAGCTTTATATATTAGAATTGAAATAATTTGTTAGTTCAATATTTTCTAGAATTTGTGTAAAATCAGATAAATGTAAATAATAATCAGTTGTTACAATCAAATTAATTACTATTTCGATTAAATGTATTAAAACATTTTCCTTCTTACTCTTGAGAAAATAAAAAATTATTTCAGATAAGTTGGAGGAAACATCGAATGTTTACCAATAATTACCTCTGAGAAAACATACTTGTTGTCATAATTAAAGTATAATCTCTATATTATACTTAGCGGCAATAAATTTGAAATAATTTCATTTATGTATTTAACCGCAGAAAATGTTTAGGTAAGTTTATATTAATAGTTAAGTACTTAATTTCGACAAAATTAAAGGGATTTTTTCCGCTTACTATATTTATCGCTTTTTAAATGAACATGATAGTAAAAGTCAGCAAAGATGGATCATCCGCAATGAAAATTCCTCTTAAATGAATGAGAAAATAAGATATAACTTCTAAACTAAATGAGTAAGTTCAGAAAAGCAATTAAGATTAACTTTAGTAATATTGTTAAATTGTGGGAAATACAAGATTAGAAGATTGACAAAGCTTTAGATGAATTCATATACAGAATGTCAAAAATATATATAATTTTAAAATTATAAACCCTCTCCCTTGAAAAAATTCCAATATAGCGCCGAGACATTATCTTTAATTACATAGCTAGAATCTAGTGAAACAGAGGAACACGTACTATACTAGGATTACTGAACAGACGGAGTAATAAAACGACGTGATCACATCGCGTTTAGGAAATTTCATTGAATTTCAGATTCGTTAATATTTTCACTGCAGCGGCGGATGTTTGGTTTAATCATTTGTGAGCATATACAAGGTGTCCCAATAGTGCGTAAAAGTTCAACAGTTCCTTTTTAGATTGGAACCAAAAAATCTTGCATAAAATTGTCGGGGGCATTAAGCTTTACAACCTAAAATTATTTTCACTTATACAGAGTGTTCTGTAGCTGCAGGCCAAACTATACATACTTTTTTTTTAAATACAATGGTACATTTTTTATTACTTGTTTGAATTTCTGCTTGACTTTTTTAAGTCTCCGATTATAAGGTTTGTCACATGTATACTGGACGTTTCAAAAGTTATGACCACTTTTATATGAAAACAATTATTTTTCCATGTTTTGTATAGTTAGTAATTTAAGTAAGCGATCTACTTTCATCTGTTTTATAATTTTTAAATAGAACCTTTGCTTTAGGTAATGAACTTAAAATAAGCAAGTATGAAGTCATTCTTCCAAAAATATCTCATAGACCCAAAACAAGTTTGGACAATATTTCAGAAGATTAGTTTAATCGAGAAACAGTTCATCGATTTTTTTAAGAAATTAAATTTTTAATGGGGGCCAATAATGATAAAGGTCTGTTGAATTTTAAAAAATCAGCATTACTTAAATTATTGAAGGAACCGAATTTTAACTTAACGAACACAGCACTCAAATATGTTATTAAACTTGAAACATTCGCTTGGATCATTTCTAATGGAACATTTCGATAATGTGCAATCGAGCGTCTATCAGAATCTGTGGTAAAATTAGAAGTTAATATGTCGATATGTTATGTTCAGTGACGTTGGGGTAGTTTTTAGAAAAATTAAATTTATGGCCGTTATTGTTTTCCTCCCTTTGGGTATATTGTTATTTAAGTTTACTCGCTAGTTACATGCAGTTGCACTATTTCTTTTTTTATAAAACTATTATCTAATAATAGCTTAAACAATGTTTTATTGACGCCTTTATCAAAAACAAATTATTTTGTGAATATTACATTTGGGACACAGAAAATAGGTTACATTACACACAAGAGTTACGAGTTATAAGTTATAAAACACGTGGGGTATACAGGGTGTTTGGAAGACGGGTGCAAAGTTTTAAGGGAAAGCTAGCATATACTATTTAGAACCATTTTAGCTTAGACGAAATCTAATTTTTAAGGTGTTCGGCAAAAAGTCCCAAAAATTTACAGCTAATTGCTAATAATGGCCAGCTTTAATGAAAAATGAATTTTATAATATTTCGAGCATAAAAAGTAAATTTTTGAGCAAAAATATTTTTTTAATAGTCTGCCTAAAAATTTAAATATTCTCCCTGAATTTGGTTTGTAGGTTCTAAGTAATTTTAATATATAGTTTGTAAGATATCCGCGTAAATCGTACCTCAGAAAAAATAGCAATAACCAAGCATGTTTTCAAAAAGGTTTGAACAAAAAACGCTCCCTCCGTTTGTTTAAAAAAATACGATCAATAACAGCTTTTTTAAATTTTTGAAAATTTTCGTGAACTACAAATGCCTATAAAAACGGATGATGACACAGATGAATAGAACATCATTTGTTAGATTGCTTATACATTACTTTAATTAAATAAAAAAAAATCACTTATCATTCAAGCTGGCCATTATCTGTAATTAACTGTGAAATTTTGGAATTTTTTGCCAAACTCTTTAAAAATTAGATACAAAAACATATTCAGACTTCGTTTATGACGATTCTAAATGGCCTGGCTAGCTTCCCTTAAAGGTTTGAACTCATCTACCAAACACCATGTATAAATAAATGGATTTTTTTTGGATGCCAATAAATAGTTTAATTTTTATTAAGATTGAACATTAAGAGTGAACAAATATTAAAAAAAAGTTGTAATAATTTCAGACGTTATTTTAAGAAGAAACAGTTTCATTCTCATTATCGGTTTTTTTGTTAGACTTAATGTAATCATGGTGTTCCGGCATTTGAAAGACTTGTGACTGAAAATCTTTAGAGGGAGTAGTCAGTATATTTATTGTTCGGGTTATTTAAATTTAAGTAAATTGCAATTTTTAATAAAATCTTAGACAATGTATTGATTTTAACACTTTATTGGGTTCATTTTCATTCATCCAACATCTTTGGTGTGTAATATTTTTCATCTTCAGATTCAAGTATGTTTTACGTAATTCTATTATCGGAAATCCTTCAAGAAGAAAAATCTTGCTTTTGGTTGTAGAAAAAGAACCCTCATTTTCAATATTTTCTGTTGATGAATTCATCATCGCATCTGTAATATATTTAATCAATGCAATTTTTTGTTTAATTCGGAGAAGTAAACCAAGAATACAGTTTTATTTATCCTGTTATTTTTTCGACTCAACCATGCTGGAAAATTAGAAAAAAATATTTTTCATGATTTGCATGTAACATTTTAATTGAAGTTATCGTTTTCGTTTTTTTTGTTAGATGCATAATGTTTTTCTTAACTTTTTTCGTTTTGTGCTGAATAAATAAATAATAAATAAGTTCTCTTTTAAGACATATTATCAATCTTCTTCCATAAACATTTTGTGGGTAGTTACAATATGTAACTAAGATTAAATAGAGATAAAACTTTGCTCTAGTATAAAATTAATTTTGTTTATCGCCAACTATCACTATAACCATGGGTTACCATAGCTCTTTTATGAAGTAAACAAAGACTTAATCTTACTGCAAAAATCAAGCATTTTACCTGCCGCTAATATTTAGTAACATAGCCATTATAACCGTATGACATAAGACACTATCACGACTCCAACAGTGACATTTATGTCGCGAATTATTTATAGCAAATAATTGAAGAAGACATTCAATTATAAATTTTTATGATTAACATTAAAAGTTTTTATGCACCACATGAGTGTCTTTATTGCACTCACTTATTGCTCGCTTCGGCTCAATATCTTAGGATAGTTGGACAAACAATCATTATATTGACTTAGTAAATAAGTAAATAACTTTTGTCATAATTTAATTAGTAAAGTAAGTTGAGATTTATGTAAGATTGTCATCTTCTTTCAGTATTTAAAATCAAACATATGGGCAAACGACGACATGCAGGAACAATTATTCTTGTAGATTATAACAAAAATTGAAATATCACGAAAATTAGTATATATAAAAAATGTGGAAGAAAGAAAAATGTTACGAATGCAGGTTAATTTCCTCTATAATATATTAATAATAATTCTTGGTGGAAAAGTAAACTGTAGTTTTATACTTCTTATTTATATTTCTTTAAGGCTTATTTAACCCTACTACTAAAAAAAATTAAATATTTTGAAAAAAATTATGGCTCAATTGTTAAATTATTAGCATCATTTTTTGAAATTTTCGTAAATCTGAATTTATTATTTACGAAGAAAACAAAATTATTAGATATAAATTGTTTTAAATATTCTTTAAAAAGTTTTTAGAATACAACTAATTATGGTGGATTGTATAGTTGTGACCTTATTAGTATGATTAATTTTTTGTATAGTTCCTGCGTTTTATAATAAGTTTTTCAATAAAATTAGCGATTTTGTTATTAAAAAAAACTGCAAGTTCAAATTTTTTCAAATGAATACAGACTTCTTCGGATACTTTCAGTTTACTGTTGCAACAAAAATCAAGATGATTGAAATAACAGCCTTGTTGTAAATGTAAAACAAAATGTATTTCATACAAATAATTCTTTTTTTCTTAGTAAATAATCCAGATTTACCAAAATTTCAAATAAATGATAATTTAACAAATGAACCATAATTTTTTTAAATATTTGAACATTATAATGTGGAAATTTTAAAATTTCATTTTTTTTCATTATCCTTTCATTGGTTGAATTTTCTTTCTAATTTATTTTCTTTTTAAATTTTGATACCTCATTCTTTCGTGTACTTCCATTACTGATTTTAAAGGTCCTCTGTTATGTTTGCCACTTTAAAATTTATTAATTTTGATAACCCTCACTTAACATTTTGATAGTGCTGAAGCTCGGTTGTCCGATAATGACTTATTCATCGAATTACACAGCCAAATTATTTATATTAACAGATGTTAATAAATTCTCTATTTTAGCAAATAAACCCTAATCGAGAATGAACTTCATTAGGTTGATTTTTGAGACTAAAAAATCATTTGTATTCGGCTTTTGTATTTTTTGTATTTGTTGCAAAAACAACGGCGACATGAACAATTGGGAACTTTCTATTCAACTCTGGGATAATGAAGTTTGGAAAATTTCAGCCGAAAACTTTCACTAGTTCGAAAATTTTAAAAAGGTAATTGTTAGGCTAAAAGTGTAACTGGGGTAAGGGACTAAAAGCCGTTACATTGAAAATGAGAGAGGCACACAAAAGCCAAGATTTCAGGGGAAAATAGTTTGAGTGGAAACCTCTTCAAAACACTCTTTAAAAGACATGAGGAGTGAAAAAATAAAGGAAGAAGAGATAGAAAGCTAGCTTGTTTAATAATCAGTAGCTTATAAGGGATTTGCAGATTTTCATTCAAATATCTTTACCACCCTTTTAGTGCGTATTCAATACTTCACCAGCTTTTATACTTAGATAATTTTAATAATAATAAAAGTATATACATTGCTTTGTTTCATTTCTATATAAATAGCTTTATAAAAGATACGGTACCGAAACAAAACAGGTCGAATACTTTGAGTCGAGTTTTATTACAAGGTAGTCATTTTTCCAATATAAGCACTAAGTTTGATACATCATTGTAATTTTATAAGGAATTCAGCCATTCCAAATTATGATATTTCATTTGAAAGCTAATTACAGCAATTTAATGCACAATTACTCTTGAAAAAAAATTGACTTGCTTTTGCAGTTTTTCCACAAAAAAATTATCTTCAAGATATTCGATCTGTTTCGTTTACAGTGCCGCATAATTTTTCAAATTAAAATAGAGAGAAGAAAAATAAAATTTCAACCAGAGACCCTATTTCAATAAATATAAATTTATTAATTATACAGCTTGAGTCAAATGGATAAGCTGCATAGGACTGCTGAAAATGTCATCAAACTTTATTGGTCAAATGTAAATGAGAATCGTGTAATACCTGGTAGAAAAGGTCTTTTAAGCTCTTTTTAATGGTGGCTGACTATTAAAATTTTATTACTTGGGTGTGGCATCTCCCGTTTTTCTGCATAAAAGATAGTAACTCTGAACAAAAATTTGAAAATAGTATAAATTGTTTCAATGAACCTAATATATATAATTTTTTTTTACAAAAATTAGCAGAGCTTAGAACTACACAACCATATAATAAATCTTCAAAATCAAAATAGAGGATTGATGTAGTTTCCGAGTTATTGTACCCGTGCCTAAAATTAAAAATATTATTTACAATGCTGTCCTATTTTTCCTGCTCCTACTACAATTATTATTATTAATTACAAATAAGGGAAGAGAAGCATTAAGTTCATTTTGATTTTTAATGTTCGCTAACTTTACAACAAAAAAACAGAAGTGAACCAAAGAGTTTAAATTTCTAACTTCAAATTCAGGCTCAACCTCACTTTGCAGTAAAAACGAAAACGCAACTGACGAAGTTTCTATTGAAATTACTGCACTATTCACCATACAACTCTGATTTGGCACCATCAGAGACTATGTGAAAAGTAAAAAAATGTTTATATTTACATTTCTAGTAGAAGTTATTTTCATAAAAATTCATTTATGTCTTATATTATTGTAAAACGGTTGAAAAAGATAATTAGGAGGTTTTCCCTGTTAATTTGTTATTGATAAATGCTCTGTTTAAGATCGTTGGTTCATTTTTCTTGTAGCAATTGGAGTTGAAATAAAAAATTCACATCACTAATTTAAAGTTGATTCTAAGTCAAAAAATGGATCTAAGTTTCACGAAGATATAAAAATTTTTATGTGATGCTAATATTTCATTATAAAATGGCATCATCAAAAACATAAATGCAATGGTCGTTAAAACACTTACAGATTACTTCACTTCTTCTGGTAATTACGGAGTAAATAATTCCGACTGTTGCAATTCTAAAAAATACTTTATTTTTGAATTTATGTAATGCAACAAAATTCACACATTTTTTCTTGTTCTGTTTTTCGTTAAAAGTTTATAAATAATATAATGTGTTTTTGGTAACAGTCGAGAAGACTTATGCAACGGTTGGATCTAATAATGCTCGCTTCAGTCAGAAAATCTACCGAATTTTGCTTGACTAATCAAATTTGTTAAGCCGACTCCAGACTCTCGCGAAGTAGCACGAAGTTGAGCGAGGCAAGGGAGTGTTGAGATGTTCCTCGTCCCGCTTCTATTACTTTACCTCGTCTCAAGTAACTTTGCTTCAAAGGAGGTCTCATGTGCCTGATTCAAAGAGCGACGAGGCAACAGTAGTAGGTACCACCACCTCGTGTTTTCGCTTTCTCGCTTTTAATAATGTTAAGCCCCAATAGCCCGAGCGCCAGCCTATTCTGTGTCAATCATGGCAACGAGGTACTCGCGAAGTAGATGAAAGTTTGGATGCGAGTTCCTCGCCCCGGGTAACTTGAACCCTGGAACCAGCTTTTAACAGTGATGAGTTAGTTAGAGATATATAATATTGTCACAAACCTTAAACTAGTGAATTAGCCGCTACAAGTCGTGACGTTGCCAATGCTTTTGATAACGAGGTATTGCGTGACCCACTTTATTTAAAAAAAATGTAACATTATATAATAAGAAATTTAAACAAAGTTAATAATTTCTTACAAGAGGCTATCGACCATGTTCCTTCTGCCCATAAAAGAACATTATAACATCAAATTTTCATTAGTTAATTACCTCAATCTTAACACAAAAACAAATCACGAAGTGAGTGAACCAAATGCGAGTTAAACTCAGAATCATATTGTGATTCTAGACTAAACTACTAGATAAGGAGGTACACAACCCCAACCTCCTTTGGTTGGTACATTTTCAATACCACATATAATTTAACCTTGTAATCACTTATTTTTGTTGTTTTCAATGCTGTAACTTTAGACCTGAAGATGACTCTTGACAGTCGAAACTAGTTGTCATTATTTTAATAATAAATTTTATGTGGCTAGATTTTGTGTTTCTTTTGATCAATCTATTTATATATCTACTACTTTGTGTTTGTTAGAGAGTAATGGTTTTTTAAGCCATGCCATTTTGTTTCATTCAAAGCAGAAGGGGTTGGGGTAAAATAATGTGCAGTGTATAATAAAAAAAATGTACGAATTATTTGAAAACTTACAGTATTTGCAGGATCAGCAGCAGAAGGAACAAATGACTTCACTGAAGCCCAAATCAGTACAAAAATCATAGGCATACCTGAAAAATATTTTGTAAAATGAACATAGATATATTCGGTACCTTGAAGTTTTAATTCTGCTCTCTCTTAACTAGTCCATTTTAGAAAAACATTAAATGAAATCTACTGCTTTTCGTCGCCTCTGTTTCAATGCCGGAACATTTCAGTGACATTTTAATAACAGTATTTATTGCTGTTAGGAGATCATCCTTTTCTAATTTTTTTTGTTTACGAATGTAAATCAATTTTTAGAATACGGCAATACTCAATCGCACGTGTTTAATGAATATATTCATTGTTAATATTAATGCATTTGGAGGATTGAAGGATTAGCAAAACTCATTAATAATTTAAACACTTGCGGACATCTGACATTTGATATGTAGTTATTGATATAAGTTCAGCTGCTCCCAGATTGTTTGCTCAAGTATGCAGTGATGTTAGAAAGATTGAGAGAAGTATAAGCTTTTTTTATGATAATGTTAATAATGAAAATTAAAAAATTAGGACTTTTATCTCTTGCAAATTACGTATTTGTGAGATTTTTAAAATATTATTAGGATCCCTATTCAACCTAATCGATTTCCTGTGATTTAAAAATTGCAGCATCTCAAAGCATAACATTGTTCATATTACTGTAAATATATTTTCATTAAAGCCATAATTATTTAATATTTATCAGTGTTGTTCATATCATTATCGCTTTATTCTAAAAATTAATTCATATTTTAAATGAATAAAATACTATTAAAAAAGTTGGTACCCTGAAACTTAGTAATGAAAAATTTACTAAATCCCAACATCCCGGCAGAGAAACATTCCATCCGCCTTCAGGCGACAATCATACCTTCAATTATTTTAAATGAGATCACATCACACGAAACATAATTTACTACTTTAAAAAATATATCACACTTAAGTTCCAAAATTTGCTGAGTGTGAGTTATGCGAAAAAGTTTTAATACGTACCTATGAAACTAACCTTTAATTTGACTGATTGTATTTTTAAACAAAAGCCCTTCTACCATCAAAAAAACTTCAATAAAATTGAATAATATCATTTAAGTTATTGCAGAAAACATATTTTCCAATATTTCAAATTTAATTCATGTTTGAAATCAGTATGTACCCTTTTAAATATGGTATGATGTGATCTACTTTCCCATTCTAAAAAAGATAAAGGTATGATTTTCACATAAAGGGGGATCACGCAAGTGTCGAAAATTTTATGCCATAACTATTTTTAATATCAACCCCTCTCTGAGTGTATTTTTCATTTACTAAAATATTAATATCATGATATTTTAACCAAAAATATTTTTTTTAATTTGTATAGGTAAAATTAGTATTTTTCTTTAATCTACTGATTTTATATATACAGGGTAGTCCTTAAGTAATTATACATAGAAGTACAGTAGAATCCTCACTTTAAAATATTACGATTTTAACTAACTTGCTTTAATAAAATGTTGATAATAAGAGATACAGGGTGTTAAAAGTGAAATTTTAATTTTTGTTTTTCATAATAACTTTAACGTTTTTTGACATTAATTCATAAATATTTGATAGTGGGGTTTTTGGTATGAGAAATCATAATTTTGTACCTATTTCAGTGTATTTTGTAGAGGGCGCCACATAAGCCACACTTGTGGCATAAATGTGCGCCAAACTTTTTTGCTGAATATTAAAGCCATATCATTTTAATAAAAAAATAGTATACTTTTTAGTAACCCCAAAACTAAGCGGTTTTAGAGACAATCTCATTTAAGTGATCAGCTGCATGATTCTTATTTAATTATTTATTATTTAATAATTTCGAAAAATGTTAATGGAGCAGGCGTGCGTAGAGGAATATTAATGTAGTATTGCCACTGAATTTATGGTAAAATATGTAGATTATGCAAGATGGTGCATCGCCACATTATACGAGAGAAGTCAGAACCCATTTAAATACTAACTTTCCTGAACGATGGATTTGTCGCGGTAGCCCTTTCCTTTGGCCACCACGTAGCCCAGACTTTAATCTTCTCGATTTCGGTGTATGGGTTACAAGGAAACAACTTGTTCATAATGATATCATAAATACCCGCAACCAACTTTGGGAAGAATTAAATAGAGCAGCAGTTTCTTTTGACCCAATGTTATTATTTAATATGAGACGATATTTTATGGAACGTTGTTTAATAAATAAAATGTATTGCGTTCCTAATTAAAAGTGTCATACACATTTTTTATGTTAACTCCTACAATACTCTAAGAATCTTTATCATATTACTGTAAAAAAATATTAGCGTATACGCTACTACATTTTTCAAAATTAATAATTAAATAAGAATCATGCAGCTGATCACTAAAATGCGATTATTTCTAAAACCGTTAAGTTTTGGCGTTATTTTTGTTAAAATGATCTAGCTTTAATATTATTTTACAAAAGAAGCGCTAACTTAAACAGCAAAAAAGTTTGTCGCACATTTATGCCACAAGTGTGGCCTATGTGGCGCCCTCTACAAAATGCATTGAAGTAGGTACAAAATTGTGATTTCTCATAACCTAAAACCTCCACTATCAATTTTTTATGTATACATGTCAAAAAACGTTAAAGTTATTGTGAAAAACAAAAATTAAAATTTCACTTTTAACACCCTGTATGTGTCTTATTTTATTTTATTAAAGCAAATTAGTTCATATCGTAATATTTTAAACTGAGGATTCTACTGTATTTCTATGTACAATTACTTAAGGACCACCTAGTATAGACGATACTTTTAATTGTGAAAAATATACATTTTTATAAATGTGTCATAAAATCTTCAATATTTTGCAAGAAATAAGCTTCTATTTCTAAATTTTGTCTTTATTAAATATTTATTTAAACAATTTCATATAAACTAATAGTTGTTTTTCTAGCAGTTACATAATTTAAAACACAATGTTAAAAACTAATATAAAAGTATCAGTGTATCACTATCACACTCCATATCTATTAGGAGTAAAATGTCCTTTGTAGTGCTTTCAGAAACATCTACAATGGCAATTTTCAAAAGCTATTCTATTAGAAAAACTAAACAGAATTTCAATTTCGATTATATAAAGAATGAAAAGGCACTTACCCCACCCTATAAAGCCGTATACCCTTAGTTTGAAATTCTCTCTTGTAAGCGTTTCCACGACCAGAATATAAAGGTAGAGACCTGGAAAAACAACAAAGTCTAATTAGTAATTATGTTCTTTGTTTCAATTGAAACTAATTTAGACTTGGCGGTATTTAATTTACCATCAAAGTGCAATAAAAGTAATGAAATTAGATTTTTAAATTGTCTAGTTCTCTCAAGAATTTAACGGCTACAATCTCTGTACAGAAACGATAGATATTTTTGTATTTCGAAAAGAAATTTTAATTTACTTTTTTATTGAAACTAATCAAAATGGCAATAAAAATTGTTCACAAAAAAATATGAAATATAGGTTAAATTGTGTAATAGACTAAGAAAATAAATTATATAAGTCGAAATACAAATAATAATGGCCATGTAAGCATTGAAAGTAGTCCAGATACCGGGTGACACAAGAATTACGTGAAAGCCCAGTTTCTCTATTTTAAAGTAGGAAAAATCATTACATTTCTAGCTTTTTGCTTTGAATAAGAAAAATATATATATATCAATTTAGATTTTAAAAAGGATAATTTTAAAATTAAGAAGGACATGAATTACCGCTGAATTTAAGAATAAAATAAAATAATATGTATAATTTACACAACCTGTTGTTTAACTATTAAATATAAGTAGTGCTCTCGATTTCATTTTCTTTTTAATTTTCCTTTTTTTTTTAATAGAAAGTTTTTCTCATATTATTCTCCGATGATATTCGGTATTCTTGCTATCAGATTGTCAATTAGGTTCTAAAAATGTAATATATAGGTCTCATTTAAAAATCAAAATTTACAGAACACAATGTTTGCTGTTATAATTGTGCGTTTAACTAACGGTTATCTGGCATCAACTTTTTTAAGCAACCCTCCAGTGATCACTCCAAGACATTATTTGGTCTATTTATTTTATTAATCACTAAAACATTATAGTTATGGTTAAAATAGATGGGATAATTTTCATCAATTTAATAATACAGTGTACCTCAGTACCTAACTATCCTCTTAATTAACAATAACTTAGAAAACGACTCAAGTCTATATTTTAATTTAACAATTTTTTAAAGAAGAAAATGTTAACCCTACTAAAATGTAACCTGTGACGTCACCGTGTTTATTGAATAAATAAAAATAGATACTGCAATAAAAATGAGTGTATCATCAGAAATGTCAATTAACAAAAAATAGCGGTGATATATTTTTGAAATCGTTTATGAATACATATGTACCCCTAAAAAAAGAAAAAATAGTAATGGGCAAAACGTTAAATTTCCATTTTTTTTTATAAAAAAGTAACTATTGCATTTATGTTCATAATAGCTTACATGTTGTAAAAGTAATAGTTTGTTTGTAAAATTAAAATTAAAAAGTACTTATGAGTTTCCATACTTTACAAATATATAATATACAATATGTTTGATAAAATTATAAAAAAAAAACATTTTTTTTTATTAAAAGAATGGTTTTTGCCAATCAACAGTTAAAACATCAAATTTCAACTTGAAAATGATTAAAAATAAATATTCGCTTGTAATATTTATTTTTATTATGTAAATATTTAAACACAGAAACCACTACAATAAAAAAACAATTTTTTCGCGTTATTTTTATATCTTGAACATTCCTCAAATATCATTTTTTCTGTTTTATAAAATAGCTGCAAATTTACACACGTTTGTTTTTCTTTGATAAATTGACAAATTTTTCACCGGTAAATGATAGATCAGCTAAACAAAAGCAACGTCTGAAATATAACCCCGACAGACATTGAGAAATGTTCCAAATACAGAAACTATTTACGCAGCGGTGAAAGCGTCAGTCGAACTACTTGAAAGGGAGTTTAGAACAAACTATACAAGGCTTTGCTTCTTACGACGACATTAATGAAACATCAAAAAAATAAATTATCAAGCATTTTGGGACTCTACTTATATTTAATGAATATACCACAACATTTAAATATTTTACAGGTACATGTAAATTATTTAAATTGCTAGAATACTTCACTAAAAATATTAGGGCATTGGTATTACTGGGACCTATCATCTTTCTGCTCGATACACGTAATTTCCCAAATCAAATAATGCACATCATATTGACATATGTATTTTTTAACTCGTTAATTGTAGAACAAAGAAACTATACTCCTTCTAAATAATGTATTAGAACTGCAATCCAACAAATAAAGCAAAAAAGTAAAGTACTGATATCAACATATACTTAATAACAACAGAACAGGGCATAAACCTTTTATCATCATTAAAATTAATTGGTATTTTCTTCAAACTTGTAGATCAATTTGTTTTTCTTAAATTATATCCAATAAACTTCGTAAGTATCCACATTTTGATTTAGGTAAAGTTAGCGTAAGAACATCAGCAATATCATTCATTGCAATATACCATAATGTGAATAGGCACCCATTTTTTTATAAAATGTACTTGTATGGTTCAAGATTCTCAATTTATTGTTAGTTCAGTTATGAACGAAAGCATCGAAATATCAATTATTTCAAAGCGACCTTCAAATGGAAGTTTGGGCTATACTAGTTCTTTAACTGCCTCCACAATGACTACAAAACAAACTATTGCTATCGAACTCTTAACGTAACTCTCTTTTTTTAAAACAAATCTGTAACTCCTTATTGAGGATCTAGTAGGTATATACTGTAATTTACTCATAATTTTGATCGCCTTATATATCCTCAAAATAATATCTACTTTGGATAAGTAAAGGAAACGTAGTTGAGAGCACCAATGCCCCTCAATGCCCCTCCAGTCTCTCGCGAAGTAGAACGAAGTTGAGCGAGGCATGAGAATTTGTTGCTGTTCCTCGCTCCGCTTTCTACCACTTTACCCCGTCACGGCTAACTTCGCTTCAGAGGCGGCGTTATATGCATGAGTGGCAAGAACACGAGGAGAGGGGACGAGGTACCACCATCACTACTCATGTTTTCTCGCAAGTCATTCGTATAACTTCGGCGAGTATCCTCGCGAGACTCTGGAACCGGCATTAATATTTTTTATCTGTAAGTGAGTGAAGAATACTGGTTCTCTAAATAGTGGCTAGCTTTTCCATCTGAAAATAAAATCGAAGGTCTATTAAGAAAAAACAAATATGTAGTCGTGACTTGTCTATATTATCAATTAAAGTAAAAAGCATGATGCCAGCAAAAAGTATTCAGCATCGAACTTCAGGGGTGCACCTAAGTTAATAGAGTCAAAATATTCCAAAATAAGTTTATAAGGAGAATAGGCAGTATGTACGAAATACAAACTACGTTATAATGAAGATATGTTGCTAAAAATGAATGTTCACTTCATAAACATCTAAACATTGATTGATATCTTATATGTAGCACAGTCACACAGTGGAATTAGTGTAAGGCGAGTGTATTATATTTTTTTTTTATAAGAAATACTAAATTTAAAGTGATGGATTACCATGATTGATCAGTTTTGGTATTTATCGTTATGTTACTCTTAATCATTCCAGGGAAAGAATAGAACCGCTTACTGGTTTTTTTTTTCAGTAAAAGGTTTCATATAATACCAATATACGAATATTTGGGCATTTTTAAAAAAATGCTATCTATATATTTAAATAATAGGTCGGGCGATATTCGATCAGCGTACTTTTGCTGCAATGACTGTAATGGTTGAATGATTGACCAAATGCAGAAGTCACATTTTTTATAGCATGTTTTTATTACAAATTGCACATATTTATTTTAAAATACTTTATTGTTAACACATTTATTACAAACCCAAAGAACTATATTACATTTCAGGCAACAAATGTTACTGCGTTTGGTCTGCTTTATAGTATTACATCTGGCACATCTTCTTGATGTACTATATGCTGGCACATCTTCTTGATGTACTATATGCTGGCACATGGTCCTCTAGGTTCTGTAGCCGTATACATAGAATTTGGAAAAGGAACTGCTCCGCGTCAGTTTTTTTAAATATTTTTGTGGTTTGACTAGCAAGCTCCAGTAACTTTCTGGTAACAAAATTCGCCGATTACTTCATCGTCTAGTATACATCTGTACTCTAGTTAATTTCTGATGGAGGAGCTATTTTGTAGAGTGTACAAAATGTAAGAATTTATTAGGGCTGCGTCAATCAGATAGAAAAAACATTTTATCCACCATTTCTTCGATTTCGAAAAGATGTTATAACATGAGTGGAATTGATCGAATAGATTGTATTGTAGTCGGTGATACTTCTTGTATAGCTAATTGTTGTTTTCGTACCATCATTCGTTATTCTCTCCATTGTTATCATTTATGAAGAAGTCAAAAAATTTTAAGAAATTTCTTTATAGGGTGTTTGTTTGGGCTATTCTTGAGTTTCTTGGACAGTAAAGTTTCCATTAAATCCAATAACTAAGTTTGTTTACTTAAAGTTTATTGCACATACCTGCATATTTTTGTAAATTTCTCTTTACTTTGAATACACTTTTTTCTATCTAAATTAAATCAGACCGCTTTAGCAAATATAAGTTTTTGAGTTGGTCGATTTATAGACCAGACGCCGTTAAAGGGATAAATAAAAAATACTATTATACTAACAAAATGTATTGATTTTTTACCCTCTTCTATGTTATAAACGGTTAACTTTAACGTACGTATTATTTCAAAGTACTAACTTGATACACCATGTATAGTGACTGTATAGCCATTATAAATTAGAATCTCGAATTCTAAACAATATTGTTTGAAACTTTTGTATTTTCCTTTGTTGTTTCGCTTCAATTCAATTGATTATTCGTAGAATGAAATAACCAAGCATCATACCATCGTTAGTGTTTAAGACACGTCAACTGCCTAGGCTTATTAGAGCTGAATCGCATTACTCAAAAATAGTAAGATAACAAAATAAAATCTATTCATTATTTAATTATAAAGGTCTTAGTACGATTATAATTAATCAGTAAAAAATTCAGTGCTTAAAAGAAACAAGGTGTCATTAATACCAGACAACTAGAAATGGGGCAGACATTTCATTTAACTTTGAAGTTAAGTAAATAGGGGTCCCTTTAACCGCATGTTAATTAAGAGAGCTCTCTCATTTACACAATCGAACACAAAACTGAATTGGGAACCCAAAGATTGTGATAATAGCACTACGCAGTTTGCATAGAATTAAAAATCAATAATCACAAATGACTTTTTTCAATGAAGATGGAGACCATCAAGATTGCTCTAATATATTTTTTTTTGTTAATGTTAATTGTTACGTCAAATTTGAAAATAACATTTTTAAATATAAAGAAGTTCAATGTATGGATGAAATTTTTTCATTTCATTATCTAAAACTGACGTATTTCGAGATTTTTTATAACTGTATATTGTAATGAAAAAATGTTTTATTTTAAAATTTCATTAAAATAAATTTAAAAATTCTACTTGTTTTTTATTTCCAACTTTAATCTTCTATTTCATACGAAATTTGACAATTTACCTCCTTGACATTAAATCAACCTAACAGAAAAAAAAAGAGATATGCAAATTTAATAGGAATTCTGTTTTTGCCATAACTTCCTATTCTGTGAATATTTTCCGCAGTCCTATTTTTCTTACTTGCTGTGATCGGCATCTACTTTCACAATCATTTCTCTCCAACTATCTCTAGGATTTAAATCTAATCCTCTTCCACTGAACCACCCATCCTTGGAAATATACAACACAGAAAGTAAAAATTCAGAAAACACGAAGCCGAAAACAATGAAAGGAACTCTTAATAAACATATTTTAATATAATTTATTATATAGTATAATATATTTGTATATATATATATTGTCTAGTCTTTCATTAAATTTTCATTATTCTTTTAAACAAAATGTTTGCAACGTTTGGTTATTTTCTATCAAAGATACATATTTTTTAACGTTTTTAAACTTCACATTAACAAACATTTGCTTCAAATTTCCTACGAATTCTTTCACTGCAATTATTATTTTTTTAATTAAATTACCGAGGAATGCTAAAATCTAAGTTAATTTCATTTTTGAGATATTTCTCCAAATAGTTTGTATAAATGTTTTCCTTAGAATGATACCTCCGATGCCTTTGAAATAGATACTAAAGACCAGATAGAGGAAAACAATTTCCAGTTTGGTCATATTTCGGGAACATCAAAAAAATGCAGTTCTAATATGGAAAAGTTCAGAAAGTCGTTAAAAATAAAATGAAAATCTCATCGGACCACTTTGAACGGAAGATGAGGCGAAAGTTTGTTGATTTGAGGCATAAAATAAACATTCAAGTTAAAGTTGCTCAAAATATTGGAGTATTACCGCTACTACAGAAGCTAGTACATAAAATCAATTTTAAAATAATGGCGTTGAAGACAATTAAAGATTTCTTTTATGCATAATTTCTCTAATAGATGAAATATTCCACTATATTTGGTATAGTTTGCAAAATATTTCTAGTTCACCTTATACGATATAACATAATGGAATGTTGAAATGTGTAAATAAGGGAAAATGCTCCAAAAGATAATGAAAATTCAACGAGAATCTAAGTTTACATATGTATTTTAACTAGGATAAATATGATAATTTTACTATAGACAAAGATTGATCAAGCTTGGTTATTGGACCAAAAAAAAGGAAACTTATATATCAGTTGCAAAACACTCATCTGTAGTGTGCGCAGAACTTGGATGAGTTTATTCTTGAACCTGGACGACATCTGTTGAAATGTTTAGTAGAAACTGCACCATGCTAGGTTCTGAATGCAGGTAATTCTGAGTCTTCTGCAGAAATTGCAAGGGCCATGATTTCAACGACATTCTGTCAAACACATAAATAATGAGAATTATGTCAATAGAAGTACAAACAAAACCAACCTTTATCCTTTTGAACATTACTTCCTACTATATTCTGTAATATAGATCCTAGATCTTACTCTTCCAACTATTTCACGAAATTATTCTATTATTCCAATTTTTTGAGAAACTTTAACTTGTTTGTTTATATTATACCTCATATAAACAATTCTTTGCCGCATCTTCGGTTCAAAGTGCTCCGTTGAGATTTTTTATTTTACTTTTTAGTGTATTTCGAAACTCTTCCACATTTGAAGGCCATTTTTTGAGGGTGTTGAGGGTATCACCAAGTTGGAAGTAGGTTTTATTTTTCTGATTTTTACTAAAGTATTTAAAGAGTACCGGAAGGTATCATTCTAACGAAAATATTTGCACAAACTATTTTTTGACACATAAAATAAAATAACAATTGAGTTATTGTCAACAGTTACGCGATTCAAATGATAACAGGAGGCTATGTTAATGTGTTAAATTTTCCTCTATACAAATTTGACTTCTTAATTATGATTTTATTTGACGTCTTCTTTTTCTATTTCCTTTAATATGTCTCTGTTCTACGGGGCAGTTCGCCACTCATGTTTTCATCTTTAATTTCTTAGAGCCACTTTTTATCGGCGAGTCTGAGCTGCTCATATATTGGATGAAACTATTGGATATTTCTGAAATTATGTTAGAATAATGACATAATGACCGGTCTCCTGACGGCCACTGTAAATAAATAAAGATATGCACATAAAAAGGCGGACAGAAGAAGCCACATGCAGGTTCTGCCAGGAAGAAGAAACCGTAATACACATATTGCGCTACTACACAGGCCTAGCAACTCTAAGATTTCTTGCACTAGGTGAAGAAAAACCTAAGGGAGCTAGGTACATAGAGGAATATCTATCTAGATTGTGGAGTCTAATTAAAAAGATCCGCCTAGACAAGATACTCTGATCTAAGGAGATATCAACATTAGATCTACCTAGGTCGATGTGAAAGAGGCAATATATACCAATATCAAGTAAATGTAATCTGATCTAAATCTATAAATAAATCCCTGGCAAAAATTAACGCACTAATATTTTTTTCGACCTCTTCTGACATTTCAAACACATTTCTGTTTTGTTTCAACGTAAAAAACGTTAATTATTTAAGTTAAAAATTTTTTGTTGAAAATCTGTTAAGAAACTGTTGATTTAGAGAAGCTTTTATGCTTATTTTTATTATCAATACTGTCACATATGTGTTTATCTGTTGATCTACAAGTGCTTTAAAGTAAACAAATTAATCGCCAAAAAAATGTAACAATAGAAGAAGCAGTAAGAGCATCAACTACGCTGGATGATCAATACTCCATGCATTATGTTATCAGCATTTTACGAAGATGTCCTTTCAGCATAAGTCGCATTATTAAACGATTCAACGAGACAGGTTCATACACTCGAAGTACAGAATAAGGGTGAAAAAGATGTACTAATGAGAAGAATGACTCTTTTCTTAAACAATCCGCAGTAGGTAAACACAGGGGGTTTCAGAACCAAAACCGGTTTTCCAAGGGGTTAACCACCCTTCCAAGGCGAAGGCTAAGGCTAAGGCTACGACTACGGCCAAGGCCAAGGTCAGGGTCATGATGTGCTAAATATATTCTAAATACAAGATCCTTCCAAGATAAAAAGATTAAAATCCGACAGTTCGGTTCAGTTCACAATGCTTTGTATGTACGAACAAAGATTAGATAGATTTTTAAAAAAGTATTTAAACTAAAACAAGACATAATGAAATACGAGCAAATGCAAAATCTTATAAAGTGTTTTGAAAAATTGAAAATAAGTGAAGTAGAGGGGGATTCATTATAAATATAGTTGACCAAAACATCATAGAGTATTGTACTCGACAACTTCAAAATGGATCTACAAAAAGTTAACGAACAGCTAATGTTAGATGTAGAGCATAAAGAAATTATAAAATTAAACCAGCTACAACCCAATATTCCACACAAATTAAAATCAATAAAAATGGTAACCACAAAATTTGGAGAAGCAGTGTTGGTGGAACTTGCCCAGCACAGAATATATTTACCGGGGAGATCAACTGTATTTTTGAAACCGCACCTAAGTGAATTTGGGAATGGTGATTATTCCATAATCTATGCTGGAGAGAAAAGTTTGTCAATGGGGAAATCAACATCTCTATTCAAATTTGAAAAATGTTCATTTATTGAAAAATAAAAAATATAAATTAATATGTATTTTACTATAAAAACATCCGAACAAAATCTAGACAGTTAGTCTACAATGAGTTTTAGCGAGGTATTTCCAAATTCAGTTCCAGACAGTCCAACTGAGTTAGATCGCTGGATTGGTACATGTTATATTTGTAAAGAGAAGCCAATACAAGTATTATTCCTTCCTTGTAGTCATAGGATTTGTTGTGTAGAATGTGGAACAAGAGTAAAGTATTGTACTTTTTGTCATGTCAAACTAGTAGCAATTGTTCGAGATGAGCAAAGAAGGTGTACCAGCCAAGTGTTATCATGCGGACATAATGTGTGTAAAGGATATGTAAGATTTTGTTCGATATGTGGTTTAGAAAATAAATAAATTTTACTTAAACAGATTTTTTTTTTTTACACCTCTAAATTTGTACAAATTTGGTGAAAATTATTCTAAATAGCTAATGCACACGAAATACATTGTGTGTTTCCCAAGGCTATGTTGTAGAAGGTCAACCGATAAATATAAAGACATGTGAAATTGAAACGAGAACTCAAACCATGTCTTCGATTACTAAAGAACGTTGGGCAGTACAAAATTTTGAAAATTTAAAATTTGAAGATTTTGAAGATGGGATTCCGATTATATTATATAGTGATAGTGAACGTCCGATTACACCAGATCGAGACATAACAACACTGATGGAAATATATAATAAACATCCTAAGGATCCCAGACAAGTACCACTACCCATTTGGAGACCAATAGAATTGAAGGTTATTTCATCTTATCCCCACCATCCATAAAATGTATATAACCAAGTCTAAAGGTGATCAGTTCATCAAAATGTGGCGAGCCTACACAACCCAAGTTAAGGTAGTAGATTTAAAATCTGCAATTACCTACTTTGCAAAAATTTATGGAGAAGACAACTTTGAATGGGAACATGAAGCAATCTATGGTAGAAATAGATGGTACTCTGTAGAAGGATGTAGGGAAAAAGCTATACAACATGAAAAAGCCGCTTCAGCCTGTAATGACTATCTTGATGGTGAGCTTCATCTTTGCTGTTTACTAAATATTTTGGACAATCTAAATTTAAATACAAGACTAGAAATTTCCAAATACCTACCAATTTATTTGAGGGATTCTAACTATATAGAAGAAAATGATAATGATACAGACGAAGAAATGAAACCGTTGGATACTTTATCATATGAAGAAGCTGAAAAATTGGTAACACAGTCAAGTCCATTGTAAATATTTAAAAAAATAAAACACATATTAATAAATAGTTTTTTTATTTCATTAAAAAATTGTTGTATAAAAAATATACGTTTGCTAAAGCGCAAATACATTTGTCCTTTGTGTGGTAAAGACATGCAGGTTCCTTTAGTTGAAGTTTGGGTAGCTCGTCAAAAGAAAACACAGGAGTCTTGGAAAACGTTTTTAAATAATTTGTTTTTTCTAATCCTTTAACATAAATAAAGTCTGCATCTTTGGTAGCATCTTGGTAAATTTTGGAAAACTGATGGAGTGGTGTAAAGCCGGAATCCCATTCAATACAATGATGGTTATGAATTAACCAAGATGCCTGCTTATACAAATCAGGAGACAGCATTCTAAAAGGAAATGGCGGTTTAAACACATAATGGCAAATTTGAGAACCATTATAAGCAGCAAACTCCTTTACGATAAATTTATTATTTTCAATTTTAAAACATTGTACATCTACCACTAGCTGCATATTGCTAATAATCACTGAATTAACAAAACGTTACAACCAGACATTTATATTAAATAAGGAGCATGCGTGTTAAACCTGTCGTACAATTTTTGTTAGAGGATTGTACATAAATTCCTTTTCATGTAAAATAAGACAATAAGCAGAAACATTTTTACCCACATTTTTACTGGTTTCAAATTCTATTCTTAGCACAACCGACCCCCCTTGAATAATTTCTCTTTGACGTGAACAATCGATATGAAATATTGGAGCATTATTTTTAAATTCTTCCGGTGAAAAAATTGGTTGATTTGTTGGTAAATGATAGTAGGATTCTTGAAAATTAGCAAACATTTCATAAGCAGTAGCAAAACGATTAGAGTCAAAATCTAAATTTAAATCATGATACGGATATCGTTCCGAGTTGAGAAAGATACGAATATTTGTTAGATTACAGTGATTAAAGTGACTCATATTTTTTAACAATTTTCCTTTACAATCATCCTGAAAGGCGACTATAATATGTCTAGGACTTTCTAATTTTGTGGAAGTTTTAACATTCCAAGTATGACGTGTGGAATCGTTTAATGTGGGATATTCTATTAGTTCCCAACTTCTAAATTTAATTGGCAAGTCTATATTACTCTGAATTATTTTATTTAATCGAAGTTGTTGACTTATACTAGGAGTTATATGAGGAATATTCCAATATATCTTGTTAATTTCAATTTTTGGTTTTTCTGTCTCATCTGTTGCAATAACACAATCCACATCATCTTTTTCGCGAATGAGAATTAATTCCTGCTTCATATTTAAAACAATTTTACGAAAATCTTCAAAAAATCCAGAAAAAAGTTTTAATGGTATGTAAACATTAAAATTACCGTGATTATCAATTAAAAGTTTATTCATTGATGCAATTGTCTTTCCGGCAGAATCTTTTAAATCCTCTTTAGGGAACCAGGCCGCATTTTGAAGTAATTTACTTTCATTTTCATTGATTGAGAGATAGTTTTTCAGGGTAGACGCTAAGCCAACACCTCTAACCGAATCAATTATTACGCCATTCATTTCATATCTTATTTCCCTAAAGAGATGTGCTATACCATTGTTTATAAAATGAAATTTTGTTGGTGTCTTATTTTGTTCTGTTAAAAATTTGCCCTCTAAATAAAGGTAACTATTACATGGGAGAGTATAAGCATCAATATCTTGAACGGCAATTCTAATTTCATCATTATAGTTAACAGCGGTTAGGGTATGGGGTTGATAGGTGTGAAATTGATAATCCTCAATGGTCGTATCAGTAAACGATTGTCCGGTTACGTTTAGGAGATCCATTACAAACTTTAAATCCAAGAGATTGTAAAAATTTACTGTTTTGCGATGTTAACGGCTTAGTGGTTCTCAAAACACTGTTTTTCTTATTGCTATATGGTCTTTTATAATGGGGGTGACAACGTGGAAACAACCAAACCATTATTCAATTTTTCTAAGATGTAAGCGAATAGTAATTGTCTCGTTATTGAAATTTATAAGTTCACCCGTTTGCTGAAACACCTTAACTGTTATGTTGTTTATTGTCTTGACGCTTACAGGATAATACAAAATAGTTTGTGGTTGTTCCACTATTTTATAGCCATTGGGAACTTGAGGGAAAAATTCGTGAATGATGTAAACCGGACGCCCATTAAGGAAAGAGCCGATCGCAATGTTACAATCAACGCAAATAGTGTTTACACTCAAAATATTTACTTTGTCGGAGGTATGAGCAACATTTGGAGAGAGTCTAGTGGAAAAACCTAAAAGTTTTCCAATTGAATTTGGTATATTGAAATTAATGGGAGCAGTACTTTTGAGAGTGACTGTATTAGTTTTTGAATCTGCTGTTATATGAATTGTTATGCCAGTAAGAAAAATATATTTTTCAATAATTTTTATCAAATCATTAATCTCATATGCACCGGTTGGTATAGCAATGGTAAATTCATCTTTGTCACCCCACACCAAGACGTTATTATGTACATGAACATTTGGAATGCTATTGAAAGTGTCAAAATTAACCAAACCAATTTCATAATCAACATTTTCATTGAGATAAATGGGTGGATTAAAGTCAGCACTCAAAATGGATGAGTTACCATTTAGAGTGAACGTATACGACATGATGGTTAACAATCTAATGAATTTCATAAATGATTAAACTGATTAAATAGAAATCTTAAACTGTGCTGTCCACATTGATATGAATTGAATGATTGCAAAACATTATAATTATATCTTATTCTTACGTTCCCACTACTTTTGAAATATTTGGTAACCTCGAGTGGTGGGGGTATGTTGCCATAACTATCAAAATACTTAATATCATTATTATTTTTAAAGTATGCGGTCCAATGAGTACCAGGACCACTATTTACATCAAGATTAATTATACCAGTTTCAAATTTCTTAATCTTTTGCGGTAACGAATCTCGCATAAAAACCCCTCGAAAATATGGAATGTGTCTCGCAAATTTTTTCAACTCAACATTGGTTAACGCATGTTGAGGTAATTTTATTTTCTTCTTTTTATCCCATATCCCTTGTATGGTCGTAGGTAAAACCCCCGACCTCGTTTCATTCCAGCACCTTGTTTAGTTTCCATTGCTAAATTATGACGTTTCTGTTCCTCCAGCTGTTGACGATTAGCTTTAGCATCATTCACAGCTTTAGCGATTCCAGCTGCACCACTCCCAACAGCTCCTAAAGCTCCTAGCAAGGGTAACAGAAAAGGTAAAAAACCACCCTTTTTCGGTGATCGAATGACACGTTTCCCCTTTCCCCGTTTTTTCTTCAAACCCATTCCCATCTTTCGTTTACCCTTCATAGCAGTAGTTACAAACCAAGCGGCTATTTTTTCACCAAAATTTGCGTCCTTTGACTTTACTCGCTCCCAAGCTTTATTTTCCAAAACTTTATCAGCTACGTGTCTTTGTTTTAAATCACTACTTTGAGAGTATGCAATATCGTGTTCTCTACACGCTTGGTCTAGGGGATTAATACCTTGATCCCCTCTTTCTAATCGATTCCTGAGCCTGGTACCGGGGCCACAAAAAGAATAACCCGGAATGTGAATTTCCCCTGGGAGATTATTGATTAAAGTATTTAGTAATCCACGACCTTTCACCTTTCGCATCATTCTAAACCTTTATATAGGCGTGTGCAACTTAAATAGGCACTAGTAGCCATGGAGATTCAAAAACAAAGAGTCACTTTACCAGTTAAAAATTATGACATTGAAGAAGCTAAGAAAATAGGTAAACATGGTATAGTTTTTGGAGGTGACTCGAAACGAGGTTTAATCATAGGTCCCAGTGGATCTGGTAAAACCAACGTTATGTTGTCACTTCTAGAACATCCGAACGGTTTAAGATTTGAAAATGTATATGTATGCTCCAAAAGTTTACATCAATCAAAATATTCATACTTGCGAAATTTGCTTCAACCTATTAAAGAGATTGGTTATAAGGAGTATGACAAAATTGAGGAAGTGATTGTACCTGAGTTAATCAAAAAGAATTCTATTATAATATTTGATGACATTGCTACATGTGATCAAAGTATTATACAAAATTATTTTTGTTGTGGGCGACATAAATCTACAGACTGTTTTTATCTTTGTCAGACATACGCAGCTATTCCCAAACATTTAATTCGAGATAATTCAAACCTTTTAATTATATTTCAACAAGACATGACCAACCTCAAACATGTGTATGATGATCATGTTAATATTGACATGTCATTTCAAAATTTTAAGGATTTGTGTGCATATTGTTGGAAAGACAAATTCGGTTTTATGACAATAGATAAAGATTGTAATTTAGGGTCAGGTCGATACCGACAAGGATTTGATTCTTATATAAAGCCAAACAGTAAGATTTTGATTGGTAAAGATGGATGAACAGTTGGGAAGAGAACTACTCGAAACACGAAAGGATATTAAACGTAAATATAAAAGTTTAAAAAATGAACAAACTGCAACGGAAAATCGTTTCAAACAACAATGGAAGCCACTCGTTGAACCTATTCAACAACTTATTACCACCACTAAACCGGAAATTAAACAGGAGTCACCGAAAACATCACCAAAAAAGTATTACTCTATCGTACCAGATCTAACCTTCAATCAAACAATGCAAGATGACTTTGGTGCGAGTTATATAGATGATGACATAGTTACAGATACTTCACAAGCGAGAGATGAGACCCTAGAGTTTTTAGAAAAGTATGATCCTTTGCCCAGAGGATATATTGAAAATAAAATTATGGATACTGAGAATCAGTTTGATAGCACGTTTGGAGTTTATTTTAACCCTGAAAATCAACAATGGGCTATTGGTGATTCTCCTTTAACATTTGACGGAAAAGATGTAGTGATTCAAAATCTCAAGTATAAAGGCACTCCTGGTCTTTATGAATTTTTATTCAAAAAATATCCTGCTGGATACAAAACTCAAGACCTTGACTCATATATTGAAATTGTTAGAAGAACAAATGCACAATATTTAGGTTATAATCCAAAAAAAGGATTATCCACTTCAAATGCTTCTAAATTTATTGATCTAATTAAACCTCGTGTTACCAATTTGCATTCTCTAGCCTTGGAGAAATTTGAGAAAAAAAGAAGAGCAATCGAGCAGGAAGGTATGTCAGGACAATTTCGCCCGAGACTCAGCTCCGATTCCAATGTAAGAAAAAGTCTGCTTCCTCTAACCCGAAGTAAAACTAAACAAACTCTTGGAAGTGGATTAAATTCTAAAGTTTTAATAGATTTAACTGATAAAGTAGATTATAAATATTTTGATGATTTTAATGAATTGGTTGATAGACTTCGATTACTTGTAGCATCACAAAAAGCTGGTAATACTGGGGTCAACAATGAAATTGTTTCCATTATAGAAGAACTACGTGAAGGTGGAATAATCTTATAAGCATCAGTTTTCCAAAATACTTTTTAGTATTCAAGATGCCTCTTAACAAGTTCAACCAACACTTTCTTACTTCCTACACATGTCCGGAAGAGGAGATAGTGTCCTCCCCAACTCCAACACCCTTCTACATTTGTAAACCTTCCGAATTTCACAGTAAATGTATATTAACTATTCGAGGTATTAAAGATTTTAATGTAAGTAAAACAGTCTACCTATTAGAAGATGGTACATTTTCGTATACCTTTCCTATAAGTGGAAAAGTGGAAAGCATACGCTGTTTTTCGGAAAATCTTTATATTTCATATAAAACAAAATATGATAAAATTAATCAACTACTAGAAAATAATATTATTAACAAGGGTGATGTTATTGAATTTCATATGCATTCACAAAGTCTTATAAAAGATAAAATTTTTATTCAATTTGTAATTCAATGTCAGCTCGAAAAAAGTGATTATATATAATGCAACTTTTTTATTTTGTATTTCATTTTTAATAATGCCTTTGAATCGTTTTAATCAACACTTTCTTCTTTCAAGCTGCGCTGAAGATGAAGAAAAAGTTGGTTCTATTCAAACAAATACTTCATTTAATGCTCCATTTTATATTTGTGACAATTTCGACTATCACGTTAAATGTCTGATTCGTTTAAGAGGAGAAAAAACAAATTTGAGTAAGGATTATTATGTTCTTGATAATGGAAATTCAGGATTCAAGTTTCCATTGTCAGCAAAAATTGAAGATATTTCTCATTATCAGGCAGATTGTGAAGTAATATTAAAACAGAAAACTTACAAACTTCATGAACTGTCAGGTGTAAATATTGTTAAAGGGGATGTAATTGTATTTAAGCTGGGATCAAAACAGAAAATTTGTATTGAATTATTACTTCAGTGTCCGTTAGTCAAAAATGTCTAAATTGCAAGTCGTTAATGAACTTCATAAACCAGCTCGAATTAATTTTAAACGACGTCATGTTTTAGTTAAAGGCTTGCATGATTTAATTCAAGCTGATCTGGCTATCATGTCATCGTATGCTAAAGAGAACAAGGGATACAATTATATTTTGGTTGTAATCAATGCATTCAGTAAATTCGTTTGGACTGCACCTATCAAAAGAAAAACTGGTAAAGATATTGTTAATGCCATGAAAGTCATTCTAACACAAATGATTCCTCCCAAAAATCTTCAGACAGATAATGGGACAGAGTTTTACAATAAAGATTTTCAAGATCTTATGCAAAAATATAAAATAAATCATTATAGTTCCTATTCGAATCTCAAGGCTAGCATTGCGGAACGGGTAATTAGAACTCTTAAGTTGGCTTTATGGAAACATTTTAGTTTACGGGGATCGTACAAGTGGATAGATGCTCTACCAACTATTGTTGCTAAATATAATAATACTAGACACTCGACTACTGGAGCCATACCCAGCAAAGTTAACAATAGAAATGCAAAGTATATTATTGCATTTAGTCGAGCAAAAATAGTAGATCCTCGAAAACCTAAATTTAACGTTGGTGATTATGTACGTATCAGCAAATATAGACATGTCTTTAAGAAAGGCTACACTCCCAACTGGACGACGGAGGTTTTTAAAGTGAAAAAAATTCAGCTGACCAATCCTAGAACCTACATTTTGGAGGATGAAAAAAATGAAGAGATTCAAGGTGGATTCTATGCGGAAGAGTTGCAAAAGGTGAAATATCCCGATGTTTTCTTAATTGAAAAAATCTTGAAACGAAAAGGAGATCAAATTTTAGTAAAGTGGTTGGGAATGAATGTACAATCTTGGATAAATAAAAATTCAATAGTATAATATGTACTTTTTTAATAAAATATTTTGCATACAATGTGTTTTATTTATACAATGATCTCAATAAACAAGGGTTTATAATTTTTGCGATTTCTTCTATGTGACGTTGAAATCTTACACGGTCACGAGCAGCTTCCTCCCAACATCCTCCTTTTCTGGCTTCCTTGTAAGCAAAACACCATTTGTATAGGGTATGAAATTTGTTCATCGATTCGTTAAAGATAACCTTCTTCATAGTAGTTCTGGATATTGATATAGAACTTCCAACGCTAAACCATAAGTAGTTGGATTGATGTCTTTTATAGGTTCGAGAACTTTGAGCGCTGTCTGCACCATATTGGAGCTGCCTGCGACACTCATTCGTAAAATTGTTAGACAATATGCAAATTTTTGTTCTCGATATAGATCAATGAAATGTTGTATTAACGGTAGCTCGTGTAACGTTAAGCCCATTATGTTGATAATGGTCGCCCACTCCTCTTCGTTGTATATTGCTTTATGTCCTTTGTTGTCGCATATTTTAATACACGGCGCAAAATTCAAATCACGTGATAGACTCACTGCTACATACTTTAGGTTTGATTTTGTATAAAATCGCTTTTCACCCAAAAAAGTGCCTTGTATCATATTTTAGAAAACTAAAAATGTCAGGTTAAACTGTAATGACCCCAGGATAATGTATCATAGGAATTTTGTATTAAATATCTTTTGTCGTCTGACGAATTTAGACCAATTTTGGTTTGTTTTATGCTGTAGACGTTGTGAGCATAAGAACGAATTGTAGATTGAGAGATAATTTTGTTCGTATTTTTATTTAAACAATCAACATAGTCGTCAAATGTAATTTTAGTTTGTAGGACTCTATTTTTCACACCTTTTGACTTTTTAACTAATTTTTGATTTCCAATTTTATAGCTATACATTTTTGATCTTAGACCTACAAAATGTGTAATAATGTTACCGTTCGCTTCATCTTTCATTAAACCCGGCACTTTTTTATTACAAAGTGGTATATTATATGGATTTGTAGGTGAGTAATCACTTGTATCAAAATTGTTAATGTTCTGTTTAATAATTTCATCGTATA
Source organism: Hermaeophaga mercurialis (assembly GCA_951812935.1). Lineage (NCBI taxonomy): Eukaryota > Metazoa > Arthropoda > Insecta > Coleoptera > Chrysomelidae > Hermaeophaga > Hermaeophaga mercurialis. Next base: position 21,581,993 of record OX638363.1, read on the forward strand.
TATCATGACTATTAATTTGATAAATAAAAGAATCGGTGTCGGTATATAAAATTTTACATCTGTTATTTATTTTAGGCAACATATAATCATAATGAAAATGGTACATACATGTTTTTGATATATCCAACACAGCCATTCCTATATACAATGGTTTGTTAAAATAAAGTTCCGCTTTCCGTAATTCAATAGCCATTAAATCATCATCAAAGATTGTTCGACTTTGAAATCTAGGACTAGCTATTAAATTTTTAGCTCCATATCTCCCCTCCCAACGAGAGACTAATTTTACATTTCGATGTTTTCTAACATTTTCCATACATTTACCGTATATTGAATTTACTTTAAGTTTAAAATGATCTTTCTCAAAATTATTTTTAGCTTGAGCTCGAAAATGTGTATTAAGATCTATATAGGGCTTTAACCAAGCAGATTGCTCAAACTGGAGGACTCTATGGATTTTTTTAATTTTTAAACCGTGTGCTACTGCTTGTTTAAGAGCCCTATAATGAATGATATATTTTGATTTATTATACAATGTTGTTAATAGTTTAGGCAACTTTGATCCTGGAGGAACTAAATGTTGGGCGCAAAATGGATAATCTTTATGTAAATCATGTAGTTCAATAGGATATTCAAGGTCCACTTCCAAAATGTAACCTTGGAGAGAATCATCTGGTATTCCAGTAATGTCAATATTTGAATCGACCCATTTAAATTTCCCTTTGGGCAGGGGTTGTGACATTGCCCACCCATATAAATTGTTCACATCTACGTAAAATAAATAGTTGTCTGGTTTTGAAGAATCATAATTAAGCATATATTTATTATTTGCTTCTGAATACCTACATGAACATTGGCTGATACCGCCACGTATTCCGGATTCAACAAATAATATCATGTCAACGTCATTTAAAAGTTCCAATTCACATTTGGTATATTTTAACATACTATCCCAGGAGTAAGAAGGGATTGTAACGTACCAAACTATGTCTAACCCGCTAGTATTATATCCTATATTACGAAAATTTTCAAACACATCTGCAAGTAATAAAATATCCGTTTTCAAATACAAATCTGAATATTGTCCTAAATTTTGTATGGCAAACTTTTCCCAAATAGTTTGAGCGTGTTGGTATCGATCTTCAGTAATGTATTCATCATTTAATTTATTATAAAAATGAGAGGGGTCGGGTAATTTAGTTTCTTTTAGTCTCTTTTAGTTCATCCGTGCAGAATCTAAATTGTTCCCTTAAATTGGTTAAATTTACTTTATCTAAAGTTGATGCCAATGTATCTAAAGAGGTGGCCATGAACCTAATTGAATCAATGAATCGAAATTTAATGTCATTACTGAAGTGTTGAGTAAAAGATATATATTTTTCCTTATTGATTGGAATGAGAGTAATTTTACCTAATTTAGCGAGATCTCGAATTATGAAATGACTGTCGTATCCACTTAAATTATGAAAAATAACGGGTACGACAAATTGTTTACGAAATTTTAAGTTGCATGATTCATGAGCAAATCCCCTAAAGTCCCATGTAAAATGATTATGATCACGAACTATTATATCCTCATTTCTAAACACCTCCTCACAAATATGACATGAATGTGCATTGACTTTTGAAAGTATTTCTTTCATGGGAACAATATGTTTAAATTTTGATTCAATCACTTCCGAACAATGTGACATTTGATTGGCAAACCATTGCATACAGTTTTCACCGCGGTAACTATTAAAATATGACAAATTATTATCATAATCACACTTAACGTAATACCCACAACTAAATGCTTTATGCTGTTGATATTTTATTGTACTTTTCTCTAAATTATCCTCAAACGGTTCCAATATTGATTCAAAATCTGCATATATAACAAATGGTGCTCGCTGTTTATTTACAAAATTTTTAAATTTAACTATAGGATATTTAGGAAGAGATATTTTATAATCATTGATTTTTTCACAAAGTTCTGCATGTGTAAGAAGTCGTCCTTCAGAACTAAAATAATTGAGACACCTATCACAAATAAATTTTTTATTTTTATTTTTATTCAATTGAGAACCTATTAACCGCGATAAATTTTTAATATAACAATAGTGATATAGTATATCAAAATCTTCCTCTTCAGGTAGAGGATCAAAGTCATTAATTTTTGGAAAATATTTATTTTGAATCAATAATAGATTTACATGTCTATTTTGTTTGCATTGAGTTAGATGTAAAGTAATTACGTTAAATCTCTTTTCAATCAATTCTAATCCGTATACATTCACTGATATTGAATTTAGTTTTTCAAATTTATTAATTTTATCAAACTGCATCGGAGTATCAAGTCCTTCTAAATTTAAAACGTTTGCATAATGCGGATATGAAGAAATCCTTTGTGGTAAACCTGACGGTTGGTATAAGGCAGCAATAATACTCCAATAGAAACAAGATTTATCAAAATTTTTGATATTAATACAAGCTAGTTTTTTTTCTATAGCTAGAGGTAGTTTAATGTAAGAACTCTCATTACCAATTTCTAGTTTATTAACATTAACCTCCAACGATATTATTTGATTTAAAGCCCAACCAGAGTCCTTTTCTTGGAACACGGAGAGCTTATTTGTTAAAAAATCAAAAACATGATTTATAAACCATTCCTTGAAATCTGTTGTCCTATCAATAACATTATTTTTGGTTTGAAAATATTTCAATTCAACAGTTTCCTTGTCACCCGATTTTTTAACAAATTCCGCACAAAAATTCGTATTTACTTTAACCATTGATAAGTATCCTAGGATACATACAATTTTGGTTGAAAATATGGTAAAAGCATCACGTAAAAACGGTACGACATCTTTGTGCTTTCGATTCATTATTACACCTGTTGTAACCCTATTTTTAAAAATGGATAAGACTTCTTCCCAACAAATAGAATTATCGTCGTCGCCCCCATAAAGTTTATTATAAATTAACTTTAAATGACCTAATTTTGATGTCCAAGCTCTTTTTTTCCCAACATTTAAATTTTTCTTTGACATAACCTGTGTCACTAAATTAATTGCAACTTTAATATGCTTAAGCCAATTAAGTCTCTCTTCCTCAGTAAAATTAGGATACTTTTCAAAAAATTTAGAAGTCAATTTTGTCATGTCTGAGCAAAGTTTGTCTAACATTTTTAACTAACTAGATAAATACCTTGTGCACTATTGATGAAACCATTAACAACAACTGAACTGTGTAAAGTCTGCTCGGATATTTATATTTTAAGAATTATATCTATTCGTGAAATAACTATCGGGTGCAATCAAAATGTTTCCGATTCAAATCAACAAATATATTAAAATAAATTGAGATAAAAAATAATTATTGCAAAAAAATAATTTTTATAGATCAAAAATAGTATAATTAAGATAATGTTCAATAAATAAAATAGAATTTGTTAGACTATGACTTCAATTATTTATTATTGTTCGATTTATGTGGAAATTGACTATACTATAAGCCGACTCTCACTTTCATTAACGTGGTGTTGTTTCTTCCGTACCGGGTGCAATCAAATTATTCCCGTTTCGTTTTTTAACGTATTAATAATTACATACTTTAAAATTCCTAGGCTGAATTTTTTATACTAAAACCATGAATTTTTAAAATCTTGTTTTTTATTTTAAAATATTGTATTTTAATAATTTATGTCTTTCGTTTTTTAACGTATTAATAATTACATATTTTAAAATTCCTAGGCTGAATTTTTTGTACTCTATATAAAACTATTTCCTACTATGAATTCTAATATTCTGTTTTTGTTTTAAATATTGCAAAATTTTTATATTTTCAACCTTTTGATAATTACTATCCTAAAAATTTTCTGAATTTTTTTTTGTACTTTCCAAAAAAATAACATAATATTTCCTAATGAATTCTTATATTCTGTTTTATTGATAAATATTTGAAAATTTCCTAAATATTTTTTTTTTACAGATATAATTTAATAATTTCAAATTGTATTAAAATAAATTTTCTTTCAGAAAAATAAAATTTCTAGATTGTTAATTTCATTATACTATAATATTTAAAAATTCTCTATCAGAAAATTTTTCTAATTTTCTGTGAATTCGGCTATACTATAAGATTTAAAAGGATACCAGATATTTAACCTCGTATTCGATCTTCGGTAAATGTACAGGTGAATGTCTTCTGGTTCGTTATTTATTGTCTGTTTCCTTGTTGTCAAATTATAATTTAAATACTTAAGATTAGTTCTTGAATTTTTATTGTGTTCTAAAATGTAGTGAAAATTTCCTAAAACCATGATTCTTATTTTTATTTTAATTGTTAATTTCATACCTAAAAGTTCTTAATTACTTCTACTATTTTGTAGGATTAATTTTGTCATTTTTTATTAAAATAAATTCTGTTTTGACGTTAAAAAATAATTTAAAATAAAATTTCTAGCGTCATATGGAATTTTGTGACGAAAAATTTTAAACAATTACTAATTCTATGAAACTATATTTTTATAATATGAAAGTATCTCTGTTTTTATTTTAAATAATGTATAATTTATTTTTACTTGTTTGATACATATTTGAAAATTTCCTAAGCATTTTTTTTACAAATATTTTACAGTTTTTAAAAATTTCAAATTATTTGTATTAAAATTCTCCTTCAGAAAATTACTAAAGTTGACTATACTATAGATTTAAAAGGATACCTGTAATTTTTGACCGACTTTAACCTCGCATTCGAAAGATCGTTGAATACCTGCCGCAAAAATCTGGTTTCGTTTTATTCTGATATCCTTATTGCCAAATTATACTTAAGATTAATTCTTGAATTTTTATTGTGCTATAAAATGAATTAAAAATTTCCTAAAACCATGATTCTTATATTTTATTTTAATTGTTAATTTCATACCTAAAAGTTCTTAATTGCTTCTACTATTTTATAGGAATAATTTTGTAATTTTTTATTAAAATAAATTCTATTTTGACGTTAAAAAATTATTTCAAATAAAATTTCTAGCTAAAATTAGAGGTTAAAAAATATAATAAAATTTTGCATCATATGGAATTTTGTAACGAAATATTTAGAATTACTAATTCTATGAAACTGTGGTGTATATTTTTTAATACAAAAGTGTCTCTGTTTTTATTTTAAATGTGTTTATTTTTACCTGATATTTGAAAATTTCCTAAGCATTTTTTTACACATATAATTTTGCCATTTCAAATTTATTATATTAAAATTCTCTTTCAGAAAAAATAGTGTTAATTTCATACTATAAAATTTAAAGGATATCTGAAAAACTTTTAACTTTGCATTCGAAACGTCTTGTCTGTAAATATGAATACATACCTTCAGGTTTTTTTACCTGATTTCCTTATAAGCATTTTTTAAATATTTTACAAATTTCAAATTATATTAAAATTCTCTTTCAGAAAATTTCTAGATTTCTTGTTAATTCGACTATACTATAATATTTAAAAAGATATCTGGATATTGACCTGCTTTAACCTTGCATTCGATCTTCTGTCGGTAAATGTGAAAAAAGAATAAAATTTGATTAGGCCTTTGTTAAATTTGAAAAATACATGTTTAAGACCTTGTACTCCCTCTTTGCAAACCACTCTTTGAAAAAAAAAATAACTGGGTATATCAACTGAAGAAGCAGGCTTGTTATTATCAGTACAATGCCAAAAGCCAAAATACTTAGCAATTTTATCATTAGGGGTGCTAAGAAACCCAAAATTGAACATCCTCCGGTAAGTTATTTTTGTTTTAATTTTCATAATCCTATTTTCTATTATTTTTTAATTTTTTAATATTTTACTTATTACATTAATTTTTGTTTCAGTCGTTGGACTTAACTAGTGAAATTCCTGATGATGATGGCTTTGACTTAATGGTCAAAGATATCATCATCAATACCTGTGCCTCCAGTTCTGCAGTTCCAAAGTCGGAGCTGCAGGATAACTTAACGAAAGCAACCAATAGGGTCCACCTTTTAATGGATCAAGAAGAAAAATTATTGCGGAGGAGGATGGAGATTGAAAAGAAAAGGATAGAAGTAGAAAAAGAAGCAATAGATGTAGAAGCAAGCTTAAATGTCATCCAGATGGATTTAAAAAAATTGAATAGCCATCTGTGTGACATGTGTAATTAGTTTTTTTGTTTTAATTTTAAGTTTCATATTTAATAAAATAAAAATTTAATATTATTTGTTTATTTTTATTTAAATGTCATCCTTACCAAGAAAGAAAAATTATTGTGGAGAAGAATTGAGGTCGAAAAAGCTCTCATATAGAAGCTAAATGTCATTCAGATGAGTATTAAAAATTGGGGTCATTCAATGCCATATTAATGTAGTATTTATTTTAGTTTATTTTTTAATTTTAAGGTTTATATTTTCTAGAATAAAAATTTAATATTATTTGTTTATTTTTATCTAAATGTCATTCAGATTGGTATTAAAACATTGGATGACATGTAGTTTATTTTTATGTCATTCCGGTGACCATTAAAAAATTGGGATGACATAGTAGTATTTTAGTTTAATTTTTAATTTTAAGGTTTATAGATTAAAAATATTTGCTTATTTTTATATATCCTTAAAACAAAAGGTTAAGGATCACTAGTTGTTTAAGACTACTTTTCAACTGTCTGTTGAATTTTTGGAACAATAAGGTAGAAATTTGATATAGAAAAATGGGCAAAAATTTGAAGTTTTATTTTTCAATTTAATTTTAAGGTTTATATTTTATAGAAAAATCAAAATCTATTTTTATGAAACGGAAATTCAATTTCGTAATACCTTTTTTAAAACACTATTTAAGGATAGATTTTAATAAAAATTTACATAATTACATCATCGTACCTTATTAAAATTAGTTATAAAAAATAATAAGTAAATACATTTTCAAAGAAATGGGAAACTGGTTTACAATGTATGTCTTGTTTTTTTATCTAATCTCTGTAATGTACAAAACATCGTGAACCGCGCTTTAACCTTTTTTTTTTTGGGAGGGTGTTGTATTTGAAATATTTGTAAATTTAACACATCATGACCCTGGCCTTGGCCTTGGCCTTGGCCGTAGTCGTAGCCTTAGCCTTAGCCTTCGCCTTGAAAGGGTGGTTAACCCCTTGGAAAACCGGTTTTGGTTCTGAAACCCCCTGTGTTTACCTACTATCCGCTCTTAGAACTACAAGTAATATGTCAAAAAATGAATTATCAACAACTCTTAATGTTAGAATATTATCTCGGACTATTAAAAGACGTCTAAATAAATTTGGATTAAGCAGGAGGGGACCTGCAAAGAAGGCATTACTCATCAGAGAAGACAGAGTTCAAAGACTACGTTTTACTAGAAATCATTAACATTATTCTGTGGATGACTGGAAGAAGGATTCCGTTTGGTGACGGCTTTGTAATGTTTTGAGAGGTATTTGCTTCTCCGCTCGTACGAAGTTGGTCCCTATTAGTATGAGGTTTATGAATGCACCTTTTTATTTAGAACATATTTTAGTTGAGCATGCTATTTGCTCCTTTTGTCGGGCTCAATTTTTTATTCATGCAGGAAAACGCTCGTCCCCCCTGTAGCTGCACAGGTTCTTGACTACTTGTATACTATGGATATACCTTTGTTGGAATGACCTACTAGTCCCGATCTCAATTCTATTGAGAGTTTATGGGACCATTTTAAACAAAAAGTTCAAGATCGAAGAATTCCACCTACTGAACACAATCAACTGGTCGAAGCGGTAATTGAAGAATGGGAGAATATTAATCAGGATACAATTAAAACTTTATGTGCTAAGACGTTTAAATGCAGTACGAGAATCGTTTGATAAGTCTGGTAAATTTCCAAGAAATGGCGACGCAATCTATTTGGTCACATAAAGCCTTGAAAGTTCGAATGAATTCCATACAGTGATAAAACACTTTTATTTAAAGAAGTGGACAGCAGGGCCGATCAAAGCCGAGTTAGACGAAGGCGACTCTGCTCCTGCGTTGAAGACCATTTATTTCTGGATAAACGAACTTAAAAGAGGTCGAACCAGCACTGAAGACGAAGCGCGCTCCGGGCGCACAGTTAAAATCACCACGCCGGATATGGTGAGTAGTGTAGCAAAGTCGGTTCTACCCCAAAGTTCCAAAAACTGTCACTAGATGGCGTTGGTGGCGCTGCTGTAGCGCTCACGGACCCGCCGTTATTTTTGGTCCAATCGAATTGCGGAAAAGACAGGTATGATCTATAAGTGACGTAGATGTCAAATTTAAAGAAAAGCATGCGCAATGAACGGTGCCGTAAGGGCATTATCGTTCAACTTCGTTATTATTGGTCCAATTTAATTGCGAAAAAGACAGGTATCATCTATAAGTGACGTAGATGTCAAATTTAAAGAAAAGCATGCGCAAAGAACGTTGCCGTAAGGGCATTAGCGCTTAACTTCGTTATTATTGATTCAATCGAATTGCGAAAAAGACAGGTATGATCTAGAAGTGACGTAGATGTCAAATTTAAACAAAAACATGCGCAAAGAACGTTGCCGTAAGGGCATTAGCGCTTAACTTCGTTATTATTGGTCCAATCGAATTGTGGAAAAGACAGGTATGATCTAGATGTGGCGTAGATGAAAAAGACATATTTTTTTATGTGTCGCAGCGCTCGCGGACCCGCCGAATTTGAAAAAATTATAGATAATATTCATATGCAACATTGTAACTTAGTTTTATGAAGAATGCAAGTTTGTTATTTTGCGTTTCATTTAAACGACTAATTAAAATTCAATATATGTAATTTGCAAGTTAATTATTATAAAAAAATGCAAGCAAGTAATTTTATGCTTCATTTAAACAACTAATTAAAATTCAATATATGCAATTATTGCGTTCCACGTAAACAACCAATTAAAATTAAATATATACAATTTGCAAGTTAATTATAATAAAAAATGCATATCCTTGATAAAACCACATTTGCATGAAACGAATTTAGCTATAAAAGTCGAAGCACATCAACCAACAATCCAGTCGTGAAAGTCGCTTCACCAGTGCCAGTTAGTATTCAGCGAGCAGTTTCCAGTTGTTTTTATTGTAAGTACCTTTAATAATTTTTTTCAAAATTTTTTTCCAAAATTTTTTTCAAACATTTTTTTTTTTCAAAATTTTTTTTCAATTTTTTTTTTCAAAATTTTTTTCAAAATTATTTTTCCAAATTTTTTTTCAAAATCATTTTTTTCAAATTTTTTTCAAAATTTTATTATTTTAGATGAGTTTTCTGGAAAAATTAAACGAATTTACCTCATCTACAGATACTGAAATCAAACCGGTAATTAAGCTAAAGGACCTGCAACCCAACGTTTCAAATAAAATTCATCGTGTTCGGCTTGTCAAATCCAATTTTGGAGGGGAATCCATTCTAGTGGAATTGGAGGAGAACGTCACCTTTCTACCCAAAAGGTCTACCGAAATTTACAAGAATCACATTGCAGATCTAAACAAAGGGGACTTCAGTTTAATTTTTATTGGCCTGCACGAGATTTCTAAGAGTTGCACTCCAAGGACCCTTTTTAAAATAGAGAAAAATTGAAGTAATTCTTAAAACTCGACACAATATTTTCAACATATTCAGATATAACACTTGAGGTTAGTGCTTTAAGGCATGCGTCAAGACAAACATATTTGGGAAAAAGTCATTAAATTTGAAGAAAGACTTAAACAACTTCGTAAAGATATTAAACTGTACGAAGACAAAGAAAACGTTATAAAACAGTTGGGAAATTTAAATTTGGACAATATAAGAATACCGAAAAAAACATGTTACCCCTTAAGACGAATACAACCAACATCAGTTCCGATGACGCCAAGGATGGACAATTAAATGGTCAAATTAACAAGACATTTACAATATCGTGCATCTCATTATCTGCTATATGTATTTTATTACTAAAATTTCTTTATAAATGTATTCAAAGAAAAATTCGATCCTCATGTCATGTTGCAATAAACAACTAAAAATATACAAAAGGTGTTTTATTAAAACTCAAAATTTTTCATTTCATTTCATTTATTAACATAAAAAAAATAAACAAATTATATTTTTTAATTTAAACTTTTAACCACTTCACTTAGTGGACGGTGCTCCATTAGACAGTCGTGAATTATGATGCAGTAGGCTTTGCTGTCTGCTGGAAATCCAATATCCGTTTCGAGCTCGAGTCTCACGTCCACAGTGGAGGACTTCATGGTTTCTTCCTGTTTTGAGCAATCTATGATAAATAGGGCTCTGTTTTTGAACTCCTTGTAGGTCAGTATAGGATGTTTTTCGGCTGAGCCATGCATATAGCTGGGGTAAAATTCAGCATAATTATGGTAAGCCATAGCGTAGTCGTTTTTGACAAAGTCCAATATGTTTCTTTCATTAGGCCAATACTCTCCGTTCAGTGACAGTCTAATGTTGGTTACATTGACATTGTCGAAAGCCATTGGATCTTGTGCAGTATTGTTTCGTTTATTGGTTTGGAAGCATACAATAACAAATCTTGGGCGTTCAACGGCCATAGTAGTTTTAACAGCCCAAATTTCTCTTCGCGAACCGCTCGTAACTGCAGGTAACTCATTAAGTTCCCATTTTCGGAACGGTATCAGTATAGGTGTATCGCTTCTAATGGCCTCCATCAATTTTATTTTAATTTCATCATTGGGATATATATGTTTGATTTTCAAATCAATGGTTTCGATCTTAATTGTTGCAGAAGTGTTTGTTGTACCAGTAGAAGTAGTTTTTTCTTTAATCATAAGACAATCACTATCATCGCGAGCGCGAACCAATCGAATTGTTAGCCTTCCACAAGTGATCATTGGGTAATCGTTGAATATGTTGAAAATATGCTTGAGCGGCATCAAAAAACTAAACGATTTTGTGGAAGCGTCCATAGGAGGGTTGGAAGTACCATTCCAACCAGCGATAGCCATGTGATTTGTATCTAATGCGCTGTAGTTGAGAAGAGCTCGTACAGCGCTCACTACTCCAGGATCACGAACCGTTTCAATCTCTCTTGCACTCTCGCTGTACGTGCATGAGTCAAAGAGAAAGGCACAAAAGTTGGGTATCAGAGAAACGTCTCCTCCTCCTGTTACCTCCAATTTTCCCTTGATTTCGAGCAATGACTCGTTCATGGCAAAAAATGAATCCACTTGATTGACAACAAATTCCACCACATCATTGTTGTTGAAGGATTTGATGAACGGTGAGCACGTTCGATATTCCATCCTTCTAATAGACTGATCATAACGGGGTTGTTGGTAGAGGTTAAAACTCGGATCAATGCTTTCAGTACGTGAACGTTTACCGTAGTCCCCCATTTGTACGTTTTGACGATTTACCATATTTTTTTATGGTTAATCCAAGCGATTGAAGAAACAATTTATTTGCAGGCGTTAGCTCTCGTTGACTCGGAGGAGGTCTAGCAGCGAATGGTGTTATTGAACTGACCGCGTTGTTCTTATAATCTATCACCAAACCCATTTATTATCGTCTTACTAACTCTAGATGAAGGACACTTTGTTCTCCTCGAAAATTTATGGGCTTAAAGTTTTGGTCTACAGCCAGCACTGTGATGTTGCTAATTTCCCCGGTATTCGTAACAGGTAGATATATTGGGTTATTAGGTCTTTCCACAATTGCGTAGCCGGCGTCAACTGTAATCGGAAATTCAAAGATGGTGTGGACAGGCCTGTTTCCGTAGAAGGCACCTTCGGTAATGTTGGACTCAAAGCGAATGTTTGATACTTTTATAATGTTGACGGGGAGATCTGAAGAGTGTACAACACCGGGGGCCAGTACCTTGTTGGAAAATCCCAAAATCTGTCCAAGACTATTGGGGTGATTCTCAAAAGTAATTGCGTGACGTTTACTGTATATTTCACACTTGAGGGTGTTGTTGTTTGGCTTCAACGAAAATAGTGTATCACCCGTATTTGGAGCAATAGAATTTTGAATTAGCTTCTCAATGTCAGTTATTTCGTAGCAACCGGTAGGAATCGCGACTTCTCTCAACTTTCCTCTATCGTTGTTTTCGTAGTAGAAAAATTTCTCACCGTCAATATTGGGTATCGAGTTGTATGAGTGAAAGCCAAGTACTGCTAGGAAATAACTCTTTTCAGAATCGAGCACAATTGGGGTCGGAGGCGTGAACGAAAACACGTGAGTGTGACTCGTTAGCGTCAAAAGCAAAGACATGACTAATGCATATCAATGGGAGGTAGTACTTAAATAAAAAAAAACTGCTTCAAAAAAAAATAAATTTATTTATAAGTAAATCCACAAAATAAACATGTTGGTATCTCATTACCGCAAACATCACTCCATCGATGAAAATCATAATTTTGACATGGTAAAAATTGTGTTAGTTCTTGTTGGTATTTCTGGGGAATTTCTCGCCAAACCTCGTAGGTAATGTTCTTAATCAAGAGTTTAATGACGTCTCTCATTTCATTAAACTCCTGATGTTGCTCCATCATATAGGAATTGTAGACAGAGGTGCCCGCAGTTGATTTGTTGATAGTTTTGATATTGGTCGTTGTTGTAATAGATGCGAACATTCTTCCCCACATAGTTCACGAGTTCTTTCGGTGGCTTCAAGTCACCAAATGAATCAAAATATTCAACAACATTGTTTATCTTTCTATATGCTACCCAATGAGTCCCCGGATTATTAGAGTCATCCAAATTTATGAGCCGGGGCTGCTGATGTGGTAGAGAGTCACGCATGAAAACCCCTCTAAAATGAGGAATTTTTAAACGTTTGACATATCGCAAAAGGTCCACATCATATAACGGTCTATTGGGTAGCTTTATTGGTAGTTTTTTTGTTTCTTCATGTACAATCCAAAGCCTCCGCGAGCGTTCTTTTTCATATACAGACCGGATCCTTTTGCCCCAATAACTTCCATAGCTTTATTGTGACGTTGATCTTCTTCCAATTTCTTTTGCGCATTCTTAGCATCGATTACGGTTTTAGCTATTCCTGCTGCCCCGCCACTGAGGGCTCCAATTGCCGAAAGGCTCGCAAACAGGGGAATCAATGGTAGAAATCCTCCAGATTTTCCTTCAAAAGGTATCGTTCTGGGTAGTCGAATTTGCTTTTTACCGCCAGCTTTCCTTACGGCGACTTTCGCGGCTCTCAAAGCTTGCGAGGCGGCCTTCTGTAGGGTTGTAGAAGGACTATTTTTCATAGCCTTTTTAACCTTGCTGATTACGTGATTTCTAAAGGAACTCTTCTTCTGCTGCCCCACCCCCATTCCAAGTTTACGTTTGATCTTCATGCCACCGGTCACCGTCAAAGCAGCTGCTCTTTCTCCCAACGTCGCGTCCTTTGATTTGACACGTGCCCAAGCTTTATTTTCGAGTATTTGATCTGCCTGATGTCGATCGTTCAAGGACTTGTGTTGAGCGTATGCAATGTCGTGCTCCTTACAGGCAGCGTCTAAGGGATTAATGCCTGAATCTCCGCGTGCTAAGCGTTTTTGTAGCTTTGTGCCCGGACCACAGTATTGATAGGTCGGAATGTGGAGCTCAAAGGGCAGATTGTTTATGAGCGAATTTAAGACACCTTTACCTAAGTAAAGACTCATTTGAACTGATGACATATCATCACCTTATATATATTTATATACAAAACAACTTGCTCTTCAAGCACACACACACACACGTTTTACGTCACGCACGCCACGTTTTACGTCACGAACGCCACGTTTTACGTCACGAACGCCACGTTTTACGTCACGCACGTCACGTTTTACGTCACGCATGCCACGTTTTACGACACGTAAACCTCACGTAAACCTCACGTAAAACGTCTCGCACGCAAACATGGTGGCGACGGTGGTGGTGACATATCATCATGTTATATATTTATACAGAACGACTTGACTAAAAATGTCATACAATGAAGGTCATTCAACAGAAACAAACGCTTCCGATTGAAAACTTGGACTTTACCTCCAAGCATGAGAAAAGTAAACATGGCGAGTTATTACCAAACTCGTTTCGTGCAATGATATGTGGACCGATGGGTGTGGTAAAACAAACGTAATGCTGTCATTACTGTTTCATCCGAATGGCGCGAAATTTAAAAACGTTTACGTTTACTCCAAATCTTTGTATCAACCGAAATACGAGTTGCTTCAAGAGGTACTAAGTAAGACGAAAGGAGTAGGCTATTTCCCGTTCAAAGATAATGAGGAAATAATAAGTCCCGCTGAAGCTAAATCAAATTCCATATTCATATTTGACGATGTGGCTTGCGATGGGCAACAGAAAATTCGGGAATATTACTCAATGGGCCGTCATAAGGATATTGATGCTGCCTATCTATGCCAAACGTACTCAAAAATACCTAAACAACTGATTCGAGATAATTGTAATTTAATTGTACTCTTCAAGCAGGATGAAATAAACCTGAGGCACGTATTCGATGAGCATGTGTCACCTGACATGAGTTTTGATCGCTTTAAAAAACTCTGTTCTGAATGTTGGAGCGATCAATATGGTTCTATTGTTGTTGTAAAAGATTTTGCTCTCAACAATGGAAGGTATCGTAAAGGATTCGACTTGTATATAAAAATGTAATTCCATGTGAGGTATGATTAATATGCAGCAAGATGTTAAACCAGCAGGATGTTCGTAAACGTAAAGTTCTACAACTCTCACGTGATATACGTCGAAAATATCTGGCTCTCAAGATGGGTAGATCTGAGCAGGATCGGACATTAAATACATTATTTAAACCTCTAATAAAACCTCTAAAAGAAATTGTTACAACGTCTCATGAATCTGCGCAAGTTTTAAAAAATATAAAGAAAGAAGAAGAATCCAAAGAGGAAGAACCCGAAGTAGAAGAACCATTAAAAACAGAATATACAAGCCATCCCACTAATTTTATTCCGATGGAAGATGTAGCTCAGACTGGGGGCGATGATGATGATGATGATGATGATGAGGGTGATGATGTATATTCCCACGCTTCAGAGTCAGCACCAGAACATATTTCGGATGAGGTCTTCAGAGAGTATCTGGAGCAATATCCCGAAATATCACATAAGTATATGCTTGATTACTGGAATAAGAGTCCAAATATAGACCTAGTTTACGGTCCAGTTTACGATTCGACTCACTCTAAATAGCTTCTTGGAGGGAAAAATATCGATTTTGATCGGAATACTGGAGCTATTATAACAGAGGGGGGTTATGTTAAAGGGACACCTGGTCTCTACCAACTGATATTTTATGATGAGCCTGAAGATTATACCGATGATGATAAATTGGCATACAAGACGATTTTAAATTTAACTAACGCTCACAGAAACACAGCTGGACGTCTAAAAGGTACATCGAGATCAAAATATCTAGATATTATTAAACCTATGTTTCCTCCCCCACCGAGAAAGCCATCGAAATCGACTAGCAGTATATCGAGATCTGGAGTTGGACTTGCAATGGTCTACAATGAGAACCCTATTGATTACGTGTACTGGGACGATGTCAATGAACTTGTGGAACGGCTTAAACTGCTAGTAGCTTCCAAACACGCTGGAAATACATCACACAACAACGAAATAGTTGCAATCATCAATGAGCTGAGAGAAGCCAACGTTATATACTAATGTAACACATCGTTTTAATGTTATTTGCAAGATGAGTCTCGACAAATTCGGACGTCGGTCGACGACGCTGTCAAATAGAGCGCCTCAATCTCTGCTCCGTAATACGTTATTAAAGTTTCCACAAACGGCTGAAGGGAACGTCGATATTGGCAATGTGAGGATAAGCAATGTGTTACCACCTTCAGCTAGTTCTGATGCTGCCAGTAAAGAATACGTTGACTCCCAGTTTAATATAAAAGTCGATAATTTGTTTAACCAATATAAAAACGCACTTGTAGCTTTACAAGCTAAAACTGGGGAAATTGATGCGTTCGTAACTAAGGATCCTCCTGTATATGCTGGGGATATTGCAACAAAAAAATATGTAGATACCAGCATTGTAACTGCTAAACAGCATCTACGGGGTGATATAAAAAACGCTCAAACTAACGTTGAAAATCAATTGGCGAATACTGTGAAAGTTTTAGATAAAAAACTAATGGGAACTAATTTAAAAATAGATATACCCAAAGAAATTGCTAATGTGACAGGCACCCAGTTTGCTAAAATCGAGCGAAAAATAACTGTTGATGAAGGTATTGTGAAAGATTTGGATAAAGCTCACCAAGAAACGGCCGAGTTAACATATAATTTGAAAAAACAAATGACTGCTAATGAAGAAGTTTTGAGAGATTTAATTAAAGCTAACCACGAAACCGCCGAGTTAACAAAGAATTTGGAAAGAGAACTAAACCAATTTCGTAATACTGCTACAGTATCATCACATATTTGAACTGGGGCTGGATATAAAAAATTGAAGCGAAATACTCCTTAAATACTTCATCACACTTACACTCGCTTTAGAGCTCTTTAAGATGTCGAAAGAAAAAATTCAAGTTGTTAATGAACTCCATGCTCCAGCACGTAGGAATTATCCGCGACGTAGAACAATCATTAAGGGTCTCGATAATTTATGGCAAATGGACTTGGCTGAAATGCGACCCTATGCACACCAAAATAAAGGTTACAAAATGATTATGGTTGTTATTGATTCTCAAAGTACGTGTGGACGATGCCTCTAAAGACAAAGACTGGAGTTGAAATTACCAAAGCTTTCTCCAACATATTAAAACACAGCCGACGGCATCCTAAAAATCTTCAAACCGATCAAGGTACAGAGTTTTTCAATACAAATTTCCAAAAATTAATGATGCAATGCAACATTAATCATTACAATACGTTTAGCGTTAAAAAGGCTGCGATAGCTGAGAGATGTATTAGAACTTTAAAGACAAAACTATACAAGTACTTTAGTTTGCAAGGCACCTACCGATGGATCGATATTTTACCGAAAATTGTGGAAGAGTACAATAACACGAAACATTCGAAAATACGATGTAAGCCTTCGGTGGTCAACAAGTCAAACGAGAAGGAAATTTCTCGAAAATTTTACTCACATTTGAAGATTGCTGGACCACGCAAACTTAACGTTGGCGACATTGTGCGCTTAAGCAAAGCCAAGCATATTTTTCAAAAGGGATACACCCCTAATTGGAGTACCGAGCTCTTTAAAATTACTAAAGTCAAAATAACCAATCCCGTGACTTATCTGCTTGAAGACATGTTGGGTACACCAATCAACGGGGCCTTCTACGAGGAGGAATTGCAAAAGACGAAAGCACCCGATGTCTACCTCGTAGAAAAGGTGCTTAGAAGAAAGGGGAAGAAGGTGTACGTGAAATGGTTGGGTCTTGATAACAAGCATAACAGTTGGATTGAAAACACTGATTTTGTATAGAATCTTATGGAAAATACGAACAAATTTAGCAATTCAAGGGGCCTTTTTTGAATAACCTTCAAACTTATCGTTTCCCCTCATAGTGGGGGTATATAAATACAAGTGTGTGAACCTACATTTTATTCAGTCGTGTCTGTGTGAACCTACAATTTAATCAACCAACATGAGTAGTCAAGATAGTGGTTATAGTTCTTGTGAAATTGTTTTTGAAAGTGAATCATCGTCGCCAACACCTTCTTCACCTTCTGCAGTGTCGCTTAATGATTGTGTTGAGGAAATCGACCAAGCTTTAATTTCATACGAGTATGCTGCTAAATTGGAGCGATACCATCTACTAGAAACGAACTTTTCCCTAAGAAATTACACACTTTTGTGTGGAATAAGTCCAACCAGAACCTTTAATCCCACAATAACGCTAACACCTTTACTTCGACCTGGAAGAATTTCGTTTGGTACATTTGAGTGGAGTACTTTTATTGAATTGTTACGTCAGAGATATGATAACTTTTTTCACAAGAATCTATCATCACCTCCTGACGAATACGATCCTGTAGTTTTCCCTTGTGGAGACTTTTGCAAAGTTACTCAATTAGTGTATGACGATACCAAGTTTCTACTTGTAAACAAACATGGAGTCGAGTTCTATCTGGATGAGAATGATGTTTTCGATATCCTTGAAGCAAATTGCAATTTGGTGAACAACTACATTTCGCTGTTGGAAGACTTGAACTTTAATACATTTTACCGTAATTTAATAGATTCTACACGAGCTTATTTTGCTGTAAATTTCAATAGTATTTGTGACACTAGTAGATTTAATACTTTAATTTTAATTTGTACTATTATGCCAAATTGTTTGGAAAAAAATGCTCTACAACAGTACATGTATTACTATAAAAATGATGTTATTAATGACATATTATAGTTCAAATTAAAAAAATGTATCAAGTTTTTTTTTTAATAAAACACTTCTTTCTTATATTTATTTTTTATTGCCCCTCAAATAATACAGTAAGTAAATATACATAAAAACTATAAAATAATACAGTAAGCAAACATACATAAATAATTCATTAGGTACACATATTTCAGTCTGAAAATCCCACTCGTTTATTTTCATGAAATTCTACTTTGGTACAATAAATTTTGCAAACAAAAACCCAGCACAATATTTCTAAATTATGGCAAGCTAATATCGTTATACTAATCACCTCAGAAAATGTTCTATAATTTCACGGTAAGACAAAAGAAAAATTAACTTTTATACCCCCACGGAAGGGTATCATGTGACTGGGGGAGTAATTGACGCTTATCATCATAGGGGCTAAGTCCAATTTTAGTCTGACTGATGCTGTAAACATCGTGTAAATAAGATCGAATGGTATGTTGAGTAATATATTTTTTAGTATAATTTTGTAAACAATTTAGATAATCGTCAAATGTAATTTTATTTTTGACCACATTGAATTTAACCCCCTTTGATTTCTTCACAACTTTACCGTCTTGAACTTTATAGCTGTACATTTTCGAGCGCAAGCCTACAAAATGTGTCATGATTTTACCGTTACATTCATCCTTCATTAAGCCTGGTATTTTTTTGTTAACTAAAGGAATCATGTATGCGTTATTGGAGGGGTAATCTGAAGTGTCAAATTTTTCTAAATGATCTCCAATAAGACTTTTGTAAACGTCATCGCAATTTAATTCATAAATAAAACTATCGGTGTCTGTATACATTAATTTTAAATTTTCCACCTCCATAGTTGGTAACATGAAATTGTAGTGAAAGTCATACATACAGGTTTTAGAAATGTCCAGAATAGCCATGCCGATATACAGGGGTTTGTTAAAGAGTAGTTCGGCCTTTTTTAATTCGATAGCCATCAGTTTGTCATCAAAAACTCTTCGACTATGAAATCGAGGGCTGGCTATAAAATTTTTTGCACCATAACGACCCTCGTAAGAAGTAAGTAATTTCACTACCCTATGAAGCCTAATGTTTTCCATAGTCTTACCGAAGACAGCATTATTGGCAAGTTTAAATTGATTTTTCTTAAAATTACTTGTGGCCACAGTCCTTAAACGAGTATTCAGCTCGATATAGGACTTTAGCCAAGCCGATTGTTTAAATTTTAATACTTTGTGAATTTTGGTCAATTTTAACCCATGTTCGAGAGCTTGCTTCAAATTGCGATAATGCAGAGTATATTCTTTTTTTGGGTAAAGGGTGGTCATTAATTTGGACAATTTGGAACCTGGAGGTTTGCGGTGTTCTGGACAAAATGGGAAATCCTTGTGCTCATCATGTAATCCTTCCGGATACTCCAAATCTACTTGTAAAATATATCCGACGGGTGAATCGTCGGGAATCTGAGTAATGTCGATGTTTGTATTGGGCTCCCATTCAAACCCCCCATAGGGGAGGAACTGCGACATAGCCCACCCATATAAATTGTTTACGTCAAAGTACATAAGGTACTTGGACGGTTTAGAAGAATCATATTCGGGCATGTATTTATTGTTAGCTTCAGAGTATCTGTTTGAACAAACAGATATTCCTCCACGTATTGATGACTCAACAAACAGCAACATGTCGACATCTTTTAAAATTTGTAATTTACATTTAGTGTACTTGAGCATACAGTCCCAAGTATATCCGGGCATAGTATAGTACCATGCCGGATCTAGCTGGTAAGTTTCCAGAGCAGTAGATCGAAAGTTTTCCATAACGTCACAAAGAAGGAGAATGTCCGTTCGCATATAGAAATCTGCATATTCGCCTAAATTTTGAATTTGGAAAGCTTGCCAAACGTTTTGCGCATGAGTGTAATCATCTGTAGAAATATGACAATCATTTAATTTGTTGTAAAAACTCTCAATTGCTGGAAGACTAGTGGTATCATTTAGCTTATCAATACTATCAATGTAATCGTATGGAAAAACACCTTTCCTCGTCAACAGTTTGAACATTTCATTATTCAAGTTACCAAATTCCCTTTTTAATGTAACCAACTCCTCTATTTTTAATGTAGACACCAACTCATCGAGACTGGTACCCAAAAATCTAAAGGAGTCTATATATCGAAATTTAATTTTAGTTTTTGGTTCATACTGTGTAAAAGAAATATATTTTTCCATATTTACAGGTAGTACACTCAAAGGTCCACGTTTAGCAAGATCTCTAATAATAAAATGGCTGTCGTATCCACTAAGATTATGGAAAACTATTGGCACTACAAATAGTTTTTTAAAGTTCAGATTGCACGATTGATGTGCGAACCCTCTAAATAATCCCGTAAAATGGTCGTGATCTTTAACGATAATGTCTTTTTCTTTAAATTTATTGTCGCAAATGTGACAGCAGACACCGTTAGCAAGTGGAGGCATATGAATAGGAACAATATTCAATAATTTTGATTCAATAAATTTCGCGACTTCTAACATTTGATTCGCAAACCAGTCCATGCAATCTTCCCCTCTATAACTATTGTAGTAGGAAATCTGATTATCGTAGCTGCATTTTAAGTAGAAGCCTGCACTAAATGTTTTGTGATGCTGATACTTGGTGGTTGTATGAGATACTTTTTATCACACTTTTCTAAAATTGACTCGAAATCGGCATAAACGACAAAAGGACATTTCTGTTTGTATACATGATTTTTAAATTCAACGTTATCATATGAGGGGAAAGATATTTTACAATCATTGGTATTTCTACACAAAATTTCGTGGTCCGTTAGTTTTTTTTCGCTTTGAAAATAATTTAAACACCTATCACAAATAAACTTTTTATATTCACTCTTGCTAAGTTGACTTGAAACTAACCGAGATATATTTTTAATCCAACAATAATGGTATTTAATAGTGCTGGTAGTAGTGTCCTCATTGTTGACGGGAGGAGCCTCGTAGTCGTTTAATTTTGGAAAATATTCATCTTGAATTAAAAGTAAATTTACATGACGCGACAGTTTATTTTTAGTTAAACGTGCAGGTACCACTACGTAAAATGACCTTTCATTAGTTTTATTTAGTTCTAAAGCGTAAACGTTTACAGAGATTTCATTTAACTTTTCAAATTTTGATATTTGTGTTAATTTCATTGGCAATTCTAAACCGTCTGTATTCAAAACTGTGTTATAGTGAGGGTAATTAATTGTATATTCAGAATGTTTTTTAGTAGGAAACAAAAAACTCGTTACGGCCCAGTAAAAACACGCTTGGTCTGCATTTTGGACGTTTATGCAAGCCCTTTTCGTTAATATTTCTTTTGGTAGTGGAATGAAGGATGAACCGTTCCCAATTTCAAATTTATTAATAGCTACTTCTAATAGATTTATTTTTGACAACGCCCACCCACTGTCTTTTTCTTGAAATTCTGAAAGTTTATTTAAAATAAAATCTACAATACTTTTATACTCTTGCGCTAAATCCGTCCCCAAATCAACAATGAAATTTGGGGATCCAAAGTATTTAATGTCAATTACTTCCCCGCCATTACTGCTATTTTTCAAAAAATCACCACAAAATGTAACATTTACTTTTAGGGACGGTGTATCCTTTAAAATTTTACAAATTTTTGACTTGAATAATTTAAAAGCGGCCTGCAAAAAATCTTTTATCTCTTTATGCGTTAAATTTATAATTACCCCAGTTCTAATTCTATTGTTAAAAATCGCGTTTACATCTTCCCATTTAACGCCCCCTTTAGTACCACGCTCCTCTCTAATACCCTCCCCTACTACATGAGAAGACGCTAATTTAATGATACACCGCAACCTTTTTAACTGCCCCATTTTGGTGTAAATTTTCCTTTTTTCCCCGACCGTGAAATTACATTTTTTTATCGCTAAAGAACATTTCCTAAGGTGATTACTGATTACTGATAGCCATTTGTTTTTATCTGAATATGTAGAAATATTGTGCTGAGTTTTAAGAATTTCTTCAATTTTTTTAAAAGCGAGTGCGAAATTCATGATGGTTCTAACCTAATTTTTCTCTATTTGAAAAAGGGTCCTTGGAGTGCAACTCTTGGAAATCTCGTGCAGGCCAATAAAAATTAAACTGAAGCCCCCTTTGTTTAGATCGTCAATGTGATTCTTGTAAATTTCGGTAGACCTTTTGGGTAGAAAGGTGACGTTCTCCTCCAATTCCACTAGAATGGATTCCCCTCCAAATTTAGATTTGACAAGCTGAACACGATGAATTTTATTTGGAACGTTGGGTTGCAGGTCCTGTAGCTTAATTATCGGTTTGATTTCAGTATCTGTAGATGCGGTAAATTAGTTTAATTTTTCGAGAAAAACAAAAAAATTTAAAAAAAATTTGGAAAAAAATTTTGGAAAAAAAATTTTGGAAAAAAATTTTGGAAAAAAAATTTTGGAAAAAAAAAATTATTGAAAAAAAAATTATTGAAAAAAAAATTTTGGGAAAATAATTTTGAAAAAAAAAAAATTTTGGAAAAAAAATTTTGGGAAAAAAAAATTATTGAAAAAAAAATTTTGGGAAAATAATTTTGAAAAAAAAAAAAATTTTGGAAAAAAAATTTTGGAAAAATAATTTTGAAAAAAAAAAAAAAATTTTGGAAAAAAAATTTGGGAAAAAAAATAAAAAAATTTTGGAAAAAAAATTTGGGAAAAAAAATTTTAGAGGCTAGGAAAATAAGAAAACTAATTAATTTATAAATGAATTATTTCATATAGCGATTTTCGCTAAAATTATCTTATATTTATTAGCTACTCTTTGAACATACATGATTGTCCGCTTATATCTGCCAATTATCAGGATAAATACACTTTTCAACGTAGTAAATTATATTGCATTTTCTAATAGGCCCAAAAGAATAGTTTTGCCAAAGCAGACAATTAAAACTAATCATTAATAAAAGTCATTTACATGTTCTGTCTTCTATTAGATCATTAATTGTATTAGAGATAGACTTTTATTCTCACTTCTCCAGTGATTTAATAATGGGAGCTTATGAAATTTATTAAAATTTAACTTAATAAAAGTTCAGCGATCCCAACGCTATCACGAAATAATGGCTTTTGTTGATTATTGTTTGCTTCATATTTTATAATTAATTATAATTGTGTCTAGGATATGAAAGGAAAGTGTAGGCTTTTGGTAATCTATTAAGACAGGATATACTGATTCATTTTTGTGTAATAAAATATTGCTTGATATAAGCTTCCAATATTTTTTTATTCAGTATATCTAAATATTCAATATCCCGCAAATATAAGTCCTTTATATTCTTGAATTCTTCAGTGTAAGTTGTAACCGTCGACCTGTTCAATCGCGTCAATGTGAGACCTGGCTGTTTGGTAAAGATACAAATGTTACATCTTAAACGTCTGTAGCAATGCGTTCCTAGGTATTTTACTTTGTCTTGGTGTCATAGGTTATTTAGTTCGACTGATGACTAGTTTCCATTGGTATGTTTAAAGTTACTTGTACTGAGTTTATTTCCTTAGGTTTGATTCGGATTTTGTGGACCGCTGACTGTAGAATTTCTGATGGAATATTTTTATAGAGTATGGGTAACTAGAATTACAATATCATCTGCCTGCACATTAAAACGTAAAAATAGCAGAAATATTCTTGTCAAAACTGTTCGGATAATGTGAAATCGAAATTAAGAAATCTTTCGTTAGAAATCCCACTAAATTAAACAAATATTCAAACACATGTATTCATAATTCGGCTCAAAGCCCTATATTTTGAATTTTTCTTCATAAATCCTAATCAAGATAAAATCTATAACTTACTCTTTCAAATCATAGACATATATAACTAACAATAACAATGGTTGTCATACTTCTACGTAAGCTAGAAATAATATATGGAATGTTTCTAAACGTCGGTCGTTTATAAAATTAATTTTATGTTGAAATAAAGTGAGTTTATTTCATGTCAATATGAGTAATGAATAAAATAAAAATTATTAAACGACAATACATTTCTTTATTATGTAAATAAAGGTAATAATTCTAGTAATTTAATCCAAAAAGGAAGAAAAAATTAAAAAAGACTCTACTGTTACTATAACATTAATTAACTCTAAAACAATTTTAACTAAAACATACGTCACACATAATCTTGAAATGTTGATAACATAAATTGACTACCGCAAAATATTTTCAACATAGCCACCGCAAAATATTTTCAACATAGCCTCCACCAGTTGTTACACCGGATGTAAACGAATTATTGGCCACAACTTTTGAACGCTTTGACATGTTTTTTTAATAATTCGGGTTGGTTATATTAGAGGCAGTTTCGAATCATCTGGCTTAAAATTTCAAAATGGCTAATTTAAATGGAACACTCTGCATATTTTACACATTTGAATTCTACAGGTTCAAATGAATACTAGATAAGTGTCAAATGTCACTTTAGATCTATTTTTTCGATTTTTTTAAATATTATGGATTAAATCTAGCATTCGTGAACTTATTAATGTAATAAAATAATAGAACCCCTAATTTAAAAAAAATTTAACAGTATAACACCAGAAATGTTTCTGTCACAAGTTTATTAGTAGAGTTGAATGCTGTTTGAAAAAGGATGGTGGTCATTTTGACACATAATTAATTATAGTTAAAGATAAATAATGTATGTCTAGGTTTAATCATTAGCAAAATTTTGTGTACTCGTTCTCAGGATCGATCCTGTTACCTTGTATTTGAGTACAATGAGTACTTTTAAGGATCGAGTACTTTTTGATCCTTTGTACTCGAGTACCCCATCACCATTAAACACTAATAATTAAACGAAAATGAAAAAAAGGTGGATCTAAACTGAGTATTAACAGTTCACCAGAATGTATTTGAACTCGTAGAATCAAATTTATAAAAATATAAGGGGTGTTTAAATTTTTAGTTTTTTTATCAATTCTGGTGAAACTAGAAGTTGGCCATTTTAATTTTGTAAGTATCTAATATAACTAAACCGAATTTAAAAATATATCTATCAAAGTCGCCCATCACTCGTGTGCGCATAGGTGTTCAACTTTTTACTCATAGACTGACATTAAATAATGTAGCTTGTTTATTTTTAATTGAATTAACTGCGTATTGAATTATTTTCCATAACTCGTTTGGTATGTTTGTAGGTGTGAAATAAACCATACATTTCATGTAACTCCATACATAACAATCCAGTGGGTTAAACGAGGGGCTGTGATTAAGATTACATTAGCTAGGCATTATTCGATACGTTTATAGAGTTCTAATAATTTAGACGACGTTCATCTATAATTTCTTGGGTTATTTAATTCTTTTACTACTACCGTGCTTCTCCTCTTTTCTACCATTACCTTGTAATTTTTTAAGAAACTTAAATGTGGTAGTATAATTTTTTGATATACACATACATCATGTTTTAATCTCTTAAGATGGCAACCACATATTTTTAGAAACTTGCACCTGACACTAATGAATAACTATATTGTGTAACATGTATTAGAAAACATATTCTATTCTAATTATATTTCTTATTGTAACCTGAGACTAAAATCACGTTTTTAGTATTAGAATTAAATTACGCATTGTATCAAAGAAATTGTTCACATCTCGCAAATTGGTTTATCTTTTAATTGAATTGTAAAATTAATCAAAGATGCGACTTCACTTTGATACACATACAAAGATTATATCTGTGAGTCATAACTTCTAATGGCAAATTTGACTGGCACATGTGTGAAATATGACTTCGTCAGAATCTCATCCACCTAGTAATAAATTCAAATTCCAGCAGTTTCAGTTATCATCGCTTTCACGACGAGGTACAAGGTGATTAATTAAAGACATTTATTGCAAAACTTCTGAGTAATCATGTGAATGAGTAATAAAGCCTAGAAACTAGATTTAATTTTATTTATTTATGAAATGACTGGCTTTATTGGATTAGTCTGTAAAATGAGATTTATTTGTTTTATTTGTCACAGTGAGAAATAAAGCAACAAAAACGAAGATGGCGATTCAATTGGCATTCATGAATATTGAATACATGTTCAATAATTATTGTTGAAATAATATCGTTAAAATTTTATAACTCTAATTTTATTTCCGATTTCATGGATGCAAAACAAGGTATTATTTTATATTTTGCATATATTTGCATAATAACGGAGCGTATTGATTTACCCAGAGATGTATTGGAATTATCAAAATTTCAACAGCAAAAAAATAACCTTATTTTATTTTTTTTTTAGAAGGAACAGAGTCCACTTAAATAATGGTAACATTGTTTATGTCAATTAAGTGTACAAAAAAAATAATTATATTGGCCGATGTATTAAAAAAATATCTTCCGATATTTAATGGATGTAAATAAACCATTACATTACAATAGACATACACTATTAAGAGTAGCCCAGCAACTGTGTGTCGGGCTTTTACTAGGGTCTAGCTTGTTTTTTCTATATTTAATTAATATACTATACAAATAATGTCGTTCAACAACTTTGTCAGAGACATGCATTTCCATACTAATGGAACAAATAGTTTAATAATATGAACGTTAATAATTGGCTGAATAAATGGTCATAATATTATTAAAATATTTTTTTGCTTTTCAATCAGAATCCTGTTTAATAGTCATTCATTGAGGAATAAACAAATAAATAAAATCAATAATAGCTCATTGATACTACTAATATATAATATTATGACAAACAATGTCTTAAGAAATTTTCTACAAAAGAAGAGTTAGTAATATGTTATTACTTATGAGTTATGCTATAGTACAAAATATATTATGTAATAAGTCAAAATCTTTTACGTAAAATTTAAACTGGGTATGTATAGTTATATGATAAAATATGTAATATAGCAGTATACATGATGTAAAATCAAAGGAAATAATTTGTAAAGTTAATAATTGGAAATGTATATTTAAATTTTAAATTTAAATTAGGTAATATTACACAACATTTTAAATAACTAAGTTAAGTTAAGTTAAATAAGTTTATAGCGAGCTGCAAAAACACTATTATTCAAAAATGAATAAAGAATGTTTGTAGTTTTTTTTTAAAGTTTTTTCTTACCAGTGTTAGAAATTACTATACTTAAAAGGAAGACAAACTTCTTTCTGTCTTGAGAATGGTATTGTAAAACGATGGTTCAAGTAAAACTTTTTTGAAATGATTTTAAATTAGTACTAAAGAAAACACTGGTATATTAAAAAATCTGTTATTTCTATTATTAGCCATTAGAGTTTGTAACATGTACGCACTATGCTATTATGCCACTAGAGACGCGGTTCCTATTAGTGGAATTAACATTAACTAACCTAACACTTTTTTTCATTTACTTATATTTATAGACAGTTGTAGAAACTAGAAGTAATAAAAATATTACAGTATTCAAAATATATATAATCTTCTAAAGAATTAAATTTATAATTAAATTATTTTAGTCCCATTTTTTAATCACGTTGCTATGTACGATGCAGAAACGTAACAAACGTGTAATTATGTGTGTGTAGTTTACTGATCCAATTTACAGAAAATTTTGACATAAATGGTATACATTTTGTATACAAAAATATAAAAGGTTTTATAAGAATGGTTGAAAAAAAACTTACCCTCGACAAACATCCAGAAAAACGTGGTGATGTGGAAGTAATGGAGAAGTGTAACGATTATTATACATAGAATACTTCCGCCTAGATTCAACTAAAACAAAATAAGGTTCATCATTTCTCTTAAAAAAAATAAAAGCAATGAAAACATATAGGTAAAAAGGAAAGTTGTGAATAAATTAAATATTATGCATATAATCCATTAGATTTATAAATTTAAGAGTTAGTTAATTACAATTTAATTCCTTTTTTCGAATAAATAAAATATTATACTCTTTATGACATTAGTAAATCATTTTAAAATGATATTTTTATATTAAATCTGAACTTAAGCCCATTAAGTTATATATAAAAACATTTTCCCAGTATAATCCTGAGTACATTTTTAACGTGTATGCTTTTAATTTTCTTGTTAGTTTTTATAGGTCAGTCAACATTTCAAAGATTTCATGACCAGTTTTATTGAATTTTCTACATTGAAAAAATAATAACTAAAATAGAGACTAAAGAAAGATCTATCATAAATCTTACAAAATACATAGATTTGTTACTGTTTGGTAAATCTAGCTCTGAATTTCTAAAAATGTGTGAGATGCGCGAAGTTAGAATGAAAACGTATTCGGACGACAAAGAGGGTAACGTACGTATGGGTAAATTGTATAATCAGTCAGATGCCATAGAATTGACCAGTGCAGTGAAGTATACTTGTTTATCGGACTGATCAGATCCCTTTTGCTACCGCGCATCAAAAATCGTGGAGACTTCATTCAGAGCAAGATTTGTTTACTTTTGTTTTGGTACAATATTCGAATTCGCCTTAAATGATTAATACCAATTTTCACAATTATGATTATCAAAAAAAATTAAAATATCACGAATACAAAGCTGTGATACGAATCTTGCTATTTATGTATTGAGAATAGAAAGAACAAACAATTTTTATCGAAAATATATTTATTGCTTTTCAAAATATTCTCCTTAAAGCTTTATATACTTTTGCATGCGATTGAACCACCCTTCAAATCACTTTGTCCAGTCAAAAGATGATAGCTCTAAAACATAGTTTTTGAAGGCCTCAAAATCGCTTCTTCGAGTGATGAAGATCGTTGTCCACGC
Organism: Hermaeophaga mercurialis; assembly: GCA_951812935.1. Classification (NCBI taxonomy): domain Eukaryota; kingdom Metazoa; phylum Arthropoda; class Insecta; order Coleoptera; family Chrysomelidae; genus Hermaeophaga; species Hermaeophaga mercurialis. The sequence goes on from OX638363.1 coordinate 21,611,131, forward strand.
AGTTTATCTTTAATTTGTGGGAACAAGAAGTCATTAGATGCCAACTCGGGACTGTAATGCGGATGACCTATCAATTCGATCTTTTGTGTGTCCAAATACTCGCTTGTTTCGTCGTTTTGGATTGGTATCCCTCAATTTACCGAAAATTTCTGGCAAGCAAATGATCATATATTACGCTGGATTAACGGTCTTTTGATTTTCGAGAGGTACAGTTGCCACATGACTGGTTTTCGTGAAGAAACACGTCACCATTTGCTTCTTAACACTTAGAGAACGAGTAACTTTTGTTGGCTTTCCTTCACATTGAAACATCCAAACTGCCGATTGGCCTTTTCTTTCTGGCTCATATGCATAAATTCACGACTCGTCACCTGTGACGATGCTGTATACGGCTTTGAATGCAACACAGTTGTATTTTTTAATCATTTTACGTAGACACAAACCTTTTTTTGAGTATCTGTCAACAAATGTGAAATCCAACGCGCAGATAGCTTCTGAACACCCAAATGTTTGTGCAAAATCTTATGAATACTGGTCATACTAATGCTTAAACGTGCCTCGATTTCACGGTATGTCACATGACGATCTTCTTCAATTAGTTTTCGCTTAGCATCGATGTTTCCCAGCGCAATGACCGATTTTGGGCGACCTTCTTTAACTTCGTCCGTGAGCGAACTACGGCCATGTTTGAATTGAGTGTACCAGTAATATATACTGGCTTTTGATAATGCTTCATAAGTTGATTAATGCACTGTTATTGAATTAGACTACGTCGACAGTTACAATAAATCATAGCTCGAAAATGTTCGCGAGTTAATTCCATTATTTGGCCGAGATGAGATTTTTAAACTGAGTACGTATACTCTTAAAAATGTCAAACTTTAATGGCAATGGCAATGAGTGCAATGACATATTTGACCTGACAACACCAGTGTTACCAGTTCTCAATACATAAATAGCAACCCTCATATCATATTTACTACAATGAGAAAAATAGTTAACAACATTCTTCAATGCAATCTATATCGATCTAAAATGTAAAAAGCTGATGTAAAGTAGAAGATGGATACTATTAATAATCATCCAACTAGAATTGACAGTCTAAATATTATAATTAAAAAATATCTTGTAACACCATACATTAAAGAAACCTAGGATGATACCAAATTTCCAAATAATTTGTCTCTTTTATTTATTTCTCAAATTTCTGATTTTATTGACCAATCTATTTATTTTATAGAAACTTATTTTTAGCTACTTACTGAAATAAGCGTAACTATCCACATGCAGTATGTGAGCATATATGATAACATCAAGTTCATGTGTATGGTATTCCGCAAGCATCGGAGTTCCCTGAAACAATGAAATATTTATTTCAACATGGGTTTATTGTCGAATTCTGAGAGGATTAGAAGATTAATACATACTAATTTGGGATTTGCCCAACTGCACCAAAGCTAACTGTTACCTTATAGGAGGCGTCTCACCAATAAAGCTTCCAAACAAAATATTTGTAAATTAAAATTATATATTTATATGAGGATAAGTGGTAGTTCCAGCTTAGGTAAGTCATCAATTTTAATTCGTTGTGCTCTTAGGTAAGGTGCATACAGGTTATTTTCTCTTTTCCTCAAAACATCAATTCTTCTCCTTTCTAAGCTATCCTTTCGGAGCACAATATCAATAACTTCCTTAATAACGTCCTTTCACGGTTGGTTGGAGAACAGATTAGGAAGAGTCGTTTCTGTCGTTGTCAATTACTTCTGTTTCCAAACAGATTACAGAAAGTACTTATGCAAATTATTGGCTCAATAGTATAATAGGGGCAATCTGCTCAGGGTTAATAGATATGTAGAAGATTGATTATATTTTATTCACCAAGCACTATACTAATTTATGTGATGGCCCATTGACCAATAAATAGGTATATACATACCTAATAATTAAAAATAACTAAAATATGATTTATCTATTATAAGATTTTTCGTAAAATAAAAATGAAAATGGTTTTGGATGGGATTAATGAGAAAATATCAAAGTGCCAAAAATCAAATATAATGTCTTAGTAATAACTGGTTCTTAAATGTGATGAAAATATTTATTGTTTTTGTATTGTGTTATGTACATATTCAATTGCATATGCACTGTTTCGTTCCACAACTTATCCCATCTTTCATGCAACTGGGAAATTCTATCCTCCCAGAACTTCTCATGCTTCTCAACGAAAAATTTCTCGAGGTGATTTTTATGTCGATCAGGAGTTGAAGTACTTGCTGTTAAGGACATGTTGCAACTACCTGAATAAATGAAAGTCTAAAGATGCAAACTCTCTTGAATAGGTGCGACGGGTGGGGGAGCTCTTCCCAGCTAAGCTTTAATAATTTTTATCGGGTAGTAAAAGAGACATGCGATCTGATATTGTCCTGATGGAAATAATCTTGGGCGTGTTTCTTGAATCGCTGTCTTTAATATGCCCACTTGTAAGTAGTTCTTTCCTTTTGTAAAGGGAGGCACAAATAGAAATGCGATGCATTATATTTTAAATTGTACGGAAGCCATACATCGTAACTATTTGCATGACTAAGCTGCACAAAATGTTCGTTGACGGTAGATTTCATTATTTTCCTATCTCTTCTAATTCACGTGTCATGTCATGCTCGTTATTCTCGATCAATGCCTTGATGTGGTCAACATGCCATTTACTGACCATAGGCACGAACTTTCCGGACAACCCACACATATGTATATATTTTACATAAGTGTTTTAAGAATTTGTAATAAAAAGTCTTTTCTGTCTCCACTTGCCAGTAACGGAAGTAGAAGACCAACTAGAGTTATGGCTGAGAGATAAAATTGGTATACAGGGAAAGAAGTGGAAGAATGGAAAGAAGGAAAGTACAATTTTTCAAATATAATATGAACCGCGAGTCTAGAGTGCGCAGTAACAAGTTCTAATCGACAAAGCTCATCAAAACCAAATAATTCAAGCTATTCCCTTAGTCTAGTGCGGTGCTGCCAAATATGGATTCAAAAGTGACAAGCTCATGTAATGGTATATGTTGTTTCTAAATTTACGCAAATGGAAGCAGAAAGTGGAAAATAACAATTGATGTACAAAAAGTATCAAACCGAGTTGTTGTTTTAAGAAATATAGCTCAGGAAATATATATATATATGTATATAGTCTCGTTATCGTTTTTACGCAATATCTCGCTTATTATAAGAGATAAAAAATACATTAAAAATTGTTTTATTGGTATTCCAATGCCCTATAAATGACGTTTCAAAAACTACATTTACTTTTACCACCTTTTTAAAAACTACCCTAACTTTTTTTATCAAATAGCACCACACCCATTGAAAATCAATTGTCACTTTATTCTAAATAGAGCCACATATCATACTTAGTAGTTTTTATGTATTAATACACAATAAATTAAAGTTTTATTATTTCTAAATTTGAAATATTTACACGAGTGTCAAAATAAAGCCTATTTTAAATTCACTTATTTATTTACATAAATTAAATTAAGCGTTCAAAATTATTTCCTGCAGATTCCATGTAAACTTCAAAATTTCTTAATTTGAAAAATAAAATTGAAAGAGTAAGATTTTTTGGTTAACATTTAATTCGTTTGAATGTCTGAATTTATTGACAATGGGTTTGCGTCTGGCTTCAGACCATTTGAAAAAAAATCTTCAAAAATAGTAACAAATAAATTCGATCGAGGTGTCTTATGTAAGAGCATTATAGATTACCAAGAAACAAGTACCCTTCCTTAAGAAAAATATTCAAATAAGAATACAATTTATAAATAAAATAAAGTACCTATGTTACTTTATAATTTTGAAAGATGTCTAATTATATGTGTTCCTCAATCGCAATTAGAAAAAAAATACAAAATCTTTATTTAAAATCCAAGTAATTCAGTAGTTATGGCAAAATATTTTTAGTACCGCTCTAAATCTCCATCCATATTTCTAATTCGTATACCCCTACTTCGTTAAATCAAATTATATTTGACAAATAGTAAAAAATAATGATATAAACTTATTTTATAAATGTGTTATTTTTATTTTATTATTACACAGGGTGCGCCATCGAAAGCGAAACAGAGCTGTTTTTTCGGTTTGTCAAAGAGTTATGCGAAACTTTAGTATGGAGGGGGAAGGTTTTATTTCATAAATTTTCTTGACACCCTGAGCAGGGTAAGAAGAACGCCCAAACTTTTATATGGCAAAGTGGTCATCAAATTAGGTTTTTGGAAGGGCTTTGTGGTGGAAAATTTGTTACATTGAAGTAACCGTTGGCGACTACATCGTTTTTTTCAGAATGACCACTACTTTTATTAGAAAGTAAGATTTCGTAATAAAAGAAGCAATTTATTTTATTTATTCAAAACATTGAATACATGAAGTACGAAAACATCTGAATAAAATGTTCAAAATGCTGTCCGTTAACTTTTTGGCAGCAAAACAGGTTTGCTTTAAAACGCTGCCACACATGCTGAAGCATTTTGAGGCTTATTTGGCTATATTTATTAAAACAACACGTTCTCACAGTTTTTGAGAGTATCGGGAGAGTAGTATAAACTCTGGACTTGAAATGGCCCAATAAAAAGTAATCCGAAGGGCTCGCTTTATGGAAGAAATTTGGGGTATCATCTGACCAATATCTAGAGTTGTGACGATTAACAATGTCATTTAAAAAAAATGCTATATTTGAAAAACGGATATTAAAAATAACAACAAAATTCTTAAAAGTAAAAACAGTTCCATAAGCATTTCGTACTAATATTGTAGCAAAAAATATCAAGCTATTTTTGATTTTGAATTATCAAGAATAGTTTCTAACTCAAAGGAGGAAAAAAAGAATGGTAATTTAGGCGTATTAAATTTTTTTTAATGAAGTATCTTCATTATCACCTAACAAAATCTTACTTTTTCAATCATGTAGTTTTCATAGTGAAAAAAACGATTTAGTGGCTAACGGTTGCTTCAATGTAACAAATTGTAGTACAACCATAAAGTTCTTCCAAAAACCTTAAATTTCACTCGACACCTCTTACTATTAGAAATTTTGGAGATGGTTCTTGACTTGCTACTGGTGTCAAGGAAATAATTGTAAATTTATAACACAACCTTCCCTTTCTGTACTAAAGTTTACGTGTCCAAGCATTTTCGCATTACTTCTTGACGAACCCAAAAAATAGATCTGTTTCGTTTTCATTGGCGCACCCTGTATATTTATTTCATATTTTGAGATATTTACTTTTTAAATTAAATTTTTAGTAACCTATTAACAGTTAAGCACTGGCGGTTAATATTATTACTAGATAAATATTTATATTTTATTCCATGGGACATTGAAACCTGGTAACTGTATCATCGTTTTTATATCTGTTTCTCGTAGAAGATTCTCTCCGCTATATTATCTGTTTTTGTTACTTATACTTTATACTTATTGTTTTTAGCGAATTCGCCCATATAAAATTCGGTCCATTAATAAGTAGGGAGAAATCTTTTGTCTTAAATTTTCAGAATTAAAACCCTCATAAGTTTATATTGTAAACAGACACTTGAACTTATTAAGAAACTTGTTTCAAATCACTTATTTCCCGTAGTACTTCTAACTACTGCAGCCAATCTTTCATCTTTTATTTTTCTTGTCACAAACGTTTTCCTGTAAGTATGTGCTAAGTTTCTGTCTTGTCAAAGATAAGGGAAATTAAAGTGCAAGCCGGAATTAATACAAACTCATGGAACTTGCGGAGGCAGTAGAAATAGACCATTATGCTTTATTAAAACTTCAAAGGAAATGAAATATCAGTTATATTATAAGATATGAAAATAATCATGTTTTCTTTATTTATCTTTTGTTTAAATAAAGGTATTTTTATTCAAAGAAATTGTATAGGTACACCTAAAAAAGTAAAATGATCTATCACGTCACAACAGATTATTTCAAAGATAACTTTTTGATAAAGTTAATTTATAAAACAATTATCTGGGATTGGAATTTTATTTGTTTACCTGAGTATTATGATTATGATCTAATTATATTAAAGACATCTTGAATGTCCACATAATTTTCTTAGAAGAAGAAGACAAAGGAAAAGGAATACACCTAAAAGACGGATAAAGCAAATAATATATAAGTAGAGAAAGAGCCAAACCCTTTGATACAATAAACATAATGACTCTAAATCTCTCTATATTCAACAGACAAATTTAGCTAAAAAATGCAAATGTGAAACATTATATTTATAATAGTTGTTCGATGTGACCTCCAGTAAGATCAATATTATGTTGCACTTAAAATTTATACATATGAGTTAAATATTTCTACAAAGGTGACTGATTCGATATATTATGTCTTGTTTTGTTGCAAATATTTTTTATATATCTTCATCAAAAGAAATCAATTATTGTTGTCACAAGCAAGACTTTGGACCAATAGAATGGTGTTCCCATAACAACCTATTTTTTGGTGAAATGATTGTCTATGTGATTAAAACTAACCCCTGGGCCATCGTATAATAACCACATCTGTTCTCGTATATTAAAAGTAACATCTCATAATTTGTTTGGATTAGAAGTAATGCCATATTTATTAATATCTCACTAATTAATTTATCTATTAATTTCTAGAGTTTGTATCTTGCTTGTTTGTCTAGATAGTACTCATGTTTCACTGCCGATCCGCTGGAAAACTGACTTAAAAACTGATTTTAGTCTTAAATAATATCTTCCTGTTCCTCAAAACATATAATATCTAGTTTTATATTTTCATTTTATGATAATGTTAACCTAGCCTATAATTCTACATATATTAATCAAATATTAAAAAAGTACAGAATCTATAACTTCCAAAGAGCGAACACGATAATCGATTCGAAGCCTGGAAATACAGTAGATATTTCAAAGCTAAAGATATCGATAGAAGGAGAAGAAGTTGCTATAAGCACCTGTTTCTAACATCAAAAACAGTGGTCTGGCTTAGAATCCACTTTTGGAATAATCGCACTTCAAAGACATTTATGTTGAGATGTTAAAGTGGGTAGAGTAAAACGCAATTTATAAGTTAATGTTAGTTGATAATTTTTCCATCTTGGATCTGGAGATTTCAAACTCATCAAACTCAAATTAGAGCTTTGGCGGCAAAAAGTTCATGTTTGCCCGTATAACTGGAACTTAATTTATAAATTTTGTACGTAATTTGTAGTAGCGTTAAAATTAAATTTTTTTACCAGGTATTTAAATTTAAACATTCTTCCTTGACATCTTATGTACAGATTGAATAAATATTAGTTAAAACATCTCAATACAGTACGGTACATTGTTTATTTATTGGAAATAAACATATGGAAGTTTATTTTAGATCATTTTCGTTTATTAGTATCATCTCTGCTCAAACCACTACATTCTACTGATGAGACTATAACATCTTTTGCTCTTAATTACAAATCCAAAATACAACAAAACTATACAAAAATGCTTAAGATGCGGTTCAAATATACCTAATTTTTAGAGGCCTAAGCTAATTGTTAATACTTAAGTTTTCCCTAGTAATTAATATTAGTATCAAAAATGTTACAAATGTGTATATCTTCAAAAATTTAATGTTTCAGGTATCAACATCAATTACTCAAGAAAACTTTTAATAGATTTTGAGAAGTTATTTGCCAAACTCGGCTACGGCCAGTTAATTAAATTCAATATAATTCAATTCCTTTGAACTTTGCGGTATCTAGCATAAGCTAATGAACAACATTAATATTTGAAATTAGTGACCACGTAGTTTCCAGTGACTAAAAGGAGAACTGCATTTAATTTTATTAACTAAAAGATAAACATGAACAGTAACCAAAATTTATGCCGGATTCAACATCAGTAATCTAGTTAAAATTTTATTTGAAACATATTCATTAATTTATAAAAGAAACTCCAAAATATAGATAATATAGCAGAACGGTATAGATGTGAGCATAGAATAAAGAAAAATAGTAAAAGTAGAACAGCAGACGAACTCCACCAAGAATAAAAATATTTGTTCAGAATTAATAAAATATTTAGGGAAAGGAGGCAAACCAAACTATACCAACTATATTGGTTAACTAAGAAGACACTCTTGATACTTGACAAAATAAATTATGATAAATTATACTTATCTTAATTTCCATTGTTTAATTTACCTTTTACATTTATAATGAATAGATTCCACAAAGTAAAGGTGGAAGCAATCATTATAATAAAAGAAATGAAACAAACTCTAGTAATTACAGAGCAATCCAAGTAACTTTAATGATTTAAGATTTATATAGTTTTTTATGAATGCCGCATAGTGTCATACTATTGAAACTGATTAAATAGATCAATCAATCATCAATTTGTCTCTGTCTTTTTTGATAACGTGATTTGCAGTTTTTTCTCCGAAGTGACTTTCTGGACGTCCTATATATATATATATATATATACAGGGTGAACCGAAGGTCTAAAAATGGCCTGTTATCTCGTAAATTGCTAGTCCGAACTCTACAAAATTTGGTTTTGCATTCTACCATCGATTAGGGTGCTGTCAACTCACAAATGGAGCACATTTTGAACACTTGATTAAGTAATCATCATTAGTTTGTATTAAAAAAATTATTAAGATAATTAGGCGTTGCCAAACTTCTGTTTTATTTATTTAAAATTTTCTAGACTACATAAAATCATAAGTATTACATATGGTTGAATTGAACAATTGAACAAGGTACACTCGGTTATTCGGAAGTACTACATTTCTTCTTATAATATTTTTTCCATAAGCAGACCCCTTTTCAAAAAACTGAGGATAATTTTTTTTAAATAAAATTACAATTGGCAACCCAACGCTGTATACCTTATGTTTATCGTGGACAAGCTTAATATTAATCCACTAATATATATCGATATATCGAGGTGGGAACATCGTTCAGTCAATTCGATTGTAACGTACCGGCAGGCGTGGTCGTACCTCTAGTTCGGTCGAGAGAGGACACATCGCTGCCCGCTGCTTAAAAAATTGCTTATACATATCTATGTAAGTATTTTCTGAACCTATAGATTTAATAAATAATAACCAATGAAATATTTTTTTTAAAAACTGCTGACTAAAGGAAAAATGCTTTTGATGTTAATGGTATATTAAACATGTATCTTTAAGGAACGTGCTATTTTCGGCGACACCATGTATATATAAAGTGATATATGTGCAGTGTGTACATTAAATTAATAATGATCATGTGAAATCAACATTGTCAGACATTCAGATGCAATAAATTTTTTCAACAAACAATATCATCAAAAAATAATTTTTAAGAAAATAAGAATAGAAATAATCACTTACTTAAAATAAATAAATATCATCATAGCAACGAACAGAGTAACTAAACTTAGCGTATATCCAACGAAGTAGATTGTGGTCTGTGTCTCAATATCGGCAGGTAATGTAATAATCTCTCTGCATGCGGAATAATTCGATTTGGACCATGTGCCATTCCATAAGCATTCTTTTGTTGCATTCTCTAAAAAAAAAAATTTTAATCCACTTTTCTTTGATAAAAAATAAGTAATTCAATACTATTTCTTTTGCAGTTTAATTGAACTGTTTGTAGATTTATTAGCCACATAAATTGCTAAACTTTACTTCTAGTATTATTGAAGCATTTTCATTTCATTTAAAAAATCTAATCTAAAAATCTAAAAATATGTGCACGTATTTCAATATTACAGTTAAAATAAATACCTTGTACGTGCAATTTTTTTTAAATTAATAAATGCTAAATTTTTCATGTAATTCAATTATTCCAGAATGTTATAGTACTTCAATTAGTAGCGAATAATTTGATTTTGGCTTGACATTTTAGTTGATGTACAATAATCAGAGTTATTTTGCTTGATAGCGAATTATAGAATATTCTATTTGTTCGTATTCGTATAACTGACTTTCCGAAATTTTCGAGAATTGAATGAAATGTTCAGCGTCATTATGCTAAAGTTGGCAATATATTTAAAGGTTAATTTATATCAAAATATTTGAAGCGACATAATGCTTTAGATAAAAAAGAAAAAAATGTTAAACAATCATAAAAGTAGATTTTTATCTTTCAAAAAAATTAGTGACAGTTCATAGTGAGAAAATGTATAAAATTAGATAGACTGATTTCTCTAAATATACAACGGATATAAAAAAATATTTTGATACAGATAATAAAAACTAACACATAAAGAATAATATGTTTGTTAAAGATTATTATGATAACAGGGTGATTCTTTAATGGTGGCAAACTACAGCTCCAGAACAATTTGTTTGACAAATTAAAAAAAAAGGTTTAGATAGAAACTGATAATTCAAATAGTATAAAATATTTTTAAGTGTATAGTTTGTCGCTATTTTTGTTTTACAATATATTCCTCAATGAAGGTTGATATTAGAGACTACTAATCATCAATATTATTGTCTGTTATCATTATCTGCTATTATTTCTGTTATTTTGTCAGTTATGGGATCTATTTTCAGATTTTGTCTATATGTTTTATTTTTAATTGTGTCTCTTCGTTTTTTCCCTTCTATTTTACCCAGAAATGTCATATCTACAGTATTTATACTTTTCTTGTCATTTTCTGTAAGTGCCCATGGTTCACTGTTGTGCAGAATAGTTGCTCGTCTAATTTTTTTAACGGCTTGTGTTTCCTTTTTTTTTCTTCTTTTTTTTTCATTTTGTGACTAACCTGACCCAGGTAGCGTCATAATTTTCTATAATTCCCATTTTATAAAGAAATATTTAAACCATTTACATTCAAATCCGTTTTTCTTAGGAAGAATTATTCCCACGAATTTCAGTATTCTTTTAGATGTTTATAAAACAAACTCGATTTCTAAACATTACATGTACCCCCAGACATCATAACCATAAAACGCATAAAAATTAATTTTAGTTTCATACAAAATTCTATTCCAGCCATAACAATCATAACTATAAAAATGACACGAATTTATTAGTAGATAATTAATGAGTCTGGTGACATTGTGGGAATATGCATCGTCGGTAATTAAAATCAGTATAAAAGGCCGAGCTCAAAAAGAGCTCGTGATAGTTCAATTTTAAACTTCAAATCATCAGTACTATATATCGTCAACAACGTTCCAGCCGTCCCGACGCTCTGACAACGCTTGAAAATCCGTACGAGACCGACGCCCATCGCATCGTTCTGACGAACATATTTTCTGCCAAATTTCGATGCCCCTTTATTTGCCGGTACTCTGACCGGCACCTCTTTTTCTTTCAAACTCAAACGATGTCTCAATTACATTGCGACGCCGTTGACATGTCGGGACTACTAACTGAAGACATACTCCCTATGGTCTGTGTATCTGATGGTGGGCTAATAATTCACGGTGAGTGAATTATCCAAAGTAACCTAGCAATTAGTAACGATGTAACAATAAATGTACATATAGACAAACATTGGGATTTCCACTTGTGTCCTGCCCATTGAATGGGACACAGGAAACATTTGCCTTTAAATTGTACCAACATAAAGACACTACGAATTTGGTGCGACCGAAGTGTTAGTTTACCCCCGGCCTATAGTAAATTACCAGCTGATTAGGGGTGAACGACACGGCGGTTGGCTAAGTTCTGTTTGCACTTATTCACATAAATATGGTCGATGTTACTACAGGGTTGGACTTTCTTAACTCTCTCAAATTCTGCAACATTAGGTAACTCTGAACATGAGGGGTAGTACGCTGGTACTGATCCGGCCCTACCTCAGTAGGATTACCTAGAATAATTTCCCTGCCTAGGTGGGCCTGAACATAAGGGTTACTCGTCGGTATTGATCCGGCCGTAACTCAGTAGTGGCACCTAGAAACCATCTCTAGAACTTTAAAAGAGAATTCAAACTTGAGTATATCTGCTGTATATCAAAGTACAAATATCTGAACTTGTACATATTTGATGGCAAATGGTCTGTGGCCGATTTTACTGAGCGGGACCCCACGAGGTCCCAATGAGGCATTCAAATTTCCGATGTCTATTCCATTTAAACAAGTATTAAATAAATCAAGTTAAATGGTTTCTTGTGTTTGATTTCATTCGCAAATTTGCACCAAACTTTGTAAAAAGGATTTGGGTTATTTTTATACAACGTGGGGAATATAAATACAAACAAAACTTTTAACTAGACGATCACTACCGGGGAGAAAGGCCAATAAAGGTAAATATAGAAATATCGGGAAAAGGGGAACGGAATGGGCTTAATTATTAAAGTTTCTTTGTTTTTTTCAAATTAACAAGTACCCAGGGGTAGGTAGGTTACAATTTATTTCTTTATCAATCCTACCATTTTCTTCAAATACTGATCCTAGGTCTTTACAGCTTTGGTTCAACTTGCTTTCCTTGGAATTTTATATTTTTTTTGTTGGCGCTATTATCATACTTTTAGTTTTTGCACTATTTATTTACCAAGAAACTGAAAGATCGAAAGCAGAACTAATTAAAACACCATTTGGAAAAAATAAAGAGGAATATGATACATCGATAATAAACCGGATAGATGGATTGAATACTTTGAGGAACTTTTAAATCAAAGAACTGACACAACACAGAAAATAAATAAAATTACCGAACGGATGATAGTAGAAATAGAAGCGGAAATAACAAAAGAATAACAAAAGTGAAGGAGATGATTGGGAGATAAATATTCTAACAAAAGATTGGCCAACTAATAAGAATAATATAGCTCTGAGAATGTAAGCCCTAAATATACAAGTTGTTCCAAAAAAACATCCCATGTGAATAGTACGTCTAAACATAAGTCATTTTATGGAAGTATGATAAATAATTTATTCATAAAACTTTATGAAATGTAAAAATAAATATAAAACTATGATTTATTCGGTCGCGTTCAAGCTAGGGGAAAGGGGTTCTTCAATCCAGCAGTACGCCATTGGCTGAACCAATTAAAAAGGCGTTTTTGCAAAAAAGCCCCTTAAATTAATTAAACCGACTGACAAATCTTATCAAAAAATACAGAGTGATGTAGAAATTATACCCAATATTCATTTTTGGATTTGAAACTTTAACCCTCTATATCTCAAAAACGGGATGTGCTAGGACTTAAGTTTATTGAAAAAACCCTATTTATTTTTGGACGTAATATTCACACTAACAAAATTGGGATGCTTTTTGGGAACACCCTGTAGAATATATTGATTACTTAGCTATTTAGATATGGCGAAAAATCTTTACAAATATTATAGAAAAATTACAGAGTAAAATCTGGAACTGCCTATTCTTTTCATGTACTATAAGAAACCCTTCTGTACTATAAGAAACCCTTCTAGTGTATACCAAAAACAAAACTTCACAAACGACGCTAAAGTTATCCATGCCAAAAAAAAAATTAGTTAAGTAGACTAATTAATACACTACGAGAAATGGTCTAAAGCAGTGGGATCCCCAGACTCTACTATTTAACTTAGTTTTAAGAGTAGTTTTAAAGGAAGACGACATGTGAAGTATTGGTGTGATTTATGATGGCACCACAAAGCTGTAGTAACAAGATTTACAAGAGAACTAGAGAAGGTTTTTAGCAAACTTTATAACTTTATTAAGCGATTCTAAGACAAAATTATGGTTACTAAAGAGAAAACAAAAGAGAAAAATATTTAAAACAAAAATTAAGGAAAGTACAAGAGTTCGAACACAAACTCTAATAACTAAGAATAGAAATTAAGAAAGCAACGATATGGAGAAACAAATATCTAAAGGTAACAGAACTTTGGGGGTACTAAACAGAAAAGTAAAAGCGAAAACTATTTCTTGTACAAAAAACAAGCATTGAACCAACCCTAGTAATACACCAATACATAGAACAATAGTTTACTAAATTCTTTTCGTTTAGTATTCTTATTTCAGGGATAATTACATAAATTACAACTTTAATTGGTTGAAATTAAAACTAAAATTTTGACCTACGATCCTATTTTCTTCATTTATTTCATATAATTTTTCTAGATAAATAAAAATAAATTTGGTGTATTTGGTCTTATATGGGTGTGGATCATAATTACCTACTATAAGAAATGAATGAAGTTGAAATTATAACTAAAAAAAGAAACAAAAGGGATCGTAGTAGGAATAAAAACAGATGAAGAATTATCAAGAAGTCGAACAAAGCAAGAGAGAACAAATTTTTAGGTTATCCAAGCCTAATGAAAAAATAAAATCACAATAATATGACTACGTAAACTGTAGAAAGGATAAAGAAAAAGCAGAATATTAAGAAAAAAAAAGGAACAAGGTATAAAATTAGACTGTATAAAGTAAAGAATGGGGAAGAAAAAAGATGGAAGGTTAATTCATTGCTATTAACATCCCACAATAATTTCAATACAATACGTATAAATAATTTTTTTCGATTTTTTATTTGTGGCTTTTCATTAATAATAAATTAATAATTAGTAATTAATAATTAATAATTATTAATTGCTTCCTACGTCTAGAGTTCTTTAGCAGAACTGTTTTCTACATACACACAGTAAACTACATATTTTTAATAATTTAAACCATTTATCACCGAGGTCATAAGTTTTTGGCCATTTTTTTTTCATAAATTGATGTAGACAACCACATACTTTGTCAACCCAATACGATTGGCGTACAAATTCATTCCGTCCCATTTATCACTATATGTTTAGGACACATTTTTTTCTCAAAAGAACTTCAGCGCTTGCAGAAATGTTGACGGAAACTGAGTGAAAAAGGAAACGATAAGATTTATGGCTTTTTTACTTAACGATGAATTCGAACAACTTAGCCTTGTGGCCCATCAAAGCGTCCAATCAGCTATTAAAGTTATGCTGCAACAATATAAAATTCCTACCAAGGGCTCTATTGTTTCGCCATTACTTTATTTATAATTCTCATCTTATCCCATAAGAAGGTATTACATTTTTCCTAAGTAGTATTTATAAATAATCTGGCAGAATATGTCTAATTAAACATACTTTTTGATTATTTAAATTTGATTCTTTCAAATACTCCTAATATTTTTATCTTTAGTTTTTACACAAAGTTTTGTACTATATTATTTCTACTTCCTCCAAAACAAAGAAATAATTTGGATGTTAGGATATAGTCATAATGAAAAATTTGCATGCTGGAATATAGTCATAATGAGCCCCAAGTATTTGGTAGTGATTAAAGTAAGAGCTGTTGTTAGTTTGGTCCAGAGTTACTAATTTCTATTTACTAGGATGATTCATATCGACTTTCTTCGTCTTACTATTTGATTTTAATTTATGCTTATTAGACGACTCTTCTAATTACTTCTAATTATCCTATCTATTTTATTATATCACTTTAAACTTGATTCAATAATCTGCATATATTATTTGTTGAAATCTATTTACTAAATTGATTGAAACATTACTTTTTTGAAGGCTCGCGCAATTGAATATCAGAAAATTTATTTCTGAAATGAAGGATATCGATACCGTTCATCAGATTACAAAATAGTCCTTTTTTCAGATACCTTAAAGAAAAAAAGAAAAGAAAAAATACTCCAATACAGAATTTAAATTGGAAATTTATGCTCCGGATTTGTTTCCATTTTCTAACTTTGTTGAAGAGCAGATTACGCTTTTTTAAAAGATGATAAAAAACAATTTGTTTTGAGCATTTGCTACGTCATATTTTACTGACATTTTAGAAAAATTAAAAACTGAATTTTATATAGATTAAAATACATTTTTTTAATATTCGAATCTCTCTCATTATTATTATTCGGAGAAATATAGTAAAAAGTATAGTAAAAAATAGTTATATTATCTTAACTTTTCTCTTATTATTTGTAAAGAACAACTGATTATTTAGTTTAAATCGTAGATAATATTTTTAATCATTGTATAAATTAAATTATATATAAGTACCAAAATACTCTGCAATGTTTATCTAAATTCAGATATTTTTACAAGCAATATCAGGAAAACATTCTAAGTAACTTTCAATCATCATTATCCAATATGTTTTTCATCGTAAAATAGAAGTTGCATCAGAGTTTATGAATTAATATTCAACCAGACTTTATTTTTAAAAGAAATTGAATTTGTATCTTCCAGATATGTTTCATAAATTCTGTAAATTTATATTTAGGTTTTTTATTAGTTTGAATAAAACTGTAAGGAATAAATATTGTGTATTGCCAGAATTTTTAAAATTAGTACAAAAATTGGTTCATAAAATCTGAACTGAACTGAACTGAAATATTAACCAAACAATTATTTATAAAATTTACGAGCCATTCTAAATTCACCTCAGTAAATATTAATGCAAGTAATTTATAACTTTTGATGCAAATTTCAAAATCATTCAAAAAGAATAAAATGTAAGTAATAACACTTTTAGTTTTTCCTAGTTTTTATGATACGCTTTAAAATGTAAAATACCCCTCACTCAAATAAAAATATAAAAACTCTTCAATAATTATTCATGAAAACCTTTTTCGAAATCGATAAAATTAGCCGCTTCATTGAACAGTGGAGGAATTCAAAATTTAGGTGGACAGATATACCTACTAAATTCAAATTAAACTAGTATGGATAGTCTTAGATTGAGTAATGTATGAAAGATAATTTTATATTATTAGCTGATCGTAAAATTGATCATTTTCTATATATTCCAACTAGAATATTTAGTAAAGTAGCCAATATTACAACTTGATTATTTTGGCTGAATTTCATGGTCAAGAAGTATTAAGATGGTTGTAAACATAACACATTCGTACTTTGAAAAGACAATGTGTTATTTTCAGGTGTTTGGATAAAAAGGTATGTCGAGAAGACGTGAACTGGAAGATTCCTAGAAAGAAAAATATCGGAGGATAATTGGCGATATATAAATTAAATGGGTAGAGGTCAAATAAAAGCATAAATAAAATATATGTAGGATTTATGTTCGTTTTGAAAATATGGACGTACTATATATGGTATATTTTAAATATGGTCTATTTTAGTGGTAGAGGCAGATTTCTTATGAGACACTATAACTTTACCATCATTGGTGATATTGCTAACACCTTATCCATTATTATTATTTGATAATGAAAAAAATCCAATCAACAACAAATAACCATGGTTGATTACAGAAAGATTTCTGTAATCCCGGTACTGCAGCTAGAAATATATTATATATTTTTGCCAATCTGTCATCGTCATACAGTAATATTTTCACGATAATGTTTCTAAGGTTAAGTATTAGCCGATTCAACCTATACTATAGAATAGGATCTTTACGGACACTTTCTATTGACAGTCGCAAACCGATTCGATGATTTTACCTGCTTCAGAAGATTTGAATCATTAGAGCCACCAGTACGTACTCGGAATATAGCTATACTATTTTAAAATTCGTTCGCAGTTGGCAAAAAAGCTTAACTACTTTCCAAGAGGAGTTACCAAAATACGTGGGAAGTTTTTACAGGACTTTTTATTTTTAAAATTACAGAGCATATTAAACCGCACTTTAAATACTTTGACAACTAACTGTAAACTATGTTGGCCAAGGATATGTAAATAATAAAGTTCCTGCATATGTCTACTTCATAGATTAGACGCCCTACTTTTTAACAATTACAAATACGTTGGATTCCCAGTTCTTTCTTTCAATTTTCCTACAAGTTAAAACTCTTTCCGACTTTAATTGTCACCATAACCTACTTCTGGATTCTTTCAAGTACAATCAAATTCCTACTGTACATGACGCTCTCCATTGTAGTTGAAATTTTTGTCGTTTAAAGAGTACGATTGAATTAAATAATTAGAAGCGACACTATTTCTTTCATTCTCAATGCCTGATTTTTTGATGTGTCTAATCAGATTTCATGTATCACTATAATTGATTAAACACTTTTATTTATCTAGATGGCATGTATACTAGGACTAGGTGAGAATAATTTGATTTAACTTTCGACACATATGAGTAATGTAGCGCCAACTTAAGGTTTGACAAATAACTGTGGATTCGATTAATTCTTCGTACTGGTAACTGAGTAAATAACCTAGAGGTTTTTTTCACCCTGGCTCAAGTCGTTCATATAATCTTAATGTATTTTGATTTCATGGCATTTTATCTACAATATTTCGACTAACAACTTTTGACTTAGGACCTTTTAACCTAGACCTCATTCCTAATCTCTCTTTCCCACGTATAAACATGGATCAGTTAGATGTAACGATTTTGTTATTTTACTTACAAGCTTTGAGTCATGATGCAGTTCTCCGCTATTCGCATTACGGTTGTCGGAAAGAACCTATAGGGGGTCCTTGCAATCTCAATTAAAACGAAATTAAGTTTTTAAGGCCACTGTTAGCATCGTAGATATTATGCCTGTGTTGGTTAAACATACTAACCGCTGCAACCCAATTAACTTTATTTTTTCTTTCTCAGCTAGCAAAGCAAAGAGGTCCACGGTGCAACAATAGAGACATTTTGGAATTTTATCGCTTGATTTTTATCAATACGAGTTAAAATTGAGTTTATATCACTTTCAGTCGCCTCTGGGAAATGCGAGAAGATTAAGCGGTGCCATTTTGAAATTGTGTCTAAACAGAAATTAATTATATTCGGGCAAATTTGCATTTTCACAATAGGGACACTCAGGTTTTAAGAGCACTCACTGAGTTATGAATTAATTTCGTGCGAGTATATTGATTGAAAGGAATTTTAAAATATTAGTGGAAAAAATAAATACCCCTTCTTTATAAATAAATTGATTTAAAAAATTAATAGCAACAATATCATAAGTCTGCTGGTTCTTTCTTTAATAATATATTTACGAGGATGAGATGAAAAATTTACAGCATAATAAAAAAAAAGTAGTATACTATACATCTTGTCCAGCACAATTCAAGGCCTTTTATACCGCCCCCATAGGTAGATTCATCCAGCTCTTCAAAATAGGCGTTTGTCCTGGCAATAATTTCCAAATCGGAAGCATATTTTATACCCAATGTGATTTTGTTTTAGTTTGGAAATAAAGTGAAGTTCCAAGAGGACAGGTCTGGCGAGTAAGGTGTCTGGAATAGTAATTCAAAGCCCTCTTCAATAATTTTAGTCATCGGAATAATAACTTTGTGACGCGTTGTTCTGATGCAATAAATTGTTTTTCAATAATCCACGCCTTTTTTAATTGTAGCGCTGATCAAACTAGCATAATATTGTTCATTTATTATTTTACTCTCTTCAAAGTAATCAATAAAATTAGTGCTTTTTGCATCACAAAATACCGACGCCACAATCAATTCGGTTAAAGGAACCGTTTTCCCCTCCTTTGGAACTGGTTCTCCTTTCATTGTTGAATGTCTTGAATGCTGTTTGGTCTCCGGTGTGTAATGGTGAATTCAAGTCTTGTTGATAGTTAAAAATCTGAACCAATATTCTTTTGGATTACGCTTAAACGCTCATTCGAATGAGATTTTGCTCCGATGTGAGCTATCACGGCACCCATTATATTGGATTGGGATAAAGCATAGAAACAAGTAAATATGTTTCAAACAAAAGGGATGATATTTATGAAAGTGTAATGACGCATAATGCATCAGATGCGACTTTTTAATAATTAAAGTACTTTCGGTTTAACCGGAAATACACTCAAGTTTTTATATATAAATGTGCCATACTATATATTTCTGCAGATTTTAATAGATCTTTCGAATTCGTACATACTGAGTTTAGTGTAGACAATCTGTAAAAATGAGTAACTAAAGCATTTTACATTTACTGAACAATTAATCTTGTTTATTAAAATTAATGAGAATGAAAGTAATTCTAATTCAAGTAAAAGTATTTCAAATCTTTAAAATGTTCGTCGTTGACCTCCTGGCAATAAGCAATCTTATTAACAAATTCCTTACCCTTTCCAAGACTTCTCCACGGATTAAATCACATTCATCGACTATTCCTTGTCTCAACTCCTGTAGTTGGTCATCTAACGTAAACACGTGATTTGAGAAAGACAGAAATAATCTAAAGAACTAAGGTATGGAGAACCAGCAGACCACTCTATGAGTCCCCTAAGTACAATCCATACAACCCTCCGTCATAGTGTGGAGGCGCTCCATCTTGTTGAAACCAAATATTTTGAGGTAACTGCCCTTCCTGTAGCAGTGCAGGAATAATTGGGTTATTCACTAGATCTAAATACTTGTCACCATTGAAGCTTCCATATATAAAAAATGGACCTATACTTTCTACAATTCCCATTCAAACATTCAAATTTTGAAAATTTTTGGTATGGGCTTCATGAATCGAATGAGGATTCTCATTTGACCAATACCTTGACTTATGACGATTAACTGTTTCATTTAAACAAAAAGTTGCCTTGTCAGAAAATACTACATTAGTTGCAAAATATTTGTCGTTCGCAAAACTCCAACAGTTGGTCAAAATCGTCATCTAATAATTTTTGAACCAGTTATGTTTTATACGGATGGGTACTTCTCTTTTTTCAATATCTTCCCTACAGAACATCGACTTATACTATTGTTTAGTACCAAGTGGCAGAAATGACAGAAGTTTGAGATTATTCCTCTAATTAAGTGGCAATGTTTTGTCTAACAGCTTTGTTCGTTGTGGTCAGCAGTCTTGGCAAATTTTTGACGATCCCAGTTGTATAAAAACGTTATAATGTTATAGTAACCGTTGAAGGTGATATAAGATTTTTTCAGGATGCAAATCGGTAAAAATATGACACACTTCTTCATGATTTCTAACACGATTGCCAAAAGCAATCATCATTAATATTTGAATTCAATCTTTTTAATTACAATTAACTTTTGTCAACAGTTGTAACAGTTTGTCCACAATTACCTACTAGAGAGTACACTTTTATTTCTACTAATAAAAAATAAACATCAAGTTGCTTTTCTCCAATGCGTAAAAACTTAAGAGTTATTGTAAAGTGCTATAATTTCTCAAGTCTACTAAAATCTGCCACAATATACAGGAGGTTCCATTTAAATATAAACGGTTAAGGGTATTTCCGATTAAACCGGAAATACGTTAATAACAAAAAAATCGCATTTCATGCATTATACGTCATTTCACTTGCCTGCAAAGTTTCGTATATATCGTCCGTTTCGTTTTAAAAATATTTACTTGATTCCATACTTTATCCCAACCCCGTATACAGACATTTCTCGTGTTCAAAATTTTGGATATATAATGTGCCTGCTTTTTTGAACTCTCCCCAGCCATAATAATCTTGAATCGACGATTAGTGAAAACAATTTTATAGATTTTCAGGACCATATTTTCCATCGAAGCCGGTGCTTGTACGACAGCGTTTAAAATATATAACCCAGGTTTTTACAGATGAAAATGATAGAACAGGCTCACCTAAACTAGAATCCAGCTCAACTTTAATTTCGATAGGACCCTTAATGTGAAAATATTTAATGATAGCTTGTACTCCATTATCCAAAAAAAATGATTAATATAACGGGCTGTCAAACTTATAATATTGCACAGAAAAACTAATAACATATGACAATAAATAGAACAATAAAAAAATGATCAAAATCATGACACACTATAATTTAGGCCGAAAATGATTCGTCCCATAATCATTTATATATTTAATAATAAATCATTATAATTATTAGAAGATCCAAGTCTCTTATTTTTCAAAATAGAAACTGTAGTATTTGAATTGTTAAATTCCGTCTCTACAGTTTTGCAAAAATATATATCATGAATAGAAAATATATTCAGTCCTATATTAGATTTCACAGTTGAAATATGTTTGAATATTTCCTAAAATAGAATGTCAATTTGCACCGAAAATAAAAGGTATTGTGGTTGGAAGTCGAAAGTTTTTCAACCTATTCGAAAACTCAAATTCTAATTACAGGGTGGTCCAAAATTATTGAGCGAATTTTATTCATTTTCATTTCTCGGAAAGACTGTTTTATGCAACAAAATTTTAAATATCAAATTACTTTAATTGCAATTTTTATAGATAAAGTTTGAGACTAGGGCTATGCCGATGTTCCACATTTACCGCGTCCTTAAATCATTAGTACCAACGATTAGTAGAGTCCATACTTCGAAGACAACTATTTAAGTATCTGAACAAATACAACGGATTTGCTTTCATAGAACCATAAAATGCACATTGCTTTTTTCTGTACGGTAATCATTTGTACAATGACGCAATTAGTACATTTTATCCTGTACGTACCTCATTTTGTGCTTTTTTTTTCAAACATGAAATGTGCTCAATAATTTTGACCACCTTGTATTTATTAAATGGCGTCTTACGATCATAAAATGATTATAAATTAGGCCGTTCTATTAAGCATTGGTCAGCTATGAACCCTAATGTACGTGACTACATAATACTTACGTGTATCGTCGTACTTGATGTTGAGGAACTCTGAGAAACACTTAATGCTGGCTGTGGTGTTGTGAGGAGTTGGAGGCCAGCACAAAACTCTATCGAATGAAACCTTGCAATATGCTTCGGGGTATTGCTGTGACACTGACAGCGTATCGTTAAAATATTGTGCTTGGCATTGTTCTAGAGTAATGTTCGTCCTGAATATTTCTTCTTCATCGTAGAAAGAAGCGTTCATATTATTTGTGGGATTGGGGTCGAGCATACGGGAAGTTATCCTACTGCAGGACGTACATATTGTTCGATACTATCTTTCCGCGTCGACAGTTATTCAAGAAATTTGAGATGTCGCTTTGTCGAGAAAGCATCGCCCGTTGTCATCTGTAATTGAAAGAAATAAGAGATTTTATTTTTATAACGTAGAAAATTGAGTTTGCTGATAGAATTGTTGATTTGTTTTGCTACAATGATTGACAGAATCTACTTAAGAGAAAGAAATATTTATGGATTATATATAAAGGACAGCAAAAATTTTAGTTCCAAGTTCCCAAATTATTTAATACATTCTATGCAATTAAAAGCACAATATGAACTAATAATATACATGATTGGGATAAAGTATGGAACCAAGTAAATATTTTTAAAACTAAACGGACGATATTTATGAAATTTTGTGGGTAAGTGCAATGGGGCAAAATGCATCTGATGCACAATTTTTTGTTAATAATATACTTCCAGTTTAACCGGAAATACCCTCAACTTTTTAATTTAAATGGGACACCCTGTATATTTTTGCAGATTTTGAAAGCTCTTGTTATTTTGAATTCGTACATACTGGGTTTAGTGTAAAAACGAGGAATACGGCACTTTAATAAACCACTTTTAAGTTTTTATGCATTAGAGTAATATACCTTTTAGATAAACAAAACGAGTACTAACTAGTAGGTAATCGTTGCCAAACTGTCAAATTGTAATTTACGGAAATAAATTGTATGATTATGAATGATTCACTTAAGTGAAAAAGATCGTATTGAAATATTAATGATGATCGGTTGTGGTGATCGATTCGTAGAGTGGGCTGCTCATTCTCCGGATCTAAGCCCATTAGATTTTTTTTGAGGTTATCTAAAATCGACCAACATGCTTGCAGGAATTGAGACAAAGAATTATTGATGAATGTGAACTAATACGTGGAGAGGTCTTGAAAAGAGTGACTCAAGAATTTGTTAATAGGCTGGCATATTGTCACGGAGAGCATTTTGAACACTTGAATTAATTTTGTTTAAATTATTATTCTCATTAGTCTAAAGTAAATAAATTCTACAACTCAAAGTGAGTTATTTCTCGTTTTTACAAATTATTTCCACTAAACCCAGTATATACAAATTCGAGAAATAACAAGCTCTTTTAAAATCTGCAAAAATATACAGGGTGTCCCATTTACATACAAAATTTCATAAATATTGTCCGTTTTGTTTTATAGATATTTACTTGGTTCCATACTTTATCCCAACCCTGTATATGTTTGTTCATTAGAAAGTCAAAAACCCTTACAACCCCTCTAATACAGTCAGAGTGCATACAACCAAATCAAATGAATAAATGATATCTAAAATCTAAAAGACCCTTTGCAAGTTTTGTTGAAGTTATAATAATAAAATATTCCAACCGTCTCATCTTAGTGACTTTGTGCAATATTCTTGAGATTTTGTTTACCTCCATTAATATATGTAGATGGGATTGTCTACAACAATTATTCACTTACATAGTTATGTTGAGGTATAGGTGAATATTGGTTCCAATTACAGAGTATTAATTCAGATTTAAATCCTAATAGACCACATTGTCGATGATATTGGGTGAGGTTTTCCTAAACTAGTAAGACAAATGTCATAATCAACCATCTGCACTTTCTCCGAAGCGTCATGGCAAATAATAACAGCCGTTCCCTCTCTGCAGAAACACTGCAAAACTTTTGATTTCTACTTCAAGGGGTTGAATTATACTGGGGTTTAACAATTATTATTATTATCATTATTATTATTATTTATTATTATAACAATAGTAATATCCTTTGCGGTTACTGTCGTGTTTTCTTTATCTGAAGGGATTAATTAAATGAGGGTAAATCAGTATTTAACAAGAACGTTAAAAAAATTTATTATATATTAAATCAGTTGTATTACAGATCAACTAGTTAAACAGGTTCAGTATACAAAGCGTTCTTAGAATGATTATGCTCTAGATTGAAAACTTCGTCAGGTAAAGAATATCAATTAATTTTTACCAACATTGGAAGTAATATTGGTTTTTATGAAAAAGGTAACCGTATGATTGTATGTAGAAACTAAATATGAACCCAGATGTTGTTGAACACTATTTCGAGCAAATAATGTTAGTTTATTCCATAAAGTTATGTAACGTACACTACATTATACAATAAACAGCAAATCATTCAGTGGCTAAAAATATCATTGCTACTGATGATCTATTCAAAGTTGAATTACTACGAAACGTTCAAATTAAATGGTAATCATTTGATAAAACTACAAAATGAATGTGATACATTGTGGCTTATTCGCTATTACTGTGTATTTAACTGAATTAAGCTGATCAGAAAAATATTACAGAGAATAACACAACTGTTAAGCTGAATCAAATTCTGTTAAACAAATAACGGTTAAAAAAGCATATTGATTATGTGCTTAAAGAGAAAAAAAAAGTAGATGCTTATAGAACATTAACATTTTCAGTTAATAATGGTAGATTATCCACCGAAGAAAGTGTTTAATGTTATTTTT
Organism: Hermaeophaga mercurialis; assembly: GCA_951812935.1. Taxonomy (NCBI): domain Eukaryota; kingdom Metazoa; phylum Arthropoda; class Insecta; order Coleoptera; family Chrysomelidae; genus Hermaeophaga; species Hermaeophaga mercurialis. Next base: position 21,636,360 of record OX638363.1, read on the forward strand.
ATATTATGTGAGTAAATATTCTTGAGTCATAATTTTTTTACCAAAATATAATAAATTATTGTTGCCGTATTTTTTCGGATTAATAAAATAAAAAAATATCTTACCGAAGAAAAATATCTAGAAAATATTATTGAATAAACTTAAATGATATTATTTACATAATTGTCATTTTCAAATGGATTGTTTGTCTATATGTAGTAATTTTCTGCTTATTTTGTTTCTTTTTGTTTTACTTTATATTTTCGGATACCGGATTAATGCGCAGAAAAGTAAAAAAATGTTGACATTTCTTAAATATCTTAATACTCACAAACTCAAACCCGGTTTTGCAAATGTCACCGCAAAAAATTGTCTTGTTAGTTTGTTGACGTTCCTTTCAAACTCACAATATTTCGTGCTTCTTCAAGCATCAAACTTAGCGGAAAGATACACATCAAGTTTATTCATTCATGCTAAACGACCCCTTGTAATTATCTGAGGCCTCTGTTTTTGTAGGCCACGATGGTTTGATGGAATCTTCTTAATTTCTGATGGGCGTTTCGTTTTACTCATCTTGAAAAATGTTTGTCCTGATAAAATTCCGTCTTTGCAGAGATACTTACCAGGGAGCAATATAATTATAAAAATTGTGTGACGTCCGGGATTGCATTATGCATTGTAAAAAAGCGAAAAAAAGAAAAAAACGCTTAGTATTTGTATTTTCAAACAGTATAATTTTGTGACATATTAAAGTATACAGAGTGCACCAAAGTTGTACACTTAAAAATCTGAAATAGAATAACATCTGATTTGATTGTGCTACTTCCTTGCATCCCTTTTGCTTTAAAATATCGCAAAATTACACTGATTTTTGAATACATAATAAAAGAAATAGTACACAATGTGGAATAGCCAAATAAATTGATTATTGCATTTATTGTACTTACTGCAAAAAAAAATATTTCTGATACATCATTTGAAAGGTATTTTCATACTCTATTCAAAAATGTAATTGTTTTCAAATTTATTGCAAAAATGAATATGAAAAAAATAAAATAATCGGATTGACGAAATTCGCTACAGCATACTAAAAACTTATAAGTAATAAATACCGCCTAGCTCCGTATAATAAGAAAGTAAGCAAGATTTATTTCACCGTTCTTTTTGGACAATGTCAATGTCAATTGAAAAAAAATATGGTAGTTTTGGCTAAAATGCCTTAGCAAATTGTTGTCTGAATATAACTGCATGACACTAGTTACCAGTGTTATACTTGTCGTTTGAATTTCGTTAACTGCTATTTAGAAACATGATTTATCTAACAGAATTGCGCAACATAACAGTTCTGCAGACGATTGGTTACGAAGATAATAGACGAACACGAGAATTAGTAAACTAGAAAAGCAGTTTCCTGAGCTTAAACTTGTAAAGCAGATAAAAAAACGCATCTTCTTATGCAGTAACTAATGGTACCAAATTGGATATAATGCTTCAGTTTGAGGAAAACCCCCATACTTCGAGTCGAGAAGCAGCGGCAACATTGGATGATAGCCATGAATAGATTATTCATTTATTAAAAAAATCTGCAGAAAATTCTTACTGAATGGGAGAAGAACATACGCAATACCCTGAAAAGGTTAATTTTTGAGAAGGATATTTAGAAACCATGTCATTGGCCTCTTTTTCATTAACAACAATTTGAAGGAAGATTATTTTTTAGCACTTCGTTAAAATAATGTGTTATGGTTGGAACACTAATTTTTAGGTGAACTACAACTACAGTGTCTGCGAAATATATTAGTAATTATAACTTACTAGTAAAGTGGAAAAACTAAATTAATGTGGGTATGTGTCCTGAAATATTAATTCCTATGGTTCTTCAGCTATTATATTATAGGCCACGGGCACAGGGGTACAGCTTACAAGAAAATGGCTTTTGAATCACAGGTATGGAAAGAAAACAAACTGGTCTATTCTTACTTGGTTCTGGATTGGGCCTTACTATGAGCTGATTTCCTAACAAGCAAGCAGGCAGGTAAAGGGTGTAAAGGGTGAGTCTCTCTAGGAGCATTATCCTGGTTGCACACAAAAAAAAAGCTATGGTAGGGATGGAGTTGGTGACAAAAGCTAACGCTACTGCTAATAAAGGCTTCATCAAATGTATAGATAGAAATAGCTGGAGCAGTACAATATAGGTTAGTGTAGGCTTACCTAAAGATGCTTGGAAAGTTTATATCCATAACAATGTGTAACAACAAATGTTCGGCAGTATCTTGACTTAATATTTCCAAACCGACAGGATCGATAGAACAGCCAACACAATCACCAGATCTTACCCTATTAGATTTCTCCTTCTAGGGGTTATGTGAAAAGTATGGTATACAGGACTAAACCAGTCGATTTAGCTGATTAAATTTGATTTGAGTACCATTCAAGTCATTTTTATTTAAATTTGCCAAGACGTTCGAGGCGAGCATTTTGAATGTCTCCTGAATTGAACGGTATTAGTTAAGTTTTTAGTATGTTATAACGAATTTCGCAAATCAGATGATTTAATTTTGGTTAATGTTAATTTTTGCAATAAATTTGATAAAAATAACATTTTTGACTAGAGACGTTTCAATTGATGAATCAACTTCTCATTTAAAAATTTGGGGGTTCAATGTAAAGATGACATTTTTTTTATTCCAAGATGTCATTCCATAATATTAAATTGACGTGTTTCGGGATTTTTTATAAACATGCGCGATAACTTAAATATTGAATTTACTCAATTTGGCTGTATAAAATGATTTTTCTACATTTTCTACAACACCCATATACTTCCAGGTAGAGCAAATTGGAAAAAGTAATTGCTTACTTTTATATGATCAGAAACATACATTGACAACTAAAAATATTTAACTAGATAATCAATGTTATCTTAATATGATTTTGCTCCAGTCTCTGATTAACAAGACTTAATTTTCCTTGTTTTTCTAAAAATAAACCATAGGTTAAAAACGGACGTTTAACGTCGGCCGATGTTATTGCGTGCCGCAAATATTTATGTCATCTTAAGATTTGTCTAGTCTAGAGTCTATCACCCTTTTTAAAAATGTTTACTAACTCTTTGTGAATAGCTTCGTTTTGACAAGACGCCCAACTTTTCTCTCTGCAAAAATTCTTGATAGTGGCAGCTAATAGATTGGTAAGGCGCGAAAAATGTTGTTTTGGTGATTGTCCAAATTTTATTTCTAACAGTAATATAACAGTACATAATTTGAAAAAAAATCTTGTTTGGTAAATACCTATATAATTTTATATAATTTAGAAGCCACATTTTATTACAAATTAAATACTACGTGTTTCCAGTCCTATGCCCGGAAATTGTTAATTCTACACCAATACTTTTTTATAACTAACTGTAGGGCAAATATACGGTATAATAACTTAATGTATTATCTGCCTAAATAACACAATGTCCTAACTTTTAAAACTTTTTTAAACACTTTTGACAAAATCTCTTTTTAAATTTACAGATATTAGCACTTAAAGAAATGGTCTCATTAAAATGAGGAATTTAACGCATGAACATAATAAAACAAACAAAACTTTATTGGGAGGTAAAAAAAAGAATTATTTATAATAATTATTTTTTGCGGTTTTGATAATTTAATGCACTTTTGTTCGTAAGAGGAATTTTGAAATGTACTAAATTTCGAACATAGATTGGGATTATTGGAAAACAACATATCCTTTGATATTAAATCCTAATTTGCAAATGTACATTCGTTGCTAATTTTTGAATTTTTCACGTATTTTTTTATATTTTTGTTAAATGTTCAACAACAAAACCGAAAAATATTTTTTAAAGTTTCGTTGATAATATTATTTTCTATGTTTAATTCTTTGCTTAATAAAACATAACATAATTTATATGAAATTATTATGAAAAAAGTTGAAAAATTACTAAAAAGAATTGGTATAAAAAACTCTGATTTAAATCACCAAAAAAATATGTATATTTTTATAATTTGAATAATTATCATTAAAAATTATGAAATAGTAATTGTTAATAAAATTATTATTCATCAGATCCATCTGTTAATCCTTTATCTTCTTCACTACATTATTCTCCTCATCTTCAACATCTTGTCAATTACCATTTTCATAGTTTATGTTATCTGACTCTATAATAAATTAATTAATTAAAAAAATGAACTAATTGCAGAATTATTAATAAGTAAGAAAAATATTAACTAAGTATTTTCTAAGTCAAAATATAATTTAGTTTCAAATTCATTCCTTTCATTCTATTAAATTTAAACTCCTTATTTGTGGATAATCATTCTGTTAAACTTTAAATACTTCTAATAGTATTTACTATTTTCCAGAACTTGCTCTTGTGCTCGTGAAAATGTTTCCAAATGGAAAATTTGTAGAGCGAGAGAAACTAAAAGATGAATTGTGAATTGTGAATTTTAAAACGAACTAACAGAACAGCTGGCAAAACTTTCACTAACTATAAATATATTTGTTAATCCAGATCTAGGTTTATACTTTGAATAACACATACTTCGGTATCATTTAAAAGATCTACTATACAAGCTAAAGTTGCAAATTCCGGATTGTTTTGTAAAACTGCAATACATTTTTGTTTTTCATTATCTCCGCGATGGTTCTATTTAATTGTGAAATGTATTGTCGGAAATCGTAGACGATATATAGTACAATTTTCCAAATCAAACTTTGGGGGTTTTGTTGTAAGTTAGTTTTGTAGTTAATTGGGATAGTCTTGAAATTCTCGTGTATAAAGACTAGTTCAATTTGAATAGTGAGTAGAGATGTAACATTATGCGAATTTGTAATGGAAATCGAATCAGTAAGTTAAGGCACTGAACTACTGATATCAGATCATTTAAAATTGGTCCAAACTAAGATTCTCCAGTGCTTTAATACTAACTGTACGTGAATAATTGGAAGAATGGTTAGAAGTATTATATAATAGACTAAGAGTAAGAAAGGATTAAATAATTGTATTCTTCTACTAGATCTACACATTTTCAAGTCATTTAAGTTTATATTCTCCACGACAATTAGTGGAATGTATTAATTCCAAAATCATTTTTAATAATATAATGTCAAGATTCTCACTCATATTGTATATTCCGTTATTGTTCTAAACAATATGGATAGCAATGTATGTCAAAACTCTCAATCTCAGATGTAAATGGCAGCGCCGTAATAAAGAATTTTAATTTCATTAAAATAATGAGTGAAAAATCGAGTAAATTTCTGGTCGTGGAGAAAATATAGTCTGTTACCCGGTTAGAATAACAAAAGTAAATACTCGTAGTTCCTCGCGTTCCGAACGTTCCACTCGTATCGAATTTTTTTCAATCTAACCTTGTTACAGACTATACTGTTATCGCCCTAAAAATAATTGATGTTTCTACAGTATTAAGTATATTACCCCTTAAAAAGATCAAAAAAATGTTTGTAATCATTTTATTAATTGTCGTGGCCTCACAAAATTAAACAAATCACAATGTTGTAAAACCGTCAATCCACGATACCAGTAGAAAACTATATTAAACACCAATCTTAAGGATATAAAGAAAGAGGACAACAATAGTGGAATGAAGTTAAAGAATAATTTATTCAAAATAAAAACAATAATGTAATTTGATTTTATTTTTCTTCCTGATTTGGTATAATTTGATTTCGTATAAAAAATCAAATTAAGCAAATTTTTCCTCAGAGCCGTATATTTTATGGAGTTAAATAAAGACTTGCCATATTAAAATGTTCTGAGTAGTTATTGAGGTTCAGGCAGCTGAGTTTAATAATTAGGGGAATTTCAGAATGTAAATGTACGTGCTGCTTGTTTCCTCTGTTTCCCAATATTTGAAAACTTTTTATTGCATGAATATCTGATAAGAAGGAAATTAAGTGTAAGCCGCGTGGCAAAGGTTGCAGTTTATCTCAAAATAAACCGAGGCTGAATTATAAAGACATGTTTGGGGAGTCGATAAAATGGGCTTTAGAAAATAAGTTAAAAATCGTGTTTTATAAAATTCTGTATTCTGTCTGCCTTAGCTCTTCTTTTTCTTTTTCTATCAGATGTTCTTTCTATACTTTACCGGTCAATAAAATATACTGAAATTTCCGCCTTAGTTACATTACGGTTTGCTTTTTTCTGGGTATTCTATCTCTGATTTTGCCTCTATGGCTATCTAAGTTTGTTACTTCTTTGTGTCAATATTCACATTTATTTACATAGGTATTATAAAAAGTGTTTCATTACTTTCATAATCGCATTAATTTTTTTGAAAATTCCCTTTTCTTCCTGTATATTAATTTATTATCAAAGGTAACTTCTAATTACTTGACTTCATTTTTTTTTCTTTGGAGGTAAATATCAAACACTGAATTATATAATATTTTAGAAATGCAAACAAAATTTAAAGACAAACTCAACAATATACCAATAACATTTACTTTAACATTCTTTATAAAAACTCCCGATTTATTTTTTTGTCAGTCAATAGAGTGATGATCCGTTTCTTTCGCAATTCTATTAAATTGTAAAGCATAACAGTTTGCGTTTATCCATCTGTTTTTAGATTGAATACGATACGAACACATGGGAAATACATCAAAACATCAAGCTGAATTCTTCATAAGGTTTGTGTTGTCTCAATCCAAAAGTAATTGTTTTCTAAATTTAGACAGTTGCATTTTTACTACTCTGGAGTCTAGTTTAATATTCGTATTTCAAAAATTTTACCTCGAAATCGTAAGATATTTTGTGTCAGAATGTAAATAATTTGACAGCAATTTTATGCTTCACATATTTTGTAAGGCATTACTCTTTAAAGAGCCGACGATTTATGTTTCAAAAATTGACAAAAAGTATTGTACGGTATCTTAAAAATATTAAATAAAAACAAAAAATACAATGTAATGAACCTAAAAAAATGAAGATTAATAAACAAAATCAAGTCATGAAGTCATTACGATAACACTATGAAATGCTTTAAATATTTAGATGAAAAGAGATTATTTAGAGGAAAACAGGAACAAGAATAAAAAGATGTAGGGTAATAATTAACAGAAATAAAAAAAGAAGAATCTAAAAATGGAAAAAGAGCTAACAAGGAGACAATATTATATGGGAAATGTTGAAATACAAGGGAAACACAGGAAGAAGAAAATTCTCGAAAGAATCGATACAGGAAATTTATTAACATTACATAAATAAAAAGGATAACCTCCTATATATATATATATATATATATATATACAAAAACTGTCGTGGGATTATATTAACAAGTATACCATTACAGTTTTCAATAAGCATGTTAGATTAAAAAAAGAAAATATTTAAAATATTACAATAAAACTAAAACTATACAGGGTGTTCCAAGGCGTTTTGACGGTTCAATATCTCGAAAACTTTTCACATGACAAGTATGAAATATGACAGCTATAAACACTCGACACTAACGCTTGTATTTATTATAAACAGACTTCAGTTGTTCCTCTCATTATTGGTAGCGTGACCCCAACAAAATTTTTGGTTATATCTTTCAAAATCAAATTCAACGATACCACGTCATAATTCTATTGTGCAGTAACGATAATATGCCCTATTTATTTTTATTAAATTTGAACAATTTTCGAGATATTGGCCTGTCAAAACGTCATGAGACATCCTGTATAACGGTTGTCCCATTCAGAAAAGTAAATTGCCAGTCAACGGAAATGCGAGGAAAACTGGAAGCCAATATTGGAGTGCAAAATCATACTATAATAAATTTAACAAAAATAAATGGCGCATATTATCGTTACTGCACAATAGAACCATGACAAGTGTAGTATCGTTGAATTTGTTTTTGAGAGATATAACCAAAAATGTATTATTATACCGGTTGACCCATTTAAAAAATTTAGTTGGGATTACGTGACCGGAAATGAGAGGGAAAACGAAAGTCCTTTTGTAATAAATAAAAGCACCAGTATCGACTGTTTATAACTGCCAAATTTCATACTTATGTGAACAGTTTTCGAGATATTGAAATGTTACAACGTCGCGGGACAACTTGTATATAATGCAACTAAAAATGTATTTAAAATAATTAATAATTATCGAACAAAGTGAAATATGGAGGTAAAATAGGGTTTCATTCGGAGGACTCGATTATTTTCTGTAGTCTTAAATTGAGCTATTAAAGATGAAACCATTGAAACTACACTACCTCAAGATGAAAGAAACTCTGTTGCATGAATTAATAATATATATGAGATGGTAGCATTAGCTTACTCAGAAAGAAAACTAGAGTGCAATATGAAAAACAAAGAATTATTATTATTATTATTATTATTATTAATATCATTTGGTTGCACATTCTCAATTTCGTGAGGTAGTAGATAACGAGGGCTTTCGCAAAACTCGATCCTTGTTAACTTATTTGATTATTTTTCTTACTATTCTACGTTTCTAAAATAACAGATTTTTGTAGATCTGTTAGAAGTTATAGTGGTAAGTTGTTCTTCCTAAATTCTGCAGGTAGCTCTGGTGTATTGCTTCTATGTTAACTAGACTTCGCCGTTCTTGTTTCCTTGATAGATATAGGCTTTCAATGGCTGAGTTAGGATGAAAAGCTCTATTATCCGTAAGTATTTTCCTTGTCAGGCTGTCTAGTGCTTATACATCTATTATAGTCCACTCTATAACTCCAAATGAGTACGTTAGAATAGGTACCGCCCAGATATTTATAGCTTTTTTTATAGATTTTATTTTTACCATTTAGTTGTGTGTGCATGATTTTTGTTAGTCTACTTTTATATTTGTTTTCTTAGGTTTCATTCATTTTTTTTATGTTATGAGTAAGTGTTTTCTTTACTCCCAAATATTTGTATGTTGTTATTTAGTGTAGGGAATATTATATTATCTATAGAAACCTCTATGTTGGTTGTTTTTGTTATTTTACTTTTTTTTATTGTGACTGATGCGTATTTTTCTAGTCCTAAATTCATTTTTATGTCGTGCCCATGGTTTCTAAGAATTTGTTTGTTTTGTTTTGTTTTGAACTTGAGCGTATAATTATTATTATAAAAATAAACATACTAGAAACAAAAAGTGTAGTAAAGGAAAAACGTTTATTATATTGAAGAATACTCTTTTAATAAAAGGAGAAATACCAAAAAATAAGGACGAAAATCTTAAAAGGGTAGCAATAATGTATACTTGTGAGACACGGTTACTAAGGGAAAAACATAACACAAAAATAACGCTGCAATAAAGACGCAATTTATGCAAAGAATAGAAAATTAAAAATGAAACAATAACGTAAGAAAATGTTTAAAATAGAATCAATCAAGTAAGAGATTGTAGAAGGATATTACGATAATTCGGTGTATAGAATACCCGGCAAAAATAATATATAAACCGAAAGCAACAGGATAGAAATATAGATCAAGACTAAAATTAATTGAAGGAGTTAAAGAAGGATCAGAACAAAGAAGAATACGATAGAGTTCTATACATATTTACATGCTCTTACAGTTAACGGTAGAAGGCGTCGAGATTGAAAAAAAAAGCCAAAATTCAAGCTCAAATATTAAATATCTACATAATAAATAGTTAGAGAATTTTCTAGGAGATGAATTATCCTTATTTTAATTGTTTCACATAAATTTTCACCCTCTGGTGACGACGCTGTGATCTAACAATGTTTTAAAAAAATATTATCCTTCACGTAATGGATTTATTATTGCTTAAAACAGGACTTGTCATTGTCTGTGCGGTATTGATTCCTTTTCATTGAATGTCTGCTCTGATTAGTTGAGATGAAAGGATTTTGAGATGATACCAGGGTTCTTTTTAAAAACAGATGGAGTATATCAGCTTGGATGTTATTATCTTGATTTATGTTCTGATAAATCAATAAGCTATGCGGATTCCGGAAAATTGAAAAACACTAAATTTATGGATTTTGTTACTATATTTCGTATGAATTTGCTCATTTTGTTTTGAATTTAATTTTTTTATTAACATTGTAAAAAACTTCATTTTTTGTAAAACTCGTAATTACATAATGAACTGAGAATATTTCGATATAATAACAATATAAAATTAAAAATCCAATGGAAAAAATAAACCAATAAAACGGTATCATAATCATGTCTGTTAATTTTATATTTCCAACAATATTCTCTCTCCACTTTGGTTATTGACTGTGATTAATAGTCTTAATTCTGTAATAACATTATTCTTCTTCCAGTTATAAAAATAAAAGAAAACATTATATTTACCTCAAATTGCCATGATTTTCCAAAACTTTTTAATATTCTTATGATAATTGTTTCACCCTTTGACGATAAGAATTATAAAAAGTTTTGGGAAATTGTTGAATTTTGAGATAATATATTTATCTTTTATATTTATGAAACAACAATTATGTCTACTCCAATTGTATAATAATGAACCTTATTCTATGATAGATTCAGTTGAATGTGAATATTTAAATCATAACTAGGAGAATTGTGGGGAGTTAAATTAAAATAATGAAAATCTTAAGAAATTCAACTTGGCAATTATACTTCTTTCTTATCTTCATAAATGATCTATCCAATGAATATGAAATCCTTTATTGAGTCATGATAATGACTGGCCCTGTAAGTTTGCATCTTTTTCTACAAGGCCCGTTTCTTCATTCATATAAATATTATTAATAACACACATGCACCCGTCTTAGAGTTACATTTTGTCTCTTGTCTGTTCATTAAAGGACTATTTTATTTCACACCTCTATATATATGTTGATTGTGATGTTGCGTACAAACAAATCAGTACTCTTCTCGATTCTGGAATAGAAAAAAATATCCAGTACAACTTTAATCTTTCGCTTAGCCAGTTGAATTGCTTAAGTTATAATGTCGTGCTATTTATCTAACGTTCGTATAAATACTTTATGCAATTGTTTAGTTGGATACTCTTTAATTAGTCTAAGTACTTGATTAAATATAATTGACCATTTCAGTAAACACGCTAATCATCTAATAATAAACAGTATATTTTTGCCGTTATTTTAATCAATAAATAATTAGTTTCTATAGTGTTTCTCACTCAATGCCGGTGTTAATTAATATCAGAAACGTTATTTTTCTATATACGTGCTCCATGTTAACAAAGGAAGCGTTCGTTATATTGATTACTGTATATGTTTTGTAAATATACGGTACCTTAATTGAGAAAATTGAATGGCATAGAGAAGCGAACTGCCGACGTGAGACGAACGAATGACATGTGTATGAGATGATACAGAACTTAACCTCCGTGCTTTGTAAGTAGATGTGGTTGTCATATCTAAAGTTCTGCCACAGTAAACGTTCTACATTCAAATTAAATTAGTTCATCAACTATATCTAATAATAGTTTCAAGCAACATTTCGTACCGTAAATGTTTTTTTACAAAACCTGGTTTAATACATTTACCATAATAATTTTGTTATTAATTCATCAATAATATTTTACAAATTTACTTGTACGTATACGGGATGAGTTACTAAATAGAAAATATATAAATAACCTCAATAACATAAAGTTACTTGTACAAAATCAAAAAAAATAATAATATACGTTCAAACTAGTGCAGTAATGCACTATAGGAATAGTTCTTATAACATTGTTCTGCTCGGTAGTGTTTTAGTTTATCCTTAAGTAGCGAGGCTAACCATATATCTATTATATCATCAGGAAGATGATTATAAAAATATATTCCTTAATAATAAATCCGTTTCACTTATAAAGGGCACACCTTAAATTACAACTTTTTCATGAGCAGAAACCAAATTGTGTCTTGTTTATCTTTGTCGAGGTAATAATAATGTCACGTCACTGGCGTGAAACTGAGATCTATGCAGAAATCTATTTTATTTATTTATATTTGACATTTGAGGTATTATATTTGCAATTTTTTATTTGTTGAGTATTTGCGTTTTTTGTTTGTTTATAAGTAACTGTTGTAAGATTTATTTAATTCAAACCCATGCCTTCTAAAAATGTTACCAGTGTAAAAGAAAAATTTAACAGATCAAACGAACTTACCTTAGTGAAGTTCGATCTGAATTATATGAAGCCTTGTGAAGTAAATAAGTATACATGTAGTACCCCCACTCGTGGTCCAGTCTCACACATTTTAAAGCAAACGGCCCTCCGGACCCCTTGCCCGTCGCATCAGTCTTATTTAAAGCTCCATTGTTGCAATCCAGGGGAAATTTGGAAATGTGGTAGGGAGGGACTTATTTACTTCACAAGGCTTCATATAATTCAGATCGAACTTCACTAAGGTAAGTTCGTTTGATCTGTTAATTATATTTCAGCCTTGTTTCGTAAATAAGTATACATGTAGATATTTAAAGCAAATTGCAACAATCTATCCAATAGGCATTTTTATTGTTCTGACAATTCAACACAGATAAATGCCTATTTTGACAAATGAAGAAACATTTATAATTGCAATACAACATAAAAAGGTATTTTGCTTAACCAAACTTTTAACAAGAAGAAAAAATAAACTCAAGATTCAGTAAATCAAACATAACTAATACCTATTTAGTTTTCACCACTAAGAACACTTTCTGCAAAGCTTTCTTGTTCATGTATTGGTCTATTGTAAAAGTTTGCAAAAGAAGAAGAATTCGCCGTCCACCCTGCTGCCAGCCGAATGGTATCATACGAGACACCTTTTCTGGCAGCTGCAGATGTTGCTGCGTGTCGGGTGCTATGAGCTGTAAATAGCTCCGTATTTAATCCACTTCTTCTTAGTATGATTTTTAACCATCTAGAGATAGTCTGGGAAGTTGCATCGTGAAATGGTTTTCTAAAAGTGATAAAAAGGTTCTTAGATAGCTCCCTCATATCCCTTGTTTTATCCAGATATATCAGCAAAGCTTTAGAAGGACAGATGTCCTCATCTAATTTATAAAATGGCAATAAGAGTGTGGGTTGGATACGGCCCTTACCCGAAGTCTTGAGTTTGGCTGGTATTTTAATTTCGATTCTGCTATCATAACAAACTATGTTTTGGAGCTCAATACTGGCCAGTGTCTGTACTCTTTGGCCAATTGCCAAAGCTATTAATATTGCCAATTTATATGTTAAATCCTCCAATGATAATATTTGATTTTTCATGGTTTTTATATGAGAAAGAACTGTTGCTGGGTCCCAGGTGTAGGCATACTTTGGCCGAGTAGGCCTCAAACTATGAACGCCTCTAAAAAATATTTTAACTCTAAAGGCCTCGTTAAGCTCTGGGGCTAGTATCTGAGAAACCGCTGCTCTATAACTGCTTAAGGATGCAGAAGAGGCCCCTTTTTTAAATTCCGCGGTGAAAAATTTTAAAACATCGGGAACCGAAGCTGAGAGGACATCCAACTTCTTGGACTTCTGAAATTGCCACCATAACTTAAGACCAGAATTATATTGCCGAATGGTGGATTTACCAATAGACGCCAGACATATTTCTAAGGAATCTTCTGGAACCGAACCCGCCTTTAGGGCCTGTAGGATAAGACTCCTGCTACCAGGGAAATCCTGTGCCACAGCGGATGAGGTACTTTCCTGAAAGAAAGCAAATTCTCATGAGGCTCAAATATTAATGGGTTGGATTCTACTAAAGAACAAAATAGTGGGTACCATGGCTGAGAGGTCCATAATGGTACAACTACAATTCCTCTAGCTTTTTCCTCTCTTATTTTTTGTAGTACACGAAGAATTATAGAAAAGGGAGGAAAGGCGTAAAAAAAAGAAATTGGTCCATTTCAATGTAAATGCACCTATGGCAACACTATTTGGATCTCCTTGCCACGAAACAAACTTTTCGCATTTTGTATTATGAGTACTAGCAAAAAGGTCTAATTCGGGTTTTCCCAATTTGGAAATTATATCTTGAAAAACCTCCTCATTTATTTCCCACTCTGTCTCTTCAGATAATTTGACTCTAGATTCTGCATCTGCTTCAACATTATCCTTTGACTTTATATATGAAGCGTATAAATAAATATTTTTCTTTTCACACCACTGCCAAATAGTGCGAGATAACTGATTTAATATGGGATATTGTACACCTCCCATTCTATTAATATAGGCCAATGCCGTCGTATTGTCAACTCTACACAGTATATTACAGTTTGACATTTCATTTGCAAAACACTTTAAAGCCCAAGAGACGGCCTTGAGCTCCAAATAGTTGATGTGGTGTTTCCTTTCCGCTTCCGACCAAAACCCATGGGCTTTTTTTTTTCCCATTAGTATATGCACCCCATCCTGTTTTAGATGCATCCGAAAACATCTCTAACTGATATGAGCCATTCTTAATATTATTTGTTGCTTTTGAAATATTTCTCAACCACCATTCAAAATCCTCTCTAAGGGTAGGTGGTAATCTCAGACTTGCATTAAAGTTAGCTCCAGTTTCCCTTAAGGCTAAAAACTTCTGGCGTTCGAAGTACTTGGTATAAATCCAGCCATATTTGACCGCAGGACAAATTGAACAAAGTGTCCCGAGAAACTTTGCAAATTCCCTAATACTACAGGAATAAAGAACGTAGAATTTTTTGAGAAGTCTAGTAGCTTTTATCACCTTCTGCTCGGGAAGTGAAATAGACATTTGGGAAGAATTATATACAAAGCCTAAATATGTTACACAGTTTGATGGTAGCAGCTTGCTTTTCCTGTAGTTATTCATGAATCCAAGCCTTTCTAACAATGTTATGGTTATATTTATATTTTTTAAACATTCTAAGTAAGTGTTACCCAACAATAAAAAATCATCTAGGTACAATATAGACGTATGTTTTTTATTCCTGAGATATGCCAGCAAAGGTTTCATTATTTTAGTGAAAATCAAAGGAGCAGAATTTAAACCAAAAGGTAAACAATTATACTGATAAAGATCACCATTAAATCTAAACCTCAAATACTTCCTGTGATTCTCATAAACAGGAATCAAATGATAAGCATCCTTCAAATCTAAAGTCGCCATAAAGGAATGCTTGTGGATAAGTCTGCTCACTGTTTTTTGATCTTCCATTTTGAAATGTTTGGTCAATAAAACTGTGTTTAACGATTTGAGATTTAAAACTAGTCTCTGGGTGCCATCTGATTTAGGAACTAAAAATACCCTAGAAACATATTGATTTTTACAAGGTTTAACCTGAGAAATGGCCCCACTTTTTAACAACTTGTTAATAGCAGCCCTAATAGAAGTTACTTCCAAATGGGACCAGCCTGGTTCCTTTGGGTGTAATTTCTGTACCGGTTTCGAAATGAACGGTAATTTATATCCGGTTATATATGACAGAATATTTTTATCGGAAGTTAATTTCTTCCATTCATTTACATAGAATTTCAATCTGCCAGCACATATACCAACCTCCTTATTCAGTAGCGGCGCTGACCCCTCCGGAACCGAGTCTCGATTGCGTTTTGAGGTGGTCCCCGCAATGTTCTCCTCACCTGATGGCCTCTGTTGCCCTCTTGATGTGGTTGATAGCGATTCGGAGCTTTCCCGAAGTGTTGTCCAACTCGAGCTCCTTTTGACAATTGAGTTGGACCCTTGTAGTTTAACGAAGGCATAAATTTCTTAACTATCTTTGGTTTCTTTGGTTTAAGTTCTTCACCAGATTTCTCTAGATTTTTGGCTGCTTTAACTCGCTCCTCCAGAGCTTGCCCAAATAGCCACTTGTCTATAGGGGCATTTGAGAGAGTATCCTTAAGAGACTTATTCAGATTCAAGGAAATAAGCTCTCTGCGAGTAGCTGTCTCAGTTTGATGCAAGTGACAGAGCAAACGTCCCGCATCACTAAGCGATTGGATATGATGGCGATTACCTCCTTCTTTTTTCCCCAACAGCAAGGATAAAGTCTGAGCAATAACAGCTATGCTGGATGTTAAAATCTGCTGCTTATCCACGATACGCTCGTCTCTACGTTTAATTTGGGATGGTAATGCCGTTTCAATTTCCGGATTAAGTTCCGGAATCTTAAGTGCCGGAATATTCTCTGGTAGCAGATATTTTTGTAATAACTCTTGCTTGGTTTCCCCATTTAAGCCATTTTTTAAGACCTCAGTCCACCGTGGCACAATGGCTGCATGAACTGGAGGTCCCGCAATTGATTGAGGAGCTGGTTCCTCTCCCAATATTTGCACTATATCGGGTTCCAATTCTTCCTGTATTTCCTCATTTGGATCATTGACCTGTTCCGGCCGAATATTGCCCACGTTCTGGGCAGATTCCATATTCTCTGAATCAAATCAAACAGAATTTATTAGTTTGAGAACGAAACGTCCTGCCAAAAGGAGCAACCGTATTCCTACTGAAAGGAATAATATCCCGTTAGCAAAAACATATTGATATTTGTCCCCACCACAAGGGACAACAGTATTAGGAATAATATGTCGCTAGCGAGAAACATATTGCATATATTTGTCCCCACCACAAGGGACAACAGTATTCCTGCCACAAGGAATAATATGTCGCTAGCAAGAACATATTGCATATATTTGTCCCCACCACAAGGGACAATAGCATTCCTGCCACAAGGAATAATATGTTGCTAGTAAAAACATTATGCAAATATTTGTCCCCACCACAAGGGACAATAGTATTCCCACCACAAGGAATAATATGCCGCTAGCAAGAAACATATTGCATATATTTGTCCCCACCACAAGGGACAACAGTATTCCTGCCACAAGGAATAATATGTCGCTAGCAAGAACATATTGCATATATTTGTCCCCACCACAAGGGACAACAGTATTCCTGCCACAAGGAATAATATGTCACTAGCAAAGACATTATGCATACATTTGTCCCCACCACAAGGGACAATAGTATTCCTACCACAAGGAATATGCCGCTAGCAAGAAACATATTATATATATTTGTCCCCACCACAAGGGACAACAGTATTCCTGCCACAAGGAATAATATGTCGCTAGCAAAAACATTATGCACGTATTTGTCCCCACCACAAGGGACAATAGTATTCCCACCACAAGGAATAATATGCCGCTAGCAAGAAACATATTGCATATATTTGTCCCCACCACAAGGGACAACAGTATTCCTGCCACAAGGAATAATATGTCGCTAGCAAGAACATATTGCATATATTTGTCCCCACCACAAGGGACAACAGTATTCCTGCCACAAGGAATAATATGTCACTAGCAAAGACATTATGCATACATTTGTCCCCACCACAAGGGACAATAGTATTCCTACCACAAGGAATATGCCGCTAGCAAGAAACATATTATATATATTTGTCCCCACCACAAGGGACAACAGTATTCCTGCCACAAGGAATAATATGTCGCTAGCAAAAACATTATGCACGTATTTGTCCCCACCACAAGGGACAATAGTATTCCCACCACAAGGAATAATATGCCGCTAGCAAGAAACATATTGCATATATTTGTCCCCACCACAAGGGACAACAGTATTCCTGCCACAAGGAATAATATGTCACTAGCAAAGACATTATGCATACATTTGTCCCCACCACAAGGGACAATAGTATTCCTACCACAAGGAATATGCCGCTAGCAAGAAACATATTATATATATTTGTCCCCACCACAAGGGACAACAGTATTCCTGCCACAAGGAATAATATGTCGCTAGCAAAAACATTATGCACGTATTTGTCCCCACCACAAGGGACAATAGTATTCCTACCACAAGGAATAATACGTCGTTAGCAAGGAACATATTGTAAATATTAGGTACTTACCATCAATCTGTTCCATGTCTACTACAGAGTGGCGAGGCGATAAATATTTTTCTCCCGACAGGGAAACGCTTGGTGTTACGGAATAATTCCGCTGCCTTCGCTCGTTAATTTCGTCCAGCTGTCTCTGCATATCGGCGAACTTCTCCGCCAGCCAGCTGTTTTCTCTCGAACGGTCGTGACTGTCGCTACGGGACCGTTTTCTACTGCTATGAAGATGCTTAGGCATTTTTATAAACTCACTACGACGCGATCGACTCGACACACTAATGAAGACTGATGCGACGGGCAAGGGGTCCGGAGGGCCGTTTGCTTTAAAATGTGTGAGACTGGACCACGAGTGGGGGTACTACATGTATACTTATTTACGAAACAAGGCTGAAATATAATTGAAATCGTTACTCTCTACTGATTTGAAGTCAAACATCAAATTTATAATGTGGCTCTGGTTTTGACGACATGTTCGTGCATACGGCTGCCAGTTCAGGTGTGCCCTCTACATTTCTAGATACAGAGTATTTATGAAAATCTAAGATGCAAGAAAATGTTAATGTTTGATAGGCAGGCAAATGAAAACCGACACACTCCACAAAACACATTCTCGCAAAACAAAACTGTTGTTAATTATCGATACTACCATCTTTCGGGATGCATAGTGACAATTCACAAATACACACAGTTCTTTGCTTATTTCTTTGTAGGTAACCGTAGTGAAAAGTGTGCTCGTCCAGCATTAGAACTGGAGGAATGCAAAGAAGATCAGAGAGGCGTGATTTGTTTTTTGATAGTTGAGGGTGCTAGAAGATGCGAAATTCATCATGGCATGTCAGCTGTATATGGCACCTATTGCATGTCTTTGACAATTGTGCATGTGTGGAATAAGCGATTCCGAGAAGGACGCACATCATTTTCAGATGATTCCGGTAAAATGATGACCTTCTTCTTTGATTGCTGATGCCCTCTGGTTATCGACTACAATAAATGGGAAGCTCTATAATGACACTTTGCATGAACTGAGACGAGCCATAAAGACAGAACGCCTGGAATGATGTCAGACGAAATCATCCTTATGCATGATAATGCCCATCTTGATATAGCTAATGTGGTAAGGCATTCGCTTCAGAGATTTGGCTGGGAAACTCTTTAACATCCTCTGTGCAGCCCAAATATTTCCCTTTGCGATATTCACATTTTTGGCGACCTAAAGAAAGACAATCGTGGGCGTTGGTTACATTCGGACGAGGAAATGCAAAAATGAGTGAAGTTATGGATCCATCAGCGACCTAAAACTTTCCACAAGACTGGAATCTACTTTGAAATGATTTTTACAGATTGACTTTAAGCCGAAGTAATATTAGCCTAATAACTTTCTTTTGGGAAAATAAATAGACAGCTGGATTCGAGTTCACCTCCCCAAAAATAATATCTATCTATAGATAATATATTTTAGGTGAAGAGTAACAAAACATGCATTCTTTATTTTTTGATAGTACAATTATAATTGTACCCTAATATATTAGGGTTCCAGCTCATATTACTATCCAAGTGAACTCTCAGAGATTTCATTTGCATATTAAGGAAAATAGATGGATACACAGGTTTTGTTGACTTAGCACCAGGTCCCATATGTTAATATGTCATTCCAGGTACGGATTTCACTTGTTGATTTGTCGATTTAATGCTAGATTTTTTTTTTATTTCTGATAACATTAACATTCGGAATTCTCAGAGATGGTTTTCGGTATACACTTAAAGCGATATGAAATAAAAACAGAATAATTCTCATTGTAATTTGAAACAGTATTTTTTAATATAACTGAATATGATTTAATTTCACATTAAAAACAGAATGATTTGTTATTCAATTTACCAGAAATGGTTTTTTTAACAAGTGGATTTTAATATGAATTATTATGTGTCAGATAAGTTTAAAAATTTTTATTTATGTTACAAATTGCCGGCTTGCTTGGGATTTTATAAACAAGAGATAGCTGGCCGAATTATAGCGATGGCCCTTTCAGTATCTACCTAAACGCTGAAGGAAAACCCATTTTTTGATTAGTTAAGTTTTTATTAAACTTAATTTCGAGTGACAAATTATAGTTTTACCGTTAAATATTTTTAAAGTGTCGGGGAAAAATACATCTTTTTCGCTTATAGAGCGGTGGACAAATGATTTTCCGGAATTAAAATTTAATGGTGTTAACGTCTTTTGTTTAATTTGTGAAAAAGTGGTATCCTGTAAAATGAAGTCACAGATTTTACAGCACGTTAAAACAGATAAACATCAAGCATGTTCTAGTGGAAATGTATGTGCCAGAGAACGACAGCAACGTTTCAATTTTGATTTAGTTAAAATTATGCTGACTTGTAACATTCCATGGACTACATTAGAAAAACCCGAATTTAGACATTTTTTACAAACTTGTATTAATGGAAACTACAGTAGTGTTTATGTACTTGCGGAGTGTACCCTAAGAATAAACTATTTATTGCCAGTGTACAATCATGTTAAAGCTCAGACTTGCATGTCAAAGACTTATGGGTTTCTGTTGATGAAACCACCAACATTAAAGGGCAAAACGTTGCTAACGTGATAGTTGGGGGGATAGACGAGTTGGTTCCAATGCGACCCCATTTAATATCGGTACGGGTACTAGAAAGCACAAACGCCGATACAGTATTTGAATGTGTCAATGATAGACTCAAATCAATGTGGGGTGAGACCAACGATATTAATAAAGAGCGTGTCCTGATGTTTTTAATAGATGGAGTTGCATATATGAAAGTAGCAGATCGACGCTTAAAAATTGAATACAAAAATTTAGTACACATGACATGTTTGGCACATGGGATTCACCGCGTCGCTGAAACTATTAGAGACTCTTATCCTAATGTAGATAAGTTAATTTCTAATGTTAAAATAGTATTTTTAAAAGCAGCATCTCGTACAAAAATATTTAATGAAAAACTTCCAAATATACTGTTACCACAAAAGCCTAATTTGATGCGAGGGGGGACATGGATAGAGGCAGCAAGTTATTTCTTTCTATCTCGAATGCACAACAATCCTTTTCGAATCCAACAATAAAGGATGATTTAACCTATATACATGCCAATTTTTCAAGAATCCCATTAGCTATTCTTGACCTCCAGCATTCACCCACATTAGACAAATATTCTCTAGTTGAGGCATTGTACCTAATATTTGATACCCGCCAATTCATTTTTCAAATTTCTGGAACCGTTGCTCATCTTGTGAAATCGAATAGAAAATGTCAATGTGCCATCGTTAAAAAATTACACAAACTTTAAATATGTTCCTGTTACGTCAGTGGATGTAGAAAGATAATTTTCTATTTACAAATGAATTTTAAATGACAGACGCCAAAATCTAACTTCCGAACATACCGAACAGTTGTTAAAATTAATAAATTAAAATTAATAGATATAATATGACGTATATATGACTGAGTAGTAAAAGTGCAATGTTATAAAATTTTGAATAAAAATTTCATGAGTGCGCGATGTGCTGATTCCACACCTGTTAATTACGTCATGATATATTTACATACGGACCCTGCTTATCAGATAGGAGACCTTGTTGATAGTCGTTTACTGTTTCATTTTTTAGAAGAAATGTACTGTAGTTATCTTAGTGGGTCGATAGTTGCCGAGGCTTAACTACACACCTGTTTTAAAAATTTGTGTGAATTATATTTTCTCGATGGAAAATAACTTTTTTAAAAATCAAAAATTTTACTTTATTATACAATTAAAACTTTTACACAATTTATATATTCTAACAACTACGAATGATTTCTACTGACTAACTGATATGAATGTTTTTTACAGACTGACTGGTAAGACTGATTTTTACTGACTCCCTCTGCAGAGCAATTTGTCATTTATATATATTTTATCTATTGTCTGAATAAGCACTTTACAATAAAAAGAGTCTATTGTTGGTGGATGATATAATTCCTCCCCTCGAAGATTCGGCTTCCGATGTCACAGAGGAAGATGAATGTCTTGTAGCTCCAGGGTAGCGTTTTGGGTTTGACGTCGTCCACGGACGTGTTTTGAATACCTTCGGAATAACAAAATTATAAGGGAGAATATCAGAATGAGATAAACAACAATCGTCCATGTGCTGGGTACCAAAGGGATGATATCTGCTTGAAGTTGTGGTTGATTATGGATGATGTTTTCCCTAATGGATTGAAGATCTTCCAGGTTGATTCGTTGTAAACTAGTATGTGATATTGTCTCAGATTGTCTTAGCAGTTGGTCACTAATGGATGGAAACAATACAGGTTGTTTTTCGTTAGCTATTAATTCTTCATTCAGGATGGTTTCTTCTAAGGTGGTGAGTTTACAATGTACGGGAATCGTGGCCAATTGCGTTCCAATCAGTTGTATGGTTTCTTCTTGGGAACTGCAGCTGAGAGTTATTGTATTGACTTTTGGCAAAATTAAAATCCATTGATTGGTTCCTTCAAACCTTTGGATTGTCGGATAGGATATTGTGATGAGTTTCTGGTGACAGGCGACTGGGACTTCCTGACGGAGGAGTTGAATTTCGCAAGAAACGTTATGTCTAGCTTCTTGAAGACTGACGGGTTCGCAGATATAGCTTTTTTCGGATACTTCGGTGCAAGGTTTACTCATAAATGAGTAGTACAATTTATTATGAATAATAAATTTATTTTCAGGCATTATTACCTTAAACTGACCCTGTTTCGGGATGGGTACAGGATAGAGGTGATATAGGTTGAATTCGTGGGGCAATGTGACTGGTATATGCAAGATAAAAGTTATTTTGTTATTTAGAATAAAGCAAGATACTTTCATAATATTTTTGAATAATAATACATTATCTAGAGTTAATTCAATAGGTATTTGAGGTTTACTTGAGTTTTTGAATATTTCCTTTAAAAGTTTGTATAATTCTTTGATAGTAATTATACTGGGATGCAAAATTTTTAATTGTGCTGCTGTTAATGAATTTTCTATATCTTGTAAAAGGTAATTTATTATTTCAAATATATTGATTAATTCAATTAAGGTGTCCTTAATAAATGTACTTTGTTGAAAATTAACTTGGTTCTGTACTATGGTTTCTATTGAAGTTATTTTATTCTCTAATATTTGCTGATTGTCATTCAAAATATTTATAGTTTTATTGAATTTATCGATTAAGGATATTGCTAATGAATTTTGGGTTACAATTGATTTTTGTAGTTCGTTCTGATTTGTTTGAAGTTGTCTAATCAAGGTTTCATATCGTTCTCCATCACTGGCATCTAAATTACCTGTAATGGATTTAAATATTGATCCTAAACCATTAATTGAACCTCTTTTTAATCGTTGGGGATGCGGTAATATTTCGAATAATTTAGTCTCTACCTATATTATTTTCTAAAAATTTCAGAAGTTTTAAATAATGTGACGTATTTGTAAACCATATTGGGTGTTGTTGAATAATTTTATCTAAATTGGTAATTTTTATCTTTAACTTGTTGATTTCATTAATTATTGGATTTAAGTCATGATAATAAATTAGTGAGTGATAATAGTCAGTTATAACGGAATTTTTAAATTCTGTTCCATTATCTGTAATTATTTGTTTTGGGATACTGTGATGTGAAAAGAATTTTATTAGATTGTCGGCTACTTCAGTGCCTGAAGTGGCATTTATGTAGTATGCTTGAGCGTACTTAGAAAAACTGTCAATTATTGTAAGGAATTTTGTCTTTTCGAATGTAAACGTATCCATATGTATTATTTCAAAGGGTTTTGTTGCTGTGGGTGTAATGTTCATTTGAATTTTAACTGGGTGTCGGTCGTATTTACACTGTTGGCATAATTCGCACTCATTTATAAAGGTTTGAATAGCTTTTTTCATATTAGGCCAATAGAATTTATCTTTGATTCGATTTAGAGTTTCGTCTATTCCGCGGTGATTCGATTTGCCTTCATGATAATTTTTGATTGTATCATGTATGTCTTCGTTATCTAGAACGTCTATTAATTTTTTATTACATCTTATCAATTTAATTAAAGATGACTTGAAATGTGTTTGTAAACATACCGAAAAGATTTCATATAAATTTGGATCTTCAAAATATAAGTAATATTTAACTTCAGGTGCTATGTATTCTTTTATAAAATTGACAATATCATTTTCAGTATTATTTTTTGAAATTTGTATATAAAATCTTTGTTTGTTACCAAACAGAACTTTTAATTTTGGTTTTGCAGGTGAGTGAAGTACTGAATCTATTATTATCTGATTTTTACCATAATTTACGGCATAGTCGGTTATGGGAATACCTACTATGGGGTTTTCATCAAAATTTGAATGTACGGTGTTGTCTTTGTCTGAGTTAACTGGTCTATCATCATCATTATTGTCGTTAATGTCATTGTCTTCTGGTTCTGGTATAGGAACTTCGTCTAAATTTACAATCATTGAAATTTCGTCTAGGTCTGGCTGTAATGTGTTATTTTTTTCAAATTGTTCAGGTTCTTTGGAAGTAGATGGGGGTGGTGTTTCAAGAAGTTTGTTAGGGCTATTAAAAATTGGTCTTTTTTCGTAATTTTCCGTTTCTGTTAAGATTTCATCTACTGTGGTCCAAAAAGAATCTTTGCATCAGCATTTAGATTAGTTTTACCGGTTTTATAGAGTATTTGATAATCATATTCTTCTAACTTAATTCGCCATCTTAAAAGTTTAGAATTGGGGTCTTTTAGAGAAAATAACCATTGTAAGGGTTTATGGTCCGTAATTATAAAGAATTTGCGCCCGTATAAATAAGGACGGAAGTACTTTACTGCCCAAACAATTGCTAACAATTCTTTTTCTATTGTCGAATAACTTTGTTCGGAGCTGTTCAATGTTCTTGATGCGTAAGCCACCGGTAAGTCTTGTCCTATGGTGCCTTGTGAAAGTACGGCTCCTATAGCTACATTAGATGCATCTGTAGTAAGGTTAAAAGTTTTGCTAAAATTGGGGTACTGAAGTATTGGTTCATTTATAAGTACATTTTACAAGTTTCGAAGCATGTTAGATATTCGTCGTTGAGTTCAATTTTAGCTCCTTTTTTGAGGCACTTTGTTAATGGTTTAGTTACTTTAGCAAAATCTTTTATGAAACGTCTATAATATCCTAATAATCCTAAAAATCCTTTAATTTGTTTAGGTGTTTTTGGAATAGGAAATTTTTGAATGGCTATAATTTTATCAGGGTTAGGCTTAACACCGTCTGGGGTTACAATGTGGCCTAAATATGCTACTTCTTTTCGAAGAAATTCGGATTTGGTTAACTGTACTTTAAAATTTGCTTCTCTTAATCTTCGAAATACTTTACGTAATTTTTCTATGTGTTCCTGAAGGGAAGTCGAATATACGATAATGTCATCAAGGTATACTAGACAAGTTTCATCTTGTAGACCTCTTAGAATATTATCGGCAACTCGTTGGAATGTAGCTGGCGCTCCTTTTAATCCGAAAGGCATGCGTAAAAACTCGTAATGTCCATTTTCGGTACTAAAAGCGGTTTTTTCAATATCTTTTTCATTCATTTCAATTTGATGATATCCGCTTGCTAAATCTAGAGTTGAAAAATATTGACATTTTCCGATTTTATCTAATAAATCTGTAATATTTGGTAACGGGTATCTATCATCAATGGTTTTGTCATTTAGTTTCCTATAATCTATTACTACTCTATAGTGTCTTTCACCTAAATTATTAAGTTTCTTTGGGATTACCCAAATATTCGATCGCCAAGGGCTATTACTAGGTCTAATTATATTTGAATCTAGCATTTTTTTGATTTGATTTGTTACTTCTTGTTTATACACAAAAGGGTATCTATAGGTTTTGCTATACACGGGTATTTCATCAGTCGTTCGAATGTTATGTCTTATCTTATTAGTAAAAGTAAGTGGTTCCCCTTCTTTATAGAAAATATCTTGATATTCTAAACATAATCTAATTATTTGTTCTTTTTCTTCTTTATTCATATGATTAGTTCTAATATTGTTTATATCTAGTGGATTATTAACAACCGACTTATTATGAATTTCAAAATGTTGAATGTTGTTTTCTTCAAATTTTTCAACTGTAATTGGTTCAGAAAAATCTAAAGTTACGCTACTGATAGAATTATTTATAATTGTTGTGAGTGCACAACCATCTTTTGCTGTAGTTAAACACTCCGGAATTTCGCAGGTTTGCATTTTTGAATAAGGTATTATAATATCTCCTTGAGGAATGGAAGTTTTTATCTTAATTACTTGTTGCATTCTAGGCGGTATTGTTACAATGTTATTAAAAGAATTGCTAACTTTATAATAACTAATCGGAATATTAGCACGTGGGGTCACTAGGTAATTGTTCTGGAAGTTTATGTTGGCATTTAATAATCTGAGATTATCTAATCCGATTAAGCCATTAAATATATTATGGAATTTAAATAAATAAAACTTTAATTTGAGGGTGTCTTTTAATTTGAATATTTTTGAGGGGGTGAGACTGACGCTGCAATCGTGAGAGGATTTTTGGAAAACTGTAGAAACTATAAAAGGGTCATTTTGTATTAAGTTTGGATAGAATTGACGAGCTACTTCAGGATCCAAAAAAGATTTTGTTGATCCGGTATCTATTAAAATTTTTAATTTATGCTCCGGAAAAACTATATATGGTAATGCACTAGAATTGGAACAATTAAAAGAAATGGTTAAGGGTTCTATGGGAATATTTTCTTTTAGTTTGGTTTCCGAGGCTCTTAACAAAAATTTTCATTATTTGAATTAGTTTGATTATTGTACACTTCATTAGTTTGTTCGAAATTTTCGTTTTCTGACGTAGTATGGTTATTGTATAGTTCTTCAACTTTAAAATTTGGTGGGCTATTAGACTTAAAATAATTCGAAGATGTGGGCCTATTAGGTTGGAATGTGTTTCTTGTTGAAATTGACATTGGTGTGGGATTTGGCAAATTTACTCTTTGATTTGGTCTAAATACATTATTATCTCTATTTTGTCGATTTTGTCTAACTTGTACGTTAGTGGGATAGTTTCTTTGTATGGGTCGTGATTGTGTATTAATTGGTTGAAAGGGGAAATTAGTATTAGGTCTGTTATTATTTTCTCTCAAAAAATAATTATTGGGAGTTCTAGAATTAAACTCGTAATTATTTGGATTTCTATTTCTATTGAATTCAAAATTATTTTGGTTTCGATTACGGTTAGCTTCAAAATTTCTGTTTGAATCTTGAGAATAATTACGTCGATTTACATTATTTTCTCTTGGAGTAAATCTATTATTATTATTTGGAAAATTAAAATTATTTTTCGGAGAATTTTGTAAATAATGAACGTTATTTTCTTGCAATACAAATTGTAGGGCTTCACTGAGAGTATTAGGTTTCATACAACGAATTGTAGTTCCTAACGGTTCTTTTAGGCCTGATAAAAATGTTTTTAATGCTAAATTTTGATATAACTCTCTTTTTAAAATTTTTCCTGCTTCAGTATTTTCATGAATATTTATATAACTACAAATTAAATTTAATATGTGTAGACATCTATCGTAAAAATTTTGAGGAGTTTCGTGGTGATTCTGTTTTAACATTACTAGATCCCTGTTTAGACATACTTCATCTCTTTGATCAGAGAAATTTCTAGTTAAAGTGGACTTTAAATCTTCCCAATTATTACAATTTTGAATATTTATTACTGTTCTAGCAGTATCCTTTAACTTCGATATTATGCTATTTAATAAGTAAGTATTTTGAAAACTTGCGGGGTTAGCTCTATCATAAAATTGATTTAATATTGATTCGCTTACAGACAAAAATCTAAATCATTTGGATTACCATCAAATTCTGGTACACAATTAAGAAATTCTGGTTTAAATTGGACCATATCTATTAATAAATTATTACTGGATAAAGGTAATTCGGTCAAATTAGAGTCAGTTGAAGGAGAATCTAAATTTAAGTTTTGTAAAAGGTTTTCTAATCTTTCAGTGTCTGACATAAATTGTACTCACATTAAAAGCGTAATTATTATCATTTGGAACTATAAGGATGTTGACTGGATCGGCGATGCTGTCTTGACCAGGTCTTTATCCTTGCAGAAGAAGGCGATGCTTGTCCTTGTTCTCTATATAGGAATTGGTCCAGGTCCTCGATGGATGCTGGGAACTCCAAACTTAACTAGTCGAAGATTCAATATCCGGTTAATCGTTGACACGACAATCGATTCGTTCGATACGTTTCGATCCCGAGATATCCTACTGACTGCGCCAATTATATTTTCTCGATGGAAAATAACTTTTTTAAAAATCAAAAATTTTACTTTATTATACAATTAAAACTTTTACACAATTTATATATTCTAACAACTACGAATGATTTCTACTGACTAACTGATATGAATGTTTTTTACAGACTGACTGGTAAGACTGATTTTTACTGACTCCCTCTGCAGTGCAATTTGTCATTTATATATATTTTATCTATTGTCTGAATAAGCACTTTACAATAAAAAGAGTCTATTGTTGGTGGATGATATAATTTGTGTCAGCAGATTGTAAATATGCTCTTTAAATTAAAAAAAAATAGTCATAATTTTAGTTTCTGAGGACATTTCCTTTCCTCACCAGACTTCTTATAATAAATATATAGAATTCTTGTTATAGAATCTATATTGATATATATCGGAATTACTGCCATTAAAACAGAGTGTTTCTTATTTGCATTGTAGTATATTTGTCAAAATTTGGATCTGAAATATAAGCATTCTACTGCACTGCTTGCAACAACAGATGAGAAATTTTTTGCCATACATATAATTAACTATAAATTAATTTTCATTAATTATGTATATCATTTTGTACCTTTATTTTATCTATTTTCTTTTTCTCAATTAACTTATTTCCAAATAAAAGATTACTTTTTGGATTTCTTGTAGTGTTATTGGCACTGTCGTTTTCTTGTATTGATTAATAAACTATTGTATTTTTTTAGTTGATATATACTTCAGGGTTAAATTAGTATTAACGAATTTTTTGTTAACCAGAATAAATCTTAGAGTTTTTTCTATTTACAACAATACCTTAGCTTATCCAATTTTTTGAAGTTCTTTTAAGTATAGGACATATTAATTCAATGTATTAATTACTATTGTCAGTATTGTCGAATTTGTGGCAGATTCACTTTTATTTTTAACCTTTAATAACTATATAGCCATTAGGAAAGGTGAAAAGTGAATAATATATTTTAATAATTTTTATTTTAGTTTTATATATTTCATTTTATTTCTTATTGTTATTGGTAATAAACTTTCTTACCATAGTAAACAAATATTTTCGTTATATAGTTTGGAAATATTATAAATGTGTACACTTTTATTATTTTCAGTTAGTCTTGAAATTACAATGTTTTCATTGAAAAGGGAAATAAAAGGTAGTAGTGTATGCGACAGACAATACTTATTAATAATTTTTAGATAATCTTATGTACTGACTTACTTAGGGAAAAAAATGCTTAATGTCGAAAATTTCGGAATTTTGAAGTAATGTCTCACTCGGGTATAAACGAAGTTGATAATAATAAAAAGAATAATAATAATAGTGTCTCTTGCCCAACAGTTTCCCACTTAAATAATTAAATAATAGATTAACTACCTATATTCATAACAGACACAAAAAAATAGGTGTACATATAAAACAGGGAAAATTTGGTTGATGTTTATTTCATAAGCACTATTAGAGAAAATATCACACTAAAAAGTTTGGTTAGTTTACTGCACATTAAAGTGATTGGCGGTTTATACATTATATTTGTGTGAAGTATTTTAAACAAAAACCTATTATTATATCTTGTTTTTCCTCGAGAAACATATATATTGATTTACGATAGTAAATAGTAAGCTAGGATAGTCAAATTTACCTTTTAATAGCTTATATAATGACAATATCGATGACTGATTTCTACGCGATTCCAAAGAAATGAAGTAAAATCAATCTAATAAAGAAACATAATCACAACTTCTTGTGGAATATGCTTCAGTAACTTTGAAACTAAAAAATTTCAGGAATTTCTTTTGAACTTTTCAACAATGTTTGAATATTCCAGGATTCCAAATGAAAGCACCCTATTCTAATTTAGATCTAATTAAACTCATATACACAGCAGTTAATGCTGAGATATTGAAACTCTTATAGTTGCGAAATATAAGACCATACGATCAATACACCGAGAAAAGAATTAAATTAATATGTTAATTAAATATAAGTGACAGTGCATATGAATACTCCGATCTTTGACAGTAGTAGTTCTTTTTAAAATGAGATTTTCAATTGCTTAAGGAAAGAACAAAGTATTACATTTACGACTAAAAGTTAGAATTTTATATTTTGATATACTTATTATAAAACAAGCTTCCAAGAATTCTTGAAATTTGATTCATAATAAATGAAGAAAAATACTATAAAATTCACTATAAAAAGCACTAAGAGCAGATACCTTTTCAATTGGCTAATTTATTTTAATATAAGTATATTTTCCACAAAGACCTCAGAAAAGATTGTGAACATATGACCACCACCCTTAACATTGTAGATAAGCGTAATTGATGTTAAAGTATACGGTATCATAAAAGTGAAATAACTTTTAATTGTTATCTTAAATAGGCT
This sequence comes from Hermaeophaga mercurialis, assembly GCA_951812935.1. Lineage (NCBI taxonomy): Eukaryota > Metazoa > Arthropoda > Insecta > Coleoptera > Chrysomelidae > Hermaeophaga > Hermaeophaga mercurialis. Next base: position 21,666,844 of record OX638363.1, read on the forward strand.
TTAATGTCAGCGATATGTAAGAGAATTTATTTCCAGTTCTAATCGTTTTCATTTCAAAGTTATTACCACAATTTCTAGTAGATTCCAAAATAAAATATCTACTCCTACAACCACAGAACTATCTTTAGAATTTACTATCTGTGAATGTAAGGAAAGCTTTTAGTACATTAAACATGTGTTCAAATTAAAAATAAAGAGGAGATAATCCTTGTTGAATTTTGCTGCATAATTCTCAAAACAGGTCGGAAATATTCCCACTAAAATAATTTCCCTCGAGCTATATCTTAATTTACAACACTACAGATAAAGTGGTTCTTGTATATCTTTGGAAAGAGACAGAGTATTTATTGTTTGACAAAACACAGCCGAAGTTTCCTTAGTTTGTAATTTAGCTTATCATAACTACAAAAACAAAGATAATCATCGCTCGTTGTATTTTCATAAAACTAGTCTTGCTACTAAAACCATTTAAAATTCTGCGGTCAGTTTCAAATTCTGTTCTACATATATTCATTTCACTATAATATTCCATTAATAATTTCAAATATTTCAAAAAACTAGTTTTCAAGGCTTTTTGATAAATTATGATTTTTAAAATTTTTAAAACCTGGAAGAAAACTACGATTTTTTCGGAAGCTTACAATTATTTTCAAAGATTTTAAACAATGTTCAAGGATTTTTAAAGATTTTCCGATGAATATTCATAGAAGTGTCGAGGATTGTTAAGGATTTTCAAGGAGCTTTCAGATTTTCAAACACTTTATCAAAGATTTTTTAGAAATTTTCAGTTATATTTTTAAAGTACTTTTAAGTAATTTTTAAGAATTTTCAGATATTTTTAAGGATTAACAAAGCATTTTCACAAATTATTTGTCTAGAATATAAAACAATCTGTTATGTTATACAAGCTATTGATGATACTTTTTTAAAGTAATATGTCACTATTATTAATACTAAAAGAAAGTTAAAAATATTTTAGAAAACAAAAACTGGTATTCCATGAATTAAAAGTATAACATTACGTAGCCCATTTTTCGTGCTAATTACATAATTATAATTCTAATGTTTACGATGAACAGCTAAATAAACGGATCACTTTCTAGCTTTTCTAGAGCGAGTCTTCGTTCTAATTATTTATTGAACATAGGTTATAAAAGCTTATATAATATTTACCTCCATAAATATTTTAGAAGCTTATGAATAGGTACTTGAAATAAACAGCGATGGTTCTAGACAACAATTCAGTGTTTAGTATTATTATTTATTCAGAGTATTATCTTGAGAATTGTTCTCATAAGATTATCCAAAATATCTGAATGTATAAGTATTTACAGGCAGTGGTAAATTAAATTTCAATTAACATCAAGAAAATGACAATACAATACTAAAACTGACATGCATGATGTTGAGAAAGATAAAGATATAATAATAATAATATTAACACAATTGCAAAAAATAAATATCTGTCAAACTATTAAGCAGTTTTTTAAAAGCGACGTTACAATACAACAAATCCAGCTAGATACGCACCAATATCACACAATAAAACACTTAACAAACAGAAAATAACTGGCAAAAAATTCGAGTTACTGGTTCAATATACAAATGTACACAAAACTGACACCAATTGACATTACTTGAAACATGTCGAAATATTGTCACCAAAAAATTACATTAGGAATTGAAAATCTGCTCAAAACACTGTTTAAAAACAACATACAAATATTTTGGAGATAAAACATTTTAAGTATTCCTTTGGAGTGATAAAATGGTCATCCATAGAACTCATCGATATCTAACGAATCTCTTAAAAATTAATTATTTGACGTTTATGACAGGGGCTCAAAGATCGTAATTCTCCATTTAAACGTATGTAGGGTGGGATAAATTTTCTCCCAAGGAATGGGTAATTTGTTAAATTGTAGTTTCATGGAATGTGAGAAAAACAATATATTTCTTAGCATCATTATTATTATCATTATTTTTATACATTTTATTATTTTTTAAAAAAGTACTCTCTCAGAAATTTGAGATAAATTCTATAAAATTTAAGAACATATCCATTTATATGACCGCAAAAGTTCCCCTATAATTTTTTTAAGTGAAGATGCTACGAAATTAAATGGACACACTCTATAAGGTATTAAGACTAGTGATGAAAAATAAATTAAAAAACTCAAGTCCAAAACCCCAACTTTAGGGGAGAAAAACCCAATATTTGGGGAACAGAAGTGTTCTAAAGTGTTTTGGAAGAGTTATTGTGTTGGATGCCTGTTCATCTAAAAACCAACCATACAGAAGGAGGAGAGTATTAGCGCAAGAGTTACTAGGGGAAGCGACAGAAAAGACGTGTAAAATGGATAAGTTTAATAGCGCAGACAAAAAACTGAGGGAAGCAGTAGAAGGTAAACTATGGACTGAAGAAATTGAAGAAGAATTAATGGAAATAAAGAATGTTGAGAATGAAGACGACTGGAAAAAACCTGGACCAAATAAGATGGCTAAAAACCTAGAAATAAAGAAAATGATTTATTTATTTATTTACACTGCTCTACAGGTAACAGGGACCCAATTACAGAGTAGGAAAAATCAGAACAATTAACAATACAGAACATATAAGATAAAAGAAAATTTGTTTACATACAAAAAAATCTAAGATTTAGAAAAAAAATACTTTTTAAAATCCCCTAATTTACAAGCAAATATATCTATATCAGAGCTAATTAAGTTAGTTATACTAGACATTGTATGAATCGGAGAATTTTTCAGAATATTGGTACGAGGTACACTTGCATAAAAAGTCTGTGTTCTTCTAGATGTGATCCTTGGAACAGAGATATTAAACATCCCCAGTAAGTCAGTACAGTCAATCATATTGTTTAGTATTTTAAATGTGACGACTACGGAATGATAGTTGCGCCGTATTTCAAGGCTGAACATATTATGTCTTTGTAACAATTCTGCGTGGCATATGCCAATCTGCGGATATATACCATCACATTTATAGCTCAATAATTTTAGGAGACGTCTTTGAACGGCTTCAATGCGATCAATGTGATATTGGTACATCGGATTCCACACAACTGCAGCGTACTCCAACTTGGACCGTATAAATGCATAGTAAAGGCTTTTTAGGATAGACACATTTTTAAAATCGCGGCTGCAACGCGCAATAAATCCGTACGTTCGATAGGATGATTCTACAATGTTGTCAATGTGGTGGGTGAAAGATAGTGCTGCATCGAAAATAATGCCTAGATCAGTGAAAGTTTTAGGTCGTTGAAGGGAAATATGATCAATCATGTGGTTGAAAGTTAAGAAATTGGTTTTTAGACCAAAAGACATAATATTACATTTGGCCGGATTTAATAAAAGGTTATTACGTTTACACCATTCAACAACACGCTCCAGATTCTTGAAGAGATTTTCACAGTCACCAATGTTTTTTACACAACTGTATAATTTCAAGTCGTCGGCATACAATAGATAGTTGACGTCAATAACACTGGCAATGTCATTAATGAACATGTTAAATAACAGAGGTCCTAAATTGGATCCCTGGGGAACGCCAGATGTGACTATGTATTCAACAGACTTAAAGCCATTAAGTTGAACATATTGCTTCCTATCGTGTACATATGATTCAAAAAGTTTTATTAAAGCCGAAGACAGTCCAAAAGAGGTAAGTTTATCCAAAAGTATTCCGTGGTCTAACTTATCGAAGGCTTTAGAGAAGTCTGTATAGATTACGTCAGTTTGAACCTTGTTGTCGATTGATTCAGCTATGAACTGAGTAACTGTTATGAGATTGGTGACTGTGGAGCGTCCCCTCATAAATCCGTGCTGATTTGGTGTAATTTTCCTACTGACATGACGGTATATTTCTTCCTCTAGTAATATCTCAAACACTTTACAAAGATTGCAGATAATAGAGATAGGCCGGTAATTTGATATATCTTTCTTATCACCTTTTTTAAAAATCGGACACACTTTTGAGGATTTCCACATGGATGGAATTGTGGATGTTTTCAAACAGATATTAATTAATGCTGAAAGCGGTCGTGAAAGGACTGCAGCACAATCCTTTAGTACGAATGCCGGAATACTATCAGGACCCGTGGTCATTTTTGGCTTAACTGAGTGTAAGACCCTGTGTACTTCTACTTCACTAAAACTCTTAATATTGAGGTGGGAAGTGAGAACATTGTGAGAAGTAGAACAGAATGCTGTTGAAGCAGAGAAAGATTGGCTAAAGTAATCAGCAAAGTTGTTTAGGATATCAAGAGGATTTTCATCTGCATCTTTAAATGCATCCAGAAAAGTCCAGTCAATACTCGACATCAACTCATACATTAGCGGAAAATTAGCCTTTCTAAAATTGTAATTATTCTGGAAGGAAGATTCGAGGTTGCTTTTACGATTTATTTTGGACTCTAATGTGCAAGTGATCTCAAGAGCAGGATGATATTTATCCTCTGTAACAAAGGGGTCTAATGATTTTTCGACTATGATGAGGTAATGACCAAAAACTAATTTAATGCACTAGACCAATATAAAGAAATGGCTGATAAAATAGCTGGAATGAAGGATGAAGATAAAAAAATAAGACACCACCAGTAGTAATCGAAGGTAGTCCACTGGATCAGTGGAGATTTGTAAAACGGGTAAGAAACGCTAATAAATCCGACAATTTTTCAATCCAAATTAGCAAAAATCACACAAAAATTTTCTCTGAAAACAAAGAACAGAGAGAAATAGTGATGAAACATATGGAAAAAGTAGGAATAAAATATTGTATTAATGGTAAAATCTGTACCAAATGTGAACACAGATTCTTTAAAAATGCAACTAGAAGAAGGAGAACAAATTAAAATATAGAGAGCATAACATCAATGAAAGATAAAGATCCCAATCTTATAAGTTATAGTTATCTTGTAACTGTCAAAAGAGATTTGGACATAAAAACATTATATACAATAAGAGAAATAAGCAACGTAAAAGTTAAATGGGAGCAATATTAGAGGAATAACTAGGCAACTCAATGCTACAATTGTCAGAGATTTGGACATTCTCGAATTAATTGTAGCATACATAAAATACTTAGAAAAGATAGAAGAGGCGAAGAATAATAATAGAAGAGAAGGAAAAATAGAAATCAAAAATCAAAATAAATTCAATAGCAATACGGGGAGACAACGTCTCTTGTATAGCCAAATCACGAAGAATAACTTAAACACAAATACACAAAATCAATATCTAAACCAATATAATTATGAAAGACAAATAAAAGAAGTACAAGAAATAACTAAAGAAATAAATCAACTTGTGGATTAGAATAAAATTATTAAGATGAGAAGATCAATGAAGGAAGAATTAAACGAAGCTAAAAGCTTTATGAAAAGAGCTGAGATATTTTTAAAATATTAAGAGATTTACGATGAAAATTAAATATTAAATGTAAAGAAAAATCTTAAAATAGAAAAATTAAATAGATTTATCTATCGATCAAAAAATTATTAGTGAATATTCTTACAAATGATCTAATATCTATTTTTAAGGTGTGTTTATAATATTTGTATTATTTAATATTCTAGTAGATGTGCATTATTTTAAAAGCTGGAACAATTTAATAATAGTTATTATTATCCAGAATAAGATCCTCAGTTTTTTAACTTTAAAAATTTGGAGTGCAATTTATTGTAAGACAATGTTTCTGGCTAGCCAGCTAATTACTTATTTTCGCTTTTCTTTGTTGAGCAGCAAATTCGCAGTCATGTTTTAGTGATTATTTTAAATAAACATCTTAGTATTACATTTAAAAAATGAGTATAATTTATTATACATTTTATGAAACTAACTTTCTTAATGGAAAAATGTAGCTATAAAAGATTCAGAACAGTTCCCTGGTAATTATTTGATGTTATTGTTTTTCATGCATTGTCAATTGTCAGATATTTATGGACACATTATAGTCAAAAAGGATTTAGTTTTTGCAGGTCTGAGATAGAGCGGCAAACAAATTAGATTTTATGGCTTGCAATTTATATACTGTAATTTTTTTGCAATGAATACATCTTGAATTTAGACAGCTTTATATACCACTTTATTTTACTATTGTTGAAAGATTTAATTGGAAAACGTCCATCAGATTTTATGATCTTATATTCCATTAATCTATTATTATGTTCACTGTCATCGGAAGTTATTTAAGCAGGTTATAGTCCTTTATATTTGAATAAAGGGAAATAAAAAAACTTTTGAACGGTCTAGACGAAAAGAAAACTAATAAACGACTTGCCTTTTTGGACTAGTTTTTTTAAAAATATATTTATCTAGCATAGTTTTAACGATTATAGTTCATAAAATTACTGGCCTGAAAAATATTTACTATGTCATTCAAGAGTATCGATGGAATTTTTAACACACCTACTACTTTTTATTAATAAAATTGTGTAAGTAAAATGTTCTTCGGTAATTAACGTACTATTATGACCCAAATAACTTTATAGTATTTCACACAGAGGATATTCCAGTCGGGCGCCTTTAACCCTTTACAATGAAAAGGTTGTATGTAAGAGTATAAATAATGTCTTTTAGGTAGGTAGGTACGGTGGGTAAAAGATAGGATATATGATAGAGTCTAAATGTTGAACGACAGTGACGTTATCCAAAGCCATTAGTCGAATTAAACTGCCTCTGAAAGTAAAAGGAAGGTGTGTCAAAAATTTATACTATACTTGCTAGTAAAATCAGTTAATTTATGGGTAGCTTTATCAGCTACAAACAGAAACTTTCATTAGGGGTATATTTCAGTACAGTGCGTTCCAATTTACGGGCAAAAATTGTTTTTCAATATAAAAATATATAAATTTCAAAATGTTAATATAAACTTGGAAATACAAAATTTTATTTAACAATTTAAACAAAAGTGTTTTAAAAAGTTGACAAAATGTTTTTCGAAAGTCTACTACCAAGGAGGTATAGGGCTATAAAAATCATCAAAAGAATAGGTAAATGATAAGATTTTTTTACATTAATGCATGCTGTTATTTCTATGTGCTGTTAAAGTAATTAATAATAAATTGGAAAAAAGTCCAACCATTTCAGTGTCAGAATCTAAAAATAAAATGTCTAAGGAATTCCCGACGGATAAGAAAGCCAACAGACTTTTATTTCTGAAGCTGTACTTTTATTTACACTGGTCTTCTGTGTCCAGGATGTAATAGTTTATTTTTCTTAAAGAAAAATCCGTTTCATATAGTTTATTAAAAGTAAGGCACTTTTCATTCATTGCTCTACATGAAACCATTTTTATGACAAAAAATGGCGTCCATTGAGCTATCTTTTCCGGTCTCTCTCCATTATATTTATAGCTTTCTGCAGTCTCCCGGATTTTTTTTTATATTTCATGTATATATGCGATGTTGTTATATCCAATTTATCCTGCATTGTTAGAGAGGCATCTAAACAGCTATTTTGGTATTTTAAAATGGAAAAACTTTATTACATTGAGGGTTTATAATGAATATATAAGCTCTGGAGTTTTTAAAACAGTCGTTCTTTATTTTCCGTATAAATATTCCTCATGTTACATGAAAAAATAGTAAGAATATACTAAGATTAGATTATTTAATATGAGCGGAAAAATACCGGCCTTACAAAATATTTGCATAAATAAATATACAGTCTGGACAAAAATTCTATCGCCCACCTTCTCTGTATTTTTTTAATGATTCCAAAGCTTGTGCTGTAAATTTCAAAATGACAGTGGCGTAACATTCTATAAAAGTGTCAGGAACAAATAGTAGCCACAGTTTATTGCACTAGATTTGTAGCATGTTGAAAATCAATTCTTAGATGTAAGCAGATACCCAGAAGATTAAAAACTAAATTGGTCGTCACGAAAAAACGAGTAATTCAATTGTGGTTAAAATCGTGATTGTTTTAAGAATTAAAATATGTGTCATTAGTGATTACACATTAGAGCTACATTTTTAAACACGTAAATATTTTTTTAAACGGCGCTCATTTTAAAACTTTCGGTTGTTATTTCCATATCAAAAAAGAGTTATTCTAAAATATAAACACCCCAAATTACTCGACACAAGCTTTAACAATTAAAAAGCTAAAAGACGATCTATGTACCTGTGATCAGTCTTTGTTTTATAAATATAGAGATAGGTACGTAATTTTTACGTAAATAAAATAACCCAGATTTATTTTAAAGCAGAATGACAAATTATTTATATTACAAAATGAACCAATTTTCATATGTATTTAGAAATACGGAAACTAAACATGATCAACATTTCATGAGTTAAATATTGGATAACGATGAAAACGTATTTAACACATTTACAATTTAATTACTGAATAATTTTATGTATTTTAACTTACACTATTATAGTATTAACACTTTACTCAATCTTTCCAATAAATTATATTAAAATTTGGTTTACGAAGAGCTATCTCCCAACTTGAATATTTTTGTTTGAAATTGTGCAGTTCTATTTAAAATTTCCGTTTTTAAGATAAGAATTAGTTAGAAGTCTGCCAATTCTATTTCTTTTTAAATAAAAGAAAATATATTCATTCATAAATTTTAATATGTTAATTAGAACATTCAAGAGTAAATAATAAAACACTAAATAGTAATCGCATAATTTCTATAATTTATTAAAATAATCTTTGATACATTTGAGAACATTAATTATGCTTATCTGAATTTCCACAGTATTATAAAACTTATTAAGTTATATCGAATCGACCAAGGTTTCACTATTTATCTATAGCATTCTTAAGACTTGACATAAGATAAATAGAGAAACCTTGGTCGATTCAATATAACTTAAAAAGCTTTGTAATACTGTGGACTCAGGTCTAAAATCCCAATTTTAGGAGAGAAAAACCCAATCCTTGGGGATGCACAGTTCATCTAAAAGACCAAACATACAGAAGGCGAAGAGTATTAGCACAAGAGTTACTAGAGGAATCGATAGAAAAGACGTGTGAAATGGATAAGTTTAGTAGCGCAGACAAAAAACTGTGGGAAGCAGTAAGAGGTAAACCATGGAGTGATGAAGTTGAAGAAGAATTAATGGAAATAAAGAATGCTGAGAGTGAAAATACTGAAAAAAAGCTGGCCCACGTAAGAGGACTAAAAATCCTAGAAATAAAGAAGATGGTAAGGTAAAAACCAAAAACTAATTTGATACACTAGTCCAATATAAAGAAAAGGCTGATGAAATAGCTGGAATCAAGATAGAGGATAAACCGATTAAGAAGACACCACCAGTTGTAATCGAAGGCAGTTCAGTAGATCATTGGAGATTAATAAAACGGGTAAGAAGCGCTGTTAAATCTGATAATTTTTCAATCCAATTTAATAGAGACAACACAAAAATGTTCTCTGAAAACAGAAAACAGAGAGAAATAGTGATGAAACATATGGAAAAAGTAGGAATAAATTATTATACTTATACAAACAAATCTGATAGATAAAAAAGAATTGTGCTAAAGACTGTACCAAATATGGACACAGATTCTTTAAAAAGCAACTAGAAGAGGAAGAACAAATAAAATTAGAGAACATAACACCAATGCAAGGTAAAGATCCGAGTGTTAAAAGTTATCGTTATCTTGTAACCATCATTATACACAATAAGAGAAATAAGAAAAACAGGGCAACTCAATGCTACAATTCTCAGAGATTTGGTCATTCTAAAATAAATTGTAACATGAGTTCCAACTCTGTAAAATATGGAGAACACCATTACACAAAAGAATGCCAGTTAGTAAAATTTGAAACAAGCCAAGGTAACCACACAGCGAATTATAAAACATTCCGATTATAGCCAAATCACGAATAATAACTAAATAAAAATACACAAAGTCAATCTCTAAACCAATATAATTATGAAAGACAAATAAAAGAAGTACAGCAATTAATGAATTAATGAAGGAAGAATTAAACCAAGCTAAAAGTCCTATGGAAAAAGCTACGATATTTTTAAAATATGAAGAGATTTACGATGAATATTAAATATTAAATGAAGAAAACAATCCTAAAATAGAAAATTTAAAAAGATAGATCTATCAATCAAATTAAAAAAAATATGGAAAACCCCGACTAATGCCGTAAAAATAGCGGGAAATAAAATAAAATAAACCGTAATTAAAAAACAATGAACAAAAAGAAATAATAATAATCTGGTGGTTTCCGGAACAGATAAGAAAATAAAACTATAAAAAAAGAAATTTAACTCAGTAAAATAATAGGTATAAATGCCAAACCCTATTATAATTATTATTATTATTATGCTGTGAAAATTCAGATGAGTATAATTTATCTTTTCATATTTATTATAGATAGTTGCCACAATGTAAAAAAAAATTAAAAAATTATTTAATAATCTTTGATGTTAGTTAATCCGATTTTAATAATTTAGTGATAGTTGGTGGTTGATCTCTTGCATTTTATAAGTAAAATCGTTTTTGCCTTTTATTCTTGTTCTTTTGGAATTATTTTACATACTGTTCTGCTCCAGTATTGAATCTCTAATCCCATGTCTTTTTATCATTATGAGATCGGCGCCTATATCCAGTAAAATGTTAGAGGATGTTCATTTAAAATCATAGCGTGTATACAATTCAGGGTCAGATTGGTAAGGTTTTTCTGCAAACTTGTAGTAGTACTTATTCTTGATGGTTGCACTGTACTTCGTTACATTTTCGCAAAAAAGTCGTTTTAATTGCTGCCGACTTAAAGCAAAAATATATATCTACACCACTTTTGTATGCTAGAATACCAGTCCAATAGCTACGGTCGATATTGTTAGGCTTCCTTCAAAAAATATTAATATATTTGGTTTTAGAAAATCTTTTAAAAAATAAAACATATAATAATAATATCTACTTGAAAGAAAAAAGGGTTTTTGACAATTGCTTTTTCTTAACAATATTCAAATAATAACTTTTTATGAGTCATATTGGTTATTTTTCCTTTTTAACTTCAGTTTTCACAGAAAGAGTAAGGTAAATGCGTCCATCATTTTCAAATTCATGATTTTTAAAAAATTTCTCGAGTGATGAGTTTTTACTTTTTTAGCTGCATTCTTGATATTCAAACAAGAGGCAAACTATTAAAGTCGCTCATATATAAATCTTGTTTTATTACACTTATTGTTTGAATTTTTTGTCAAACACAGCTGAGAATTGATAGCGAAATATTTTTCGTAAAAAAATAGTGTAGTTTGTAATTATTTGTTTTACTAAAACCTTACGGAACATGTTTAATTTTACTGGTATTTAACTTGATAAATCATTGCTAAAAGATACTTATTTTTTTTATTTTTCTCTCACTATGTTGGAACATACAGAATTTTCTTTCTTGTGTGCCTACCGATCGCGGCCTAGAATAGCAATATACACAATTGTAAATATATTTTTCTCACTTATATATTATATTACATAAATAACTATTTTCTGTCACTCGGTGTACTTTTCCAAATTGAAAATTTTGGCGTGACATCGTAATACGTCCACCATGTTTGCTTGAGAGGCGGGCAAACAAACCGTGAACGTCATTTAAATGCAAACAATTAAAAAAATCAAATAAACCAAATAAGGAAAATGTATGTTTTTTTACAATATCAAACTTTAAAACCCTCAATAAAATATACTAAATGACTAATGAAAAGAAAAGTTGGGTTAAAGCGTTAAAAGGTAGCAAGTTAAGTGAAGTCTATTTGAATAATACATGATCTTGTGGAAAAAAAAATATGCCAGTTACCTATTTATCTAATAATACTAAAAAATACTGAAAATAGGTACAATAAATACGTTAACTGTTCACCTTCAGGCAGTTAAAATTAATTTATTTAGCAGGTTATTAATGGTTTATTATACAAAAATATTTACCTATATTCTTAATCTCCGTTACTAACAATTCCAATTCTTTCTTCTTTAAATTTAGTGCCCCATTTCATATTTCATTTCATTTCATGCACTATCGTTAATAAAATAAAATCATAAGTGTTACATATGGTTGAAATCGTATTGAAGAGAAGATTCCAAAAAAGACTGAATATACAGGGTGATGTATTTAAAATACCAATGTGACTAATAGTATCAGAGAAACGGCAACCCCGTATTCCAAAATAGGCTTATCCCAAATTTTGTAGAATTCGGACTAGCAATTTACGAGATAATATGTTATTTCAGATATTAGTGGGGAAATTATAGTGGATTCTCGTTTCTTCATAATGAATTCTCTTATGCTAGCATGCCTTCTTCGTGTATGTACTCTCGGTTCTACTATTTTCATTAGCGAACATAGATACCGTATTTAAGCTACGTAACTAGAAGATTTTGTGTTTTCAATTATTAAAAATAACTAAAAAGTCGTATGTTTAGGCAGATTATTGATAAAACCATTAACGTGGCAACAAATATCAAAGTTAATTATACTATAATTATAATATAAATCAACATTGATGTGGAAATCAAGACGATACCCGACCAAAAGCATTCGATTTCACCTAACATATTTATTAATCCATTATTTGTGTTCAGAAGGGAGTGCTGAAATAACATTTTTTAACTTAAGAACGGACTCTACAGTATATTGCGACACAGAAATGTATAAACAAAGCAGGAATCAGAATTTAAATTAATCTTGGAGCTGAAGTTTTCAAAACCCATGTTAGTGTAATTCTTGCTCAATTTGTTTATTTTATAACTTTGAACTATACCCGCTAGTTCATTGTGTATTGTAGCGCCTAATTATTTTTCGTCCAATTAATTGATGATTCATGGTTTAAAGTATATATTTTTTAAAGAAATTTTTTTAAATCTATAAAGACTCCACAACAAAAACACAATTCAAACATACTTTCAATGTAATCTCGTTGATAAATAAATTCGTTTGTCATTAACTAAATAAGCTATTAAATGATCACCTTATAATGTAGATAAACTGTTCTTCTAACTCACAAAAAAGACTAAATTAAGTTTGTAATTAGGAAAATGGATTTTTTTTAAAATCAGCACCTTCTCTTGTAACGTTCCCTCTATTTTTTAGAAAATATGTTAATCCCTATATTCAATTTCATATATATTATTCCAATTTGATGAACAGTATAGATGAAGTCCTGTTTTTCTGCCCACTTACCGTATGAATGATTTAGTACCCTTTTGTTATCGGTAAAATGAAATGAAGTAAAATAAGTAAAGTACTTCAAAATTATCTACGCATAAATCATCATCATTTTCCAAAAAAACTCACTTCCAACTAAAAATAAATGGTAAACTGAGTAACGTTTAGTAACCCTAATGAAAATGAAAAATATACGAACGTACAAATATTTACAAGTTTAACAATTTAAACTTCCTAGTGTGATCCTATGAGTAGTTCTTTTTCATTTTGAACAAAACTTTTACTTCGCACTAAATAAAAACTTATATTTAGGGTTACAAATTATCGTATTTTTACTGATGAATTGTTAAATTTATTAACTTGAGACTGTAAGGCATCTTTATTTCAACGTGGGTGATGGGCAACAACAATTGACATTTGTTAAATTTTAGTTTCTGGCCAGAGACGACTAAAATTACTGTTAGCTTTGATAACTTTCGAGTTGATGTCGTTCAAGCGCAAACTTATGTTGGAGCTTCCTCCTCAGTTTTCAGTATTCAGTATTCCTCTCAGTTTTTATTGGTGATTTTAAAGTAGCTCTTACTATTTTCACTTTGCAATTCTTACGCATTCTCACTGCTTTTATCATTAATATTGTTGCTCTATTGAGTTTATGGACTTACAAAACAGTCAATGATTAAATTTCTTTAAATGTTATCTTGGCAGCCGTGATATTTAACTTTAATAATTTATTTCCCACTCACTACTTTCTTCATACATGCTACTTTCAGACACTTATATGTATTGACTTTTTCAAAATGATTTTTTTCTGTTGGCATTTTTGGTTTTATTTTAATTAAACTTCAATCCAATTTTATTTTATTACGTGCTATATCGAGTAGCGTTTTTGAACAATATTTACAAAATAATAAATACGAAAAATATGTATATTGAAAATTACAATTCAATGAAGTTAGTAAAATTTTATAGTATCAAGAAAAGTATAAATATAGAAACAAATATTGACACGTTAAAAAAAATCCTCACGACTTCTCTATCATTCGATGTAAGATGGTATCGTGTTTCCTATCTGTAACTCTAACAACTCTTGTACTGTTTTATTTGTAAAGTTAAGGGGAAACGAGGCAAAGTTAGTATAATTTAGCGCTTGAAAATTATATCAAAATTGACGATTATGAGTTTTTGATTGGAAACTTTTTAGCTATCCAATCTCTTTATTACAGCACTCTGTGGACGTTTATAACGTTTAAATAGTTCCATAAACAGAAGTGATTAAAAATTTAACGTTATCTGTTTTTTCTCGAAGTGCATTCAAGTTTATATTTCAGAGAAATGTTCGTTCTTCGGCGCATTCATCTGAAAATCAATCCGAATTACTCAGAAAGTCTTTTACTGTCCATTTCCTAGACGATAAAGTTACTTACAAGCAATTCAAAAATCTAACTCAATTACCTAAGAGCAGTTAATGCGCCGCAATTTTCTTTCAAATCCACGTCAATTTTTCACAAAGCCAAGCTAAACTCTTCTACACTAAATTCTCGGCTTTATTAGATATCCGTAAGCTTTTATCTTCTACTTTAAATTTTATTATTGGTAACTAGTAGGTGACATAAAAAATAACTTATTGTCTTTGGCTACTAGTTTCGGATAACTACCGATTATCAGTCCCTAAGTATAGAATAAGACGAAGTAAGGTAAACAACAAAATAGTTATTCTGAATTCAATAATAAACGGTGTTAAAGCTGAAAAAAAGTGTTGCAAAAAAGAAAAAATGTATGACAACCACAGTTTCTATCCTGACTTTGTGGAATCTATCCATTATAAACTTAAAAGATAAATTAAACTTATTGTAAAATTAATTAATTAAAATAATTTAAATATTCTTAAGACAACTATTTCATTTCTTTGGCATTATCAGCTAAGATTATTAGAAATTGGTAGAAATTTGACACACAGACTTTATTTTTGATCATTAATTTTCAAAACCAGTACTATTTTATTTTTAAAACATTTGTTAAAAATTACATATTTAGTCCATAAAATAATCTAAAAAAGGAGGACTCTCCAGATTTTCTTGTTCGTTTAGTACTTTATACTGTAGATGGTAGATGTCTCTTTATTTGAAATTCTTTCAAAACATCAAGTTCAACAATAAAAACCCTACATACATTTGATAAGAAGCAAGAACTTGATGTTTTGGAAAAATTTTTAACTAAAAAGATATATATGATATCCTTAACATAAAGTATTAAACGAATAAGTAAATCTGGAAAGTTCTGCTCTTTTAGATTACTTTCTATAGGCTGATTCTTATTATTATTATACTACTTCCGGTTATACCAAAATTTGACTGTTACTTCCTTATTTTGAATGGAACACTCTGTATATTATTACGTATTTCGATATAGCTACTCTTACGGATTTCCTCAATATATGGTTTTACTACCTTACGCTGAGTGTTTTACGAAAGTTTTTATCACGAAATAATGTCCGATGTGTCACCCTGTATCTTTATAATTAATGAAAATTTATTCTTTTTTTGTACTAATTTTTGTTTGGTATTGTGTATTTTGATTAAAGTTGGATATTTTTTGAATAAATTGTTTATTGTTGTACCAGATGATTTAAAAAGCGTATTAAAAAAATTTTCAACTTTCTTAAATGGATCACTCTGTTTACCTAAAACGAACCGTTATTGAGAATTTTGTTTTTAACTAAGATTAGATAGGCAACAACTACAATTCAACGAGCAAATAAATATATGCAACAAAAGCATTAGCATTTACTGTAATATTTTAAATTTAAATTTTTCATTGTTATTTTTTTTACAAATAACGGTTCGATTTAGGTCTAGAGAGTTGTTAACAAAACAGTATAAATTTTTACAGAGTGATCCCTTTAAGAAAGTTGAGAAACCTTTTCAATCACTCGGTACAATAATAAACACTTTATTCAAAAAATATCCTAATTTAATCAAAATACTTAATACTAAAAAAAATTAGTACAAAAAAAATGGTAAATTTTCCTTAATTATAAAGATGCAAAGTGACTTTTTCGTGATAAAAATAGTCATATTTCGTAAAACACTCAGTGTAAGGTAACAAAACTCTATATTGAGAAAGTCCCTAATAGTAGCTTTATCGAAATAAATACAGGATGCTCCATTCAAAATAAAGAAGTTACAGTCAACTTCTGGTATAACCGGAAGTAGTTGGATGTTCTAAATAATTTAAATCAATTGGATATATCCGAAAACGGCATACCTCAAGATTTCATATTTTAATTGGAACTCCCAAATATTGAGCCTGTATAATATTAACCAAAACAATATCCGTCAATTTCTTATAAACTTATCTGATGATGCCAAAGAACATTTCTCAAATAATTGTTATATGAATATTTAAGGAATTTTAGAGTCTAGTGAAATTTTAAAATAAGTATACTTTATCGTTTACATTTATAAAAAAACTAATTCCTAAAAAAATAAAATTATTATTATGGATAAAAATTTTTGCCAAGCTATAAATCAGTATTAGTTAATTATAAAAAAACGTGAGGGTTAATTGACTGAATTGTTCAAAGGAGTGAAAACCCAAATGAACAAAATGAGTGGCTTAAAGGAGATTATACCTATCACGTAAGCATCCTTAGATCAATAAATTAATTAAATTTCATGAGGTAAAACTATGCTTTTTTCATTGCAAATTCTTCAACCATACAGGCGAAGATGGAACCACTTTTTTTTTCTTTAAAATGAATTAATAATTGTAATTTTCTTCCACGTGATATTTTCAAATGTACAATAAAACTTTGTGATAAAAGAAATTGCGTTTCTTACTTCACACTGTAAACAAATTGAATAAAAAATATTCATTTTGACTAGAAGTAACAATCATTTCCTGTTGTTAAAAGCTAGTTAACCTATAACAGCATAAAGTCCATTGCATATACTTATACATAAATGATAACAATTATCGAATACACAATATCAATATTTGAAAACAATTATCTAAGCCAGTACATTAATAAAGCAATTGTTATTCAATAAAGATCTGAGTGATAATTAATTTCATATCGCATATATACTGTAACTATTATTAGTACAGTATTACAACGATATATTTATTGTAGATATATTTTTATCATATACATAGTTAAAGGAACTCTCCTGTACACTCACGAATGAAGTACAAACATCGAGTTAATATCGAAATAAAATATGAAGGTGGACTGTTTTAAGAGGCCCACTCTGTAGATTGTTAATTAATGTTAATTATTAATGTGTGTTCTTTATACTTCTAGTATAAATTTAATATTTTTTAACGAATACACAGTATTATTATAATTATTAATATTAATTTTTATTATTATTACTATATTTACGATAGTCTAAAAAGGTTTTCGTGTAATCTGGCCCTATGTTCATATTCTATTGAACTATTATAAAATTAAAACCATAATTAATTATTTCATTAACTTTAAATGAAACTTACAAAAACATAAAATAAATGTTTATGTTTTAAAGAAAGCAACAGGCATGTCCAATAAAATACTCGGTATGAATATGCGATAAAATTCCTATTGGCACTCTTCTTTCAGTTCACTTTCCACTTCCAGTCAATTAGTATCACCGGGCTTAATTATATTGTCTCTAATAATCAGAAAAGTACCAGTTTCTGCACTTGTAGGAACTATTTTGATAGTAGGAGAAAATGAATTATTTTTATTTTATCTTTTAAGATGTTTAATATACTTAAACTGGAACTTTAATTTAAATAGGAACGATTTGAAATTAGTTTGACCAACAGTATGATTTTTCAAACGTTGAAAAACTTTTATGTGAAGACACAGATGGTAGGTTTGATTTGACATTTAGTTAAATATAAAGTCAAACTCATTTCAAACCCGAGAATCCATGCTCCTAGTAAGACTTCAAACGATTGCTTTTAAGTGTGGGGGCAGACAAAAAATTAACCTACTTCAAGATATTAGTTATACGTTCTCTCTCTTTCATAGCGCGTTCTTTATCACTCGCATTAATCCGTGTATGGCCTCAGATATTCAGGCCAAATCTCTATACGGATTGCCTATTTTAACATGAAGCTATATGGCCTTAGGAATAACAAACTAAAAAAAAAAAGGAGCGGAGAAGGAATTGAAATGAAGGTATGATCCTGAAAGTCCTGTAAAACTATTAAAAAAATATCTATATGTACTATGTGATGCCTTGAAATGATTCAACTGTCTAGTTATTTTTTTTATTCAGTTTAATATATCTACTCTATTACTTTTCTTATAATGCTGACTTAATCCTGTGTTTGTATTTCTCTTCATAATGTTGTTTGTTTTTCTTCTAAGTTCGTTTTCACTTTTCGTCTTAGTTTCATTTACCTCCCTACTTTGAATTTTGTTTCGAAGTAGTAGTTTTTCTATACTTCTAATATTTGTTCCTGTTCTATTTTATGGTTTTTGTTTTTGTCTTATATGTTTCACAATTGTTCTTTATTGCCTATTGAGTTTCATTATAATTTTACAAAATCTGTTTTATATTCCATTTCTACTGCCTGTCCGAATTCTTTTTCTATGCATATTATTTTACTTATGTTGTTTTTATTTCTTTTTTGTAGATGTGTCATTATATCTCCTCAAATTTTATTTTTATATTATTTTTCATGCTGTTTTATACTTTTTTATGTTTTCAGATATTTCTTTATTTCTCCCGTTACTCCTTTTTCTTTGTTAATTTACCATATTCATGCCGCATATCTCTGTTAGCCTAATTATTAATATCTTTTAAAAGTTTTTTATTATTTGCTCTACTTTATTTTTTCTTGTTTTTCTTCTACCTTGACGTCTAGCATTTCTTTGTTTTATTTATAAATTTTCTATATTAATTGTGTTTATTTTATTTTTATTTTTTTCCTATTCTCGTTTCTTTTATTTTCAGTTTATGGTAGATATTACTGATTCTTCTAATATATTAAATATTTAATAAACAAGAAAATAATACCCATAACCTTTATACTCGTATGTTTTGTATAAGAGCAATTTAGTGTTTAATGAACTTACATGAATAATTACTTTCTCATATTTTTATGATAGCCAATATCAACAATTTTGTTTTATTATATATACAAAAAATCAACAGTACATTTCGAAAATATAAGTTACAAGACTAAGAATTAATGAGATTTTGTAATTTACAGCTTTAATTTAAAAAATGATTTTTCAAGAACGCCATAAAGAAAATAACAACGCCTTAAACATAAATATTTATTGCATAAAAATAATGAAAACATCATATGATGAACAAAATATCCCCAAAAAAAAAAAATAACACATCAAAATGATGCTTCAAATTTATGTAATCTCTTTTTATTACAGATTCAGGTATTTTAGGGAACTTATTTGCTTGTATCACATTTATATCTCTTCGATTTAGGAAAAGTCGTAACAGTTTAGCCTGGCTATTTTCATTGACAGTATATAGGTACGTATATGTATAATACACAAATAGTTTGTTAAAGGAATTTTCATACCAAAAAGCTAAACTCTTAATATAAGTAGACAACTATTTCTACTACAAATTATTGCAACAATTAAAAATTGAGGAAAACTATTTAGCTGGCAATTATATTAAAAATTCTTCTATTTAAGGGTATTGTGTTTAACCAGAATTGATAAAACATTTTCACAGCTCAGCCAAGTTTAAAATCTAAAACTAATTTGCAGCAATTTTGAAATTGAAATAACTTATTTGACTAGTTTTAAATTTTCTCATTTCTTCTCATTAATTCGCCCCCAGAATTTTTTATATGTCTTTGTTTTGTTTATAACTCATTAATCATTACATATTTGGCGTACTAGTTATTTTTTATTTTATTTAAAACTGATATTCAGTAAATCAATAAATTCTTAAATGTAATACATTTACAATATTAAATCTTTAATTTAATATACTTACATCTCTAAAAACAGGAAATTAATAAGTTTACATTTGGCCCCATCAATAGATTTTCTAAAAAAACACTGATAGATTAGTAAAAGAAAAATAAGGACAAAATAAAAATACGATAGATTGTATAAGCCACAATACAATATAATAACCGAATGAAAATTTAATCTCTTAAAATTGAAATAGTTTTTCATTTACATTTCATTATGGATTTAAGAAAATTCTCCAGTCTGGATCCAATTACAAATTTTCTTAATTACAAACGCTAATAAAGGAAACTTTTTTAAAATTATTTGCAGAATTTTAATGTCCAAATTAGAATAATGGCAATGAATTAAAAGAAGGCTCCGAAATGTTTCTGAGGTACAAATAAAAAAAATCCATACTTTATCATCATTAAATGACTTCTGGCTGACCTGAAACTTCCATTTATTCTTTCAAAGGGTGTAATTCCGAAACAAAGGTTTGCTGTATTTCATAAAACAATGTACAATGTTTGAGTTTTGAAACGTGATATACTTTTTAAGAAAGGAGAGCCCTCTCGGTTTCTGAGAAAGCAAACGTTTTCTGGAAAATATTATAATGGTCATGACAAACAAGATTTCAAAGTAAACAGAATTTTGTGAGCAAAAGATATTAGCGAAAATATTGATTAGTACATTTGTGTTCAAACATGTGACGTTACATATAAGCTACTTTAATTTTTCCAAACTAAATTAAAATAACCAGTAGTTTCAGCTGATTTATTGTGTAAACTACAAAATATTATCACTGTGGAACCTGATATTAACTTGATATATTAAGAGTAATAGTCCATCAACGAACCGTTTGCTAGGTGTAAAGCGGGGGGAAGGCGTTGGGCGGAGTTTAAAACAAAGTGATAAAACTATTTTTTAATTTGTTTTGCTTGATAAGATAGGTATAGCTCATTTACAAAAAGTTTAATAATATATTTAGTTTATTGCAAAAAGTTGTCTCTATTAATTCTAACTTAGAATCAATATGAGTTTAAAAGTAAAAGATAGATTTAATTTTTAACAAAATGTTTGCGAATAATTAAGTCGTATTATTTTCTTAATTAGCTTTACCTATTTTATATCATTACTATCTTCTCTATAATTATAAAAAGTACAATATACCTATCTTAAAATTCCACGATATTCAATAAAGCTTTAAATATTTGTTTCGCCTCTAGGTAGAGAAAATAAAATTACGTTTATCCGCCAACCAATTTTTGGTCTACTTATTTGTTATTAAGAATTGAAATGATGTATTTTCTTCCGTTTATTACCACCTACCTCAATCCAAATCAAAAATAAACTCTATGTACTAATTTCGGATATACACACCACTGATCTGGAGGCGTGACTATAATTATCCCTCTTTTTGTCTAGTCAAAATGTATGCAATTATTATTACTCTGAAGTAATGCTAATTGCCTAAAAAATAGGCGTTCAAACAATTCAATTTTTCAAAATATGCCCTTATGCCTTATTTATTTTTATTATTAGGATGTGCTATTAATAATTACGTCTTACTATGATGTCTCTATATCGCCATATTTTACTTTTAAGTTAAATTATTACTATAAAACAGATATAATAACTGAAACCTGAATTAGCGTATCAAAATATTTAGAAAAATATAAACTTTTTATAAATAATCATCATATTGAAAGCATAAATCGTTATTAGTTTTCAGTAGTTGTTGCAAAGCTGTATTTGTGTATACCGCAAAACCGGAACATTCCCTCTTAACCTTATAGGTAAGTTGTTTTCATTGTTTGCAGAGAATGTGAATTGACCATTAAAATTACTATCCCAATAGGTTAGTACAGCCTAATGATCACTTATAAGGCTTTATTAACTACAGCCGAGAGACGATCGATTCGAGTCCCACCAAAGAAAATAGTCAATTTCAAATTTTTCACATATGGAAATATAATTTCATATCTTAAATGTGACTGTCAATCTTATTATCTCCTATGGGGTTATTATTAACAATGCACTAAAGCGATGTTCTTAAACTGTAACAAAGTCTACGCAAAACAGTAAACTGTGATGAATGAAAATAGTAGCCGATACTGATGACAGCAATTAAAAAAAACTGGAATGTATATTTTTTTAAATAAATCAATATTTGATTTTGTTTCCGTAAAGTTTTAATATCAATAAAGTAACAAAAAAACTAAATTTTACGAAATGAATTGTGAAGTATTAAATCGCAGTTCATTTTTAAAAGATAATTTAAGAGGAACGAACTTTGAAAGGATCTTATCCATTTTAACAGGGAAAAATTTTGACTTCAACAATTTTTTTTTATATTATTTTCTTTAATTATCCGAACTTACATAAAAAGATAATATTTTTAATTTAAATATAGACTTGCTTTTAAAACAAAAAATCCATAATTGTTGTATTTATTCTTTTGAGCATATCAACTTGTCTGGCATGAGTATATTTTCAATACTAAATTTATTTTAATTAGAGACGTGACAATTTTCCAGCTGGCCACTATTCTTTAATCTTAATTAAAATATTAAAAAATTAACATCGCGGTAGAGTTATATGCTCATTTGCAAAATAATTAACAAATGTTTTCTCATGTAGCGTGTTTCTAGAACTATGTTTGTTCATATTTAATTAGATGTTATATACAGTATCTCTAGACGAAAAGAAAATCGCTGCGAGTTACAAAGGTTTTCATTATTTTAACATGTATTAATCCATTTGAAATTCAGTAGTTTCTCTTTTTATAATTTAAAATATTATGAAATGTGAAAGACATATGAACACTACCTGAAAGTACAATTTCTATGTGACAACTTACAACAGCTATCAATAACCAAATAAATCCTATTATGAACATCTAATAATCCGGATAACATCATGGTGTCGCTAAGAGCCGCCAGATGGAAATAATTATTAGTCCTAGAAGTCCCGAAGGAAATCTAAAAACTCAGAACTGCGTTAACATCTTTTAAAAATGTCAGAGAGTAATAATATGAGAAAAATGGACATTTCGCCAAAAAAAGGCGGGCAAAAGAAGTAAGGTAGTGAACGAAAGCATTTATATTGTATCTACGGATACTGGATTAAAAAAGAATTAGTAACCAAGTCCAAAGGTAGTTCACGAGATGTGTAATTTAAGGTTTGTCAAAATAAAAACATTGCGTATATTTCTAAATTTTTTTTTTAAGTGTATCAGATGTGGTATCTGTAAGTTCATTTTTCGTTAAATATTTTAGTTGGTTCATTAAAATAACCATCTGATACGCCTCTGGTGATTTTTAATATATTTTATTTTGGTATGATTTTGGATTTTATGCGCAAGCAGACATTTGGCCCCACTTAAGTAAAGTATTTTCAATTTTGGGGGCAGAGTACAGGATAAAAGGGCAAGTAAACTCTGAAAAGTGCTTCTCTGTTTACGACCCTAGTATTGAAGTCCTGATACAGTGAAAATGTGAATTTGTTAACTTAGTGAAAGCCGAAACAGCCATTTTCAGACTAAGCAAAATTTTTTATAGTACCAACATTTTGTGCAGATTTTTGATAGTATCGAATTTCGTTTGAACAACCGCTAAACACCTTAAGTAATCTGATATTTATACATTTTCGTTTTTTCATTAATTTGTTTTGATCAACAAAAACTACTGTCTGTGACCGTGTAAAATTTGTACTGTGTGTGCTTTGAAGCATTGAATTTGATTAAGTTTATTGTATATTAAATTAATTGTTTGAACTCTTACTTTGTGGAAATTATCCATAATAAAAATGAAAAAATAGATTATGCTTATCTGAATTTCCACAGTATTCAAAAGATTTTTAAGTTATTTTCAATCGACCTAGATTTCGATATTTTGACACAGCATTTTCCAGAATTGATAGAAGGTTGACAGATTTTTTATAAGCGTAAATAATTTCAAGTCATAAACATTTTAACCAATCACCATTAAGCAATATATATACTATTCTTCTTTTACTAAAAATATTTTTGGTTAGTATTATATAGGTATTTAGAACTTCCCAGGTTTAATTATTCATTCAATACTGTATATTGAAGATATTTTAGGTATTTTTTTATTTCATATTCCTTAAAAAATCGAGTTCTTTTTTAATTTAATTAAGTGTAGGTTTGTGTTTTGTGTCAATGAGGTGTTTTGAGTAATGTGACATATCTAGTTATTTTAATCTATAAGCTCGTAAGTGTTCACAGTAACTTATGTTAAAATTTCTAAGGGTCTGGCCAAGTTAGATGGCTTTACAATCCGGACAATTTACTTTGTAAATACCCGATTTTCAAAATTTATTAATTTTTAGGTTTTACATTTAATAAAAATGAACCAACATTATTGCTTACAAAAATAGAAGTCCGCTGGAAAAACACGTTACATATTCCAGACAGATACTAAGACTATGTATGACAACAGGAAGACGAATCCCTTTTTTGGAAAGATGCAAATAAGGAGCAAATTACTTAAGACCAAAATAGATAAAAGAAGATGGTGCAAGAAATAAAGATCAAAAGTACATAGAAGAAACTTTGCTATAGCGTTCTTTTTGAGCATCAGGTTCTTTATTTATTTACGCAGCAGGTGCGTTCCACTTCCGATAGAAAAATATATTTATTAATTTTTATTTTAAATAATATATTTTTAATGACTAGTGAGATAGATGAAAAATTATTTCGGGCTACATGAAAGAAACATTCATATGGTACTTGTGTTATGCAATTGCATACAAGAATCAATTGATATTTTTCAATTTAATAAAACTACAATATACATTTGGTTTAATTATCTTTCCGGAATAAAACGATTAACGGTCCATTAATAAATTAACATTAAATTAATTAGACATATATGCATAACGCAAATTCACATTAACATTCATTACCTGGTTTATATAACATAATTCAATTCGAATTTGAATAGAAGAAGTTTTAATAATAAATATGCTTTTTCCATTATAATAGCAAACTGAAATATGTTACCTTAAAAAAATGTGAATAATGTAAGATATAAAATATTCAGTTTGCTTGGAAAACATAAGCTTGAATATTAAAAGTATGTAACAAAGCTTAATGGGGTATTAAAAGCCGAACGTTAAAAATAAGGCAATAGAAAGCATCGCTTGTATGCAATTAATCCTAATTTATAATTCAAGAAGGGTTGAAACCCTTTCGATTCCAATTCATTATTTATTAACGTATTCCGAAAAATATCAAGAATTCTAATTAACAAAGAACAGTGAGAAACATATTAAGAGGTACCATATACGGTGTTTCAACGAAAATGATACCTTTCCAACTTCCGTATAGTCACAAACTAGAGAGTTTTAAAGATTTAAACAAACACTTTAAATTTTATTTTGAAGGGAGCAAATTTTGACATAAAAATCCAACCCTCGTGCGCCTAGGAACAACCTCTTAGATTTGCAAAACTGAAACATTATTTGATAAATATTTTTATTCCTAAACAGCCTTAAAAACTTTTTCATAATACGTACTATGGTTTTAACGAAATGACTTACTAAATTCTATCATTGTAAGCTAAATCAGAAGGGTATTTATTAAAAAAATTTTATATAAAGTATAGTTTGTTGACAAAATGTAATTAATTTTATTTAATTGTATCTTCCAGTTTTGTATATATTTAGTAGATTTTTTTATCAAGAATTTTAGATAGCAGTTTATTTTTTCATTTCACTCTTATGTTTTTATTTAAAGAATTTTGTAAATAAATCTTGATTTAGGAACACAAAACAGATAAAAAAATGATTATATAAATTAAGAATAAAGTCAAACAAAGAATTGGAACATAGCCATTAAATTTAAAATATATTTTATTTTAACTGAACTGTAGTACAGCTTAGCATACAAAGTCGCAACAGGATTACGCATTCCATTATTAATTTTTTGTTAATAAAGACCTGGTATTTTCTTCTAGCTATAAATCAGTAAAAGGAGAACTTATATACCAGATAACAAACAAATATTTTATGTAAATATATATATATATATATATATATATATATATATATTATTTAGAACCATATTAGCAACGCTTACTCACAGTTTGAAATTTCTGTTTTTCAATAATTCACCTTGTATAAAAAAATAGTTATAAGGGAAATCAAATGGGGTTGATTATCTGAAAATGGGTTCATAATTTTAACATAATTTCAAAGATATTTAACATGCTTAGTTCTTTATAAAATTCAATGTAATCCATGGAAGAATATGGAGGTAAAAATACATAACCTAAATAGACAGCGGCTATCATAAAACCGATAATAATTTACACACAACACCACTATCAGAGCAGTGACCTCCTACAACAATTATATAAAATATAAAACAGAAAATAAGACTATTCGCAAAAAAATCGTGATTAAAATAAGTATAAAATTAGAGGGGTAAGTAAATAATCTTGATGAGTTCAGGGAAAGGTAAACTGAATATGTACGGTTTATATATACCAGAATAGGAAAAAAAAATATAAAATTAGTGATCATTTCATTTAGTCATTGGCAGTACTTAGATAAATAACATGTAGTTCCGAAAATTTCAGTTTCATAAAAATAATTCAAAACTTTTATACATACTAAAGTCTACAGCTAAATACCTTTTATTTAAAGCACTATTTAATTGTCGCACTGTGCACTAACACTTTCAGAAATTTTAAAACTGAACACAATTGCAGAACTTCTCATCCAATCCGAATTAGTAAATTAACTGCAACATCTCGTTTCCTATAATTAACCACAAAAATATCATTGCCAAAATTAACTTCAATTTGAAATTGTTTACTTTAGAAAAATCCTCCGACCATTTGTAAATAAACAATAGCGAAAATAGATAGACTCATTCAATTTTTAAGCCACGCATGTGTAAGTATTATTATTGTTTAATAGTCTGTTATTGTTTGAAGTGTTCGGACACTACTGGATTCGTTAGAATGATTACAATTATTATATCATAGTTTCAACTTGACCTTTATATGTTAAATTTATATGGAAGATTAATTTATGAATCTTTATTGTGATATTTCATTTAATCTGTAAATAGATCGATTTTCTGCCATTGATATGTTGATTTAGTACAAAACGACTTTTGTATGAATAAATCAAGGGTCTTTGTTACTACTTATATTAAACTTAAACGTATATTAATTTCACTTAAAATTTTCCGTAAATATATACCAGAATATTAGCGAAAATAAATAAAGTTGATTAATTGTAAATCAATAATCTTATTTAAACAGTGGCTAGATACTATATACAGAAAATCGATATTTTAAAAGTGTTTGAATAAAATGAAATTAAATATCAAAAAATAAAACTTTTAATTTTAATTTTTAAACATATCATGAGTATCTAGATCAGGATTTTGTGTCCTGAAAAAAAAATTCAATAATAATTGCAGTATGTACCTCAGTTTTCCTTGTCTCGTTGCTTTTTACTCGCATTAGTATCTATTAGTTGAAAATAAGATTAGCAGCAATGATTATTAAATTTGAAATTTGTATTAAAAAAGCCCAAAAACTTTTTTGATAAAAATGTCTACATTAATTGAACGTTCCAAAAAGACAAATATACCCTTCTTAATATTGCAAACTGTAACATGATTTTTTCATTAAAGGTACAACTCATTAGGGGATTAGTACCAGTACCGTCGTAAAAGAAATTAAAAAAGTAGAACACAACACTTAGATCTAGATAGAGGTTCAATGGCTCAAGTAAGCAAAAGTTCAAAGGATGTGTTCCTTAGATTCATCTAAAGAAACATAAAATCAGTGCAGACCAGTCAGAATACGAAGATTATAATATCTACTCCATTTTGTTTTCTGCAAAGTATTGCAGAGAGATCTAAAAATATAGTTCATGTCATAAATTACGAGGGTCGTCCAGAAAATAAAGAATGAATGCGCACCATGACCGGCGCCGATGCCCCACAACTCCGTGCATTTGCGCACCACTGAGCTCGATTCCTCGCTTCAGTGTGAGCCGAGTATTGTTTCTGAAGGTCACAATAAACTCAGAGACCTATTGTGAAACTCTTCAAAGACTTAAAGGTATCATCCAAAACAAGAGACAAGGTGGTTTTGATTCATAACCATGTTCGGCCTTATGTATCAGCTCGAACACATTGAGACTTTCAACGTCTTAAGTGAGAAATTGTTGAACATACCCCTTACAGCCCTAATTTTACACCCAGTGATTTTCACTTATTTCTGAATCTAAAGGAATTTGGAGGCGTAAAACAGTTCGCAAACGATGAAGACCTCTAACAAGAAGTAACATCCTGGCTGAAATCTTTGCAGTAGGAGTGTATAATATTGGAATTGAAAAATTGGTCTTATATTACAAAAAGTGCCTTGACAGCTATGGTAACTATTTAAAAATAAAGTTAGGTACTATGACTGTACAAATAAAGTTTTGTGTTGATATCTTTCGTTTTTATTAAGTTATGCCAAAACATTCTTTACTTTCTAGGCGACCCTCGTATATTCCTTGTTTTACAGCTGCAATAATATCGGCCTTCTTAATTACCAAAAACTTGTAGAAAAAGTTTTACTGAGTAGTGAGTTACTCGAAGAGACCTCTGCTGAGAACTCCGGTTGAGAAAAGATGGCTAAAAGTTTTGAAACTTTGAAAATTTTCATGAAGTCTTGGACTCAAGATGAAACATTTGTTGTTAAAAAATTGTCAGGACAAGACATATTACAGGTCTTGGTATTAATATTTAAGATAAGATAAGGCAAAGCTATTTCTTGAAGTGTCGTTTGGTAATTTATAAGGAGATCTGCAACCGTTAAATAATGTTCACAGTCACATGATCGTATTTTAAGAAGAGAGCAGTAAGCAAGCACCTAGTCTCTGAAAAAAGAAGGTTATTTTGCTTTTCCAAGCATAGACTAGTATAGCAGCTGTTAATTTATATTTTTTTAAAAAGGTTTTAATGCTATGATTTTGTTTATTAGAACCTTTGTCGCTGTTTCCATATTCACATCGAACACTAATTTTGTTTCTATTTGATTAAATATTTGCACTAACAGCCCCATGTATATTTACTCCATGTTTTTTGCACCGTCACACATGAACCATTTCTAATTTTTTCCATAATTTTATTATCTGGGAATAGAACGGTAATAAAAACCATATGTCCAGAGTTTATCCAATAAAATTCATCGCTCTCAAAATTTAACTCGTGATTACAAACAGAATCAAATGATGCCAAAAATAATATTCTATTAATAAAAATATTTTATTTTATTCAGAAAAAATAAATATATCCACTACACACTCACTCGATACATTGTAATCATACATTGATTAGAACAGATCTTAAAACCAGTTTTAATAAACTTAAATATTGTTAATTCTACAAGGTGCACAGGACTGGTACTAAATAATGTTATTGAACTCAAAAGGCCATGTGCGTAGTTAGCAAAATTAGACAAACAAAAATTGAATGAAATTTAAACCTGAAGGCAATGTGATTTACAATAAAAAATGATATATAAATTTTTTTTTCCACTTATTACTAACGAGATACATTAACCGTTTCTCCGACTAATTATTGTGTAGTTTCATGTTTTTAATATTATTCTTCTCGTGTTTAAATTGTGCTTACAAATCTTTGAAAATTGATAATATTTTTTAAAATAATTTCTTCGTTAAAATAAAAGTCTTGCCTTTAATAAGATTAACGTTGTTTTAATAAAGTATTTACTTTGCCTTTTCTCAAAAATTTCTTTGTCCAGTCCAGTTGTAATACCCGCTTGTGAAATTTAAACCGTTTTCCATCTTTAAATCCAAAACAGGTATCTTCCGAGTACTTTGATTCCATCTTTAGTTGGTAAACTGAAATTATTTAATTAACATTTACTTCTGTGTAAAATGGAAAATAAGTTTATATTATTGTGTGTATTAATTTCTGTTCGAGTGAACGGCCAACTTCAAGAAGAAATTAATAAAATTATAGAAGAAGCCTTAGAGCCATTAACAATAAAATACGGGAGTACACCCTTAAATTTAGAACCTTACCAAGAAGAAACCAGTGCAACTGAACAAATTTCGGTTAAACCTAACATTTCTCTAGACCCGTTTCAAATATCACCCAACGGAACAAATGGTACACATTGTCAATATGAATGTGTACCGTTTTATCAGTGTAATAATGGAACCATAAACAATAATGGCGAGACTCGTATTGATATTAGGTAAGAGATATTTCAAAAATAAAAGTAAATTATAGCAACTAGGTAAATATTTTCATTTTAAAATAAAAACATAACTCGTAGGTAACAAAATTTAAAAAAAATGCTTCTTGTTGAACGTAAACATGTTTTGTTTTGAAAATGTTAATGTTTATTATTTACTTTAGAAAATTATTGTAAAGATCCAAATTTTTTTTCTTATATGTTAATATATCATGATTCGAAATTTTTATTAGTTGTGGGGGTAAAAACTATTTTTGCTTTAAAAATATTTTCAAAATTTGGAACAATATATCTTTATTTAAAGAAATAAGAGTAAGTTATATGCATTAGTCAAAACCAATGTGAAATAAATGTTTAGTGTAACATTATTAGTAAAAAGATATAAAACAATTTGAAAACAGATTTAATCTATAAACTAATAAAATTTTGGCATGAATCGAATTTTAATTTTTTTATATATTGTGGTTTACGTTGGCCAATATAGGGTCAACCTGCTAGGGTATACTTTAAGCCTTAAAGGAATGTAACTATACAAAATTAGTCAAGTGGTGAGCAAAATGAAATAGTTCACTTAAAAAAGTTTAAGATAATAGCTAATTTTAGGATATTTATTAAACATCTATCATTATACAGTACGATTTTGTAGGAGAAAAACCAATTCGTATTTTTATCAAATATTAAAGTATCATAATTAAATGTAAACGATAAAATATATTTATCTTAAAATTTCACGATTTTACAAAACTTTTTAAATATTCTTATGACAATTGGTGAAGTATATATATTTTACCTTTTACATTTATAATGGATAAATTCCAGAAATTAAGAGGAGAAACATCATTATTACTAAAGTAACTTTAACTTACTGATTCTTTTATAAAATTACATCTAAAATAAAAGCAACTGAGTACTATTAATTATTGTTATTCCTTTAGCACCACTAATTATAGAGTGACTTCAAACAAACATACCAATTTAAATTAAACCGGGCAACATTATTTTTTTCAATAAAAAAAAGTTTGAGTGAACTTGTTTAATGAGAGATGATTACTAAATCAGTCATTTATAAAAAATAGCAAGCTAGTTCTTGTTAGTCTTTTATTGGACCAACCTTTTTCCTAATATTGTATATTTAGTGCCCTCTGCCGCCTGAAATATTCACCAGGTTGAGTCCTTCGAGACTCTTTTGGCAGTGACGTAAACTACATATCTAAAGAATTCAAATAATGCATATAAAATTATCATGTTTTAGGCTCATGTTCTATTTCGCTCCAAATAAATAATAAAAACAGTCATTTAAGCTAGCGACCGTTTATTACTAATTGTTTCAGATTTTTTTTGTTTTGTTAAAATTAAAATCTCTGTTCTCTGGTTAGGAATTTTAACAATTTTGACTGATATTTTTAATTAATAATATTTTAATTGTGTGTGTCGTAATTTTTCCCATCTATTTATTGTGTTGCAAAAACAATTGATATCATTTTGAATAATTGATTGCTTAGATTACAAGGACCTATAGATTAGTGATTTGCTTTAAAAAATTATAGAATGCTTTAAGAACAAAAAATTATTTTTTCTCATAATCAATCGTATAAAACTAATGGTGCAAGCATTTTTTGTTATACCACTTGTTTTATGCCTCTGCACTCTTCTAAAAGTTATTTATATGGTTTTAATAATCCGTTGTTATCCGCAAAAGTTTATTCCTTTGGGATATATATATAATTCGTAACGGTATTTAAATCTAATAAAAATAAAAATAATAGAACCTTAAAGTATATCAAAACTCATAAATGTACACAAACGATATTTTTATAACTATGACATGCATTTTCTCTTGTGCCATATTTTCATATTTTTCCAATTTACCTGCATGAAAATACATTTAGAAGTTTCCGGTTTACTTATTATTATTTACTTACTCCTAAATGGATTTAATTATCAAAAATTTTATAAATTTATTATTGTCGTCAACAATATAGCTTTGAATTTATTCCTCTTTTAATATATTTCAATAAACTAATAATTTTATTATTGGATAGATCTAATTTAAATGAATCTTTATGAATTTTCAGACAAAACGATGGTCCATGTGGCAATGCATTTCTTTCATGCTGTGTGGTAAAAGACATAACCTCTGACCGAATTACAGCTCCATCCACTTCCTCAATTCCTGTAGCAAGAGGATGTGGTTACAGGAATCCAAATGGTGTTGAATTCGCCATAACAGGAGGGGATACAGAAGCTCAGTTTGCCGAATTCCCGTGGATGGTTACTATTTCAAGAAATTCCGGCAATTCTAATTATGACTCAAAACAATCATGTGGTGGTGCTTTGATCCACCCACAAGCTGTAATTACAGCAGCCCATTGTGTTTCCATTAAAAACGAAAAGTAAGATATTTTTCTTTTCCCTAATAATTTAACTAATAATGATTAAAAGTCCGAACAAATATTAGTTTACTATTATATATGAGCTCAATAAATATAAACACTGTTTTCGAACGAAGTATAATTGAATAATAAGTTAATTTTATTGGAACAGTTACAAATGTTAATGTATATTTTGCAGATGGAAAATAAGAGCAGGCGACTGGGATATATCAAAAGAAATAGAGCCATATCCTTATCAAGAAGTTCCTGTTGAATCAATTACAGTTCATGAAGATTTTTATTCTGGAGCTTTATTCAATGACATAGCTTTTCTATACCTTAAAAATCCTTTAAAAATAAGAGAAAATGTGAACACTATATGTCTACCTCTTCAAAACTATACACACAGACCTACAAGATGCTTTTCCACAGGTTGGGGTAAAGATAAGTATGGAAACGATGGAAAGTACCACGTGATATTAAAAAAAATTGACCTACCCTTTGTACCTAGAAACGTTTGTCAAGAAAATCTACGTAAAACCAGACTCGGTAGATTCTTTCAACTACATTCTAGCTTTATGTGCGCAGGTGGAGAAAAAGGACAAGATTCTTGCTATGGTGATGGAGGAAGTCCGTTGGTATGCCCTTTGGAAAATGAAAAAAATAGATATTACCACGCTGGTATAGTAGCTTGGGGAATTGGCTGCGGAGACGAAAATGTACCCGGTGTTTATGTAGATGTAGCAAAATTTAGAGATTGGATAGATCAGCAAATGATCAAGCACAATCTACAGACGATTTATTATGATGATGTTGATTTGGAACCTCGTTTTTAAATACAACTTAGTGATGGATCTGTAGCATTAATATTAAGATTAAAATATTTGCTGGGTATTATTGTGTATTATGTTTTATTTTCACGTAGAATATATAAATAAAATATCTAAACCGTTCTTTATTCTAAAATTCTAGATGGAAACAAGAGGTTTTCTTTATTACGTGTGAAATACTCACAATTTTTTTAGCTTCTAGAGCTTAATGAGAGCCTTGAAAGTTCTTTGATTGATGTGGTAATTAACCTGATGAAATATGTTGTTTTTGTCAAAGTTCTTCACACCCGTAATGTGTATTTTCTTAAATTTAATCATGATTAATGGTAAAGAAATGTAATGTAGTTGCAATGTGCATTTCGCATCCTCCTCAATATAAATTGAAGTCTGGCAGCATTCCAGCTACTTGGAAAAATTTCAGTGTTAAATGGAAATTGAAAAAACCGAGTTAGCACAGTGGCTACTTCCAAAATACATTTATTATGATAATTGTTGGTATGTCGAGTTTCACTGATTTATGACTTCATCAAATGACACTTAATATTATTTCGAATTTACATGACTGTATCATCTTGTTTTTTATATTGAGCCAAAAACTTAAATTTTAAGGTCAAAGAGATTTATTTTTTATACAAAAAGAAACGAAATTAAACGAATAAAGCAAAAATCAAAATAACTAAATTTATGTTTGCAAAAATATTAGACATCAATTATTGATTAAATCTAGACTATATATTTAAAAGTTTGATACAGTGGCGTAAATGAGCCTTGTATTAAAATTTGTTGAGGGGCCCTTTTTACGAATTTTTGTTTATACATGCCGGGGCCCTGTACTTTTGTGTTGTGAGCTAGAATATTTAGAAAATCACAGAATGTAAAAGGACTCAATACGTCACACGTGCGTTAGTTAACACGGGAGTTGTGTAATATCTCTGCTAGCAGCATGGATTATATATTATATCCAACAATCCAGATCCAACAAAATAGAAGAGAGTGAAACCATATTAATGTTATAGTGCCTTTTGTCCTTGTAAAGGAATAATTACACAATAATTTAATGGTAGAGAATTTAAGCAATTGATATTTAATTTTTGTTAATGTTGGGTAACCTGGAAAGCGTTTTTAGGATAATCTAGGATAAATTTATAAATGTATTTATGAACTTGATTGTTTTCAAATTTTAAAGCAATTTTTGTTTTAGTTCTTTAGTATTGGCGCATATACCGGGTGTGATTGAAATGAGTCGTAGGGTGATAGTACCCCTAAAACTGGTAAAAAAAGTTTTTAATATGGGTCGTTAAATGCATATGAAGAGAGGTAGAGGCATTAAAAGAGTAAATTTAAAAAATTGTTTTTTTTAGAAACGACGATGTGGAACTTAGAAAAAACGGTGATAAAATGTATTTGCTTAAAAAGGTAATTAATTCTTGCAGAAGTAGAGGGTTGACTTATGAATAACTTTTTTGGGATTGTTTTTTTTACAATATGGATTCATTCTTTAAAATCTACGTACTTTTTCCAATAAAAAAGGTACTCTTATTGCATGTCGCTTAGAGCAACGGTTTTCGAGAAAATTGGAGGCAAACAGTTTGCTGAACCCGTATTTGAAAATCTTAAAAGTTCAATTATGTATTTTTTGATGGATAGCTCACAGGATAATAAGCATAAATTTTATTTACAGTAAATGTTCATTCATTTTAACACAGACACCTGCCCTTCTTCTCCAGGTTCTGCGGACCCTGTAAAAAATCTCCTGATTGTACGAATTTGATCTGTCGTAATTTCTCTTCAGTATGAGTAGCACTGAGTAAATCAAAGCTTTTAAGTGGTTCTACAAGTAGAAATCTAATAGATTAAGATCTGGTAATCTTGGTGGCCAAGCTTATGAACCACCACATCCTATCCAACGTCTCTCAAAAACTTGATTTAAATGATTATTAGTAATTAGTGACTTTTCAACAGTTTCAAAAGTTAATTCATGGGTAGAAAGAATGGTCCAATAAGTCTATCTTCACGAATTCCTACTCAAAAGTGTACCGAGGATCGAATTTGGTTCCTACGACACCGGTCCAGTAATGTGTCTTGTAGTAATTGACAATCCCATTTTCGTCCGTGCATAAAATATTTACCAGAAAAAGGGATTTTTCTACCAATTTTCTTAATAACCAATGACAAAAATTGGCACCAGCAGGACACTCTACCGTATTAAGGGCTTGTATCCTTT
Organism: Hermaeophaga mercurialis; assembly: GCA_951812935.1. Taxonomy (NCBI): domain Eukaryota; kingdom Metazoa; phylum Arthropoda; class Insecta; order Coleoptera; family Chrysomelidae; genus Hermaeophaga; species Hermaeophaga mercurialis. The sequence continues at coordinate 21,702,610 of OX638363.1, forward strand.
GGATGTGGTATGAATACAAGAATTGAGTATGAAGAGTCATTCACAGAGTATGGCGACTCACGTTTTCCCGCGCTGCCATTTTTCTTAAAGATAACCCAGGATCTTCCTCTACGTGATCTAAAATCTTTCTACAACTGCAGGTTTACGCACCGTAAGATTACGCCCCCGGTCTCTCTTAGCTGTTGATAGATTCTCACAAATATCCTAAGAGAGGGTGCTCTGCGATATATTTTGAATGAAAAACATTTAGCCAAATGATCATTTTCGTTCGCTCTTCCATAAATAAAGTGAATATCTGCCAGTTCTAGTTCAGTGTATTCCATACTTTGTAAAATTTTACGCTTACGCACACTTCAACAAGAATAAACTGACAAAAATACCTCCAAATACTGTCCTAATTTGTTAATTCCATTACCAATAAGTATTCATTGAATAAATGGATTACTTCATTTTTTGAAGCAATAAAATTTATTTAATAATTTAGTCAAATTTTGATTCTTTAATTAATTAACTATAAATAAAATAACTACTTGATTAGTTTAACAAAAATTTTCATAAATTTATGCTGATTAATCTGTGAGCAACCCATCAAAAAATAAATAATTTAACTTTTATATTTTTCAAATAAGAATTCAGCAAACTGCCTCCAATTTTTTCAAAAACCCAACGGTTAAGCGATTTGCAACAAGAGTACTTTTTTTATGAAAAAGTACGTTATTTTTAAGAAATAAACCCACACTGTAAAGAAATCATCCAAAAAAAGGAATTGCATAAATCAAACCTCTACTCTTGCAATAACTATCCTTTCCGATTAAACAAATCATTTTTTGATATCACCATTTGATTTAGGGGCAAATTTTATATAAGCTTATATTTTTTTATCTCGTTATTTAAGCTTACAATTTCAAAATTTTTTAAATTTATCATTTTAACGCCCATAATATACGTATGGACCGTATTTACAGCATTTTGTTTACCTGTGTTAGGAGTACTATAATCCCCAGATTTTTTTACACTATTTCAATAATACCCTGTATGTCATGACAAGAATATTCAAGTGTTACTGTAATTTGTACTGTGGGTTTCTCCTACTTTCTAAAAACGGAAAAAATTATTTTTCCTTATACGTCAGTATTCAATGACTGTACATGTAAAAATCTTATGTCCTTGTATCTAGGTTTTATTTATATTTTGGTACATTTACGTAGCTAACATATACCAGGAATCCATTTTAATAATCTATCAATCAACTGTTGAACAGTATTTAAGCGTAAGACATTAATAAAAAATTAAACGTCTTTATCAGAAATCCCATTAGCTTTTTGAACAGTAGGTACTAGGTATGACTTTAGTAGTTACAGATAATGTTGTTGACCTGAAATCAATAATGATTTTAAAGTAGACATTTACACTGTCAACTAATTATTTTTTAATATGAAAATCATGGGTGTGGTTTAATTTATTTTTCTTAATTAAATCACTTATAATATACAAAAACAAATTAAACACCGATTGCAATTTTAAAAAATAATTGTTTTATTGGGATAGAACACTAGTGCAAAAGCAGTACCCATTTAACAGGAAAAGAAAATAAAATAGAAGAAATTCTGACGGGATATTTGCAAGAAATGAAATTAAGTGAGAATTTAGAAGAGACGACAAATTAAAATGCAGGAAAGCTAAAGGATGCGACAAAATAAAAATGAAAATAAGCAAATCTTTAAGCAATAAAGAATGAAAGAAAGAACGAAAAAATAAATTATTAGATATTTGAGTAAAGAAGAAGATTTAATCAGCGATTGAACATCATCATTAGTATATAACAACAAGGTAATAAAAAAGATTAATAATTATGAAGCTATATCCACAGTCATTAAAAATGTTGAAGAAAGAATAAACAATAATAAAAGGTATATAGGATAAATAGCAATAGAATTATCAGAGGAAGGAAAAATACGATTTTTTTGCTTAGATCTAGGAATGCATTCGATAAACTATACCTAGGCAAAGTTTAGGAGAAATCTGGGCAGCATTATTTCCACCTACAAGTAAATCACTGATTATCGTTTATTATATTAAGTATTAAATTACCTCCAAAACTAATTGTATAAAAGGTTTAAACAATGGTCAAAAATGTGGCTTTACAATGTACAAATATTTCATAAATAGATCATTCAGTCATTTTTATTGTATGACAAAAAATACCCTGATTTTTCATAAAAAATTAAAAACAAATTTAGTATATAGGTACTTGGTTGTTTTCAGCTGATACCCTTCTGGAAAATTTGGCTCTCCGCTCATGTACTCGTATATTGCTAATAGCAGGAAACTTAAAATATTCTGTCATTCATTTTACTGTGTTTATTGTGGATAGTGAACAGATTCATTACTTCTTAAGACAATGATGTTAAAAATATTAATCTTACTAACAATTTATTACGTCAATGGCCAATTGGAGGCAGAAATTGACGACATTATAAACGACATTGATAAAGGGGTAATTGATACATCGGGAAACAACCTTCAAGGAAGTAATACCAAACAAGATAAGGATCTACATAGGGATCCTCTAGATCCTTACACCTCAGACAACAGTAATCGAAATAATCAAAATTATGACGATCTATTTAAAGTGCCTGAAAATCCTCAATGCATAGATAAGTGTGTTCCTTTCTATCAGTGTAACAATGGAAGTGTTAATACTAACGGAGAGGGACTAATAAATATCAGGTTAGTTAATATACACCGGTATCTCATGAAAAACACAACAAATTTCTTAGCCAAAATCTAAACTGATTTATCAAAAATTATTTCATCTAGGATCTTCCATAGATCGTACTTGTCAATAAATCTTTAAGATTTCAATTTTATCTCAGTTCTCAAAATTTAGAAACTAGCGCAGGTAGTCCTTACTTTATTATTATAGTGGATACTATATAGAATATATTTTTAATAATTTTAATCATAAAATTGTTCTTTATTATATTTGTAATTTTAAAATCACTCCATTTTATTTAATTAGTTTCTCTTTTGAAAAAAATGTTTTACTACTAAAAAACATTAGATAAGTTGAAATTATTAATTTTTATCCTTTAAAACAACAAAAAAATATTGTTCCCTGATAAGTAAGGAGCGTTATCATCTTTTTATCACTGTTAAATCGTAAATATTTATTCAATGCGTGTCAAATGAGGTTGCTAAAATATTACCTATCAAATAGATTGACTTTATCAAATGGGTTTTCCGTTATACATAATTGTTATTTATTATTTAACGCCTTTATCAAATCTACTATATAAAATGTATTCAAATTGTCTTCGTTAATATAGATTTGTTATCACATCTGCTAGATAAAATTGATAGCTGAAGATACAAATATTATATTAAATACTATTAATAACGATAAATATAAGCATGAATCATTCCAGAAAACACCATAAGGAGACATTGGACGCGACAAACGATTTTTTATTCAAATGAAATTTAAAGTATAAATAAATGTCATAAGCAACCATGTTTCATTTATCATAATACTATTTCTTCTTCAGGTTCTATATATGATAGATATGTTTACGTGTCGTCGTACTTGTCGATAATTATTAAATATTCCATACCTAACTTTCATTAAATAGACGTTGAAATAATTAAATTTAAACACCAATCACATATGCTTCTCATTCTTCATTTTTATGCACGGCTTGTATTCTAATACATCCAAATGCAGTCTAGCACTTATTTTGATTATACATATATATATATATATAGAGGGTGACCAATCGAAAACGAAACAGCAATTGCGTAAACTTTTTAGAAAAATGCAGAAACCCGTCAATTTTTTATTCTTTTCGGGTATTTTTGACTCTTCCACTTTTACCCCCAAGGTAGGGTAAGAATTACCCCAAAATATGTCAATGGCATTGGGCGTCGACTAAGGTGACATTTTAGAGCCCTTGCAATTTTCTTTACAATAGTCTTTGAATTTTAAAATTCCGCCCAATACATTTACAAACAATCACTGACGGTAAAAATGCCAGTGAGTCCAGTTAATGTCCAGGTAATGGTTCAAATGTTAATTTCTTGGTTTGCATTGTTTTTTGATGATTTGTTATCAGATTTGTAAAAACATAAATGGGTACGATACGAACACACAAAGGACGTAAAATTAGTGGATGCCAAAATATTGTAAATTATTTCGAATTTCGAAGCGCTTGTTGGTTGGTAGTTTGTTCGCTTGATTTTATGGAATTTAGATCATCTACTTGTGAATCTTTTTTTCTCTCCTAAAGTGATTGGCGAAATCTGTTTGCAATTACTGGAAGACGCTATTAATCCTACCCTGGCCGATATTATTGAAAATGATCAACAGTATGATGAAGCTCATGTTTCAACAGAACGGTGGTTCTTCTTATTATGCTATGATTGTTGGTCGGTATTTAGATCAAAATTTTACACGGTTCTGGATTGAAAGAAGAGGCAGCATTGAATGGCACCCACGGTTTGTCGCCCTTTGATTTTTGTAATTGATAAACCTAAAAAGTAAAATCTTAATTTATTGTGTGGACGAGGGTAGTCATCGGTTTGAACATTTAATCAATTATGTGATAAGTAAGCACTTACACACAATCTAAATTTTAAAATGTAATTGTTTACAAAGTATTGGACGGAATTTTAAAATTTATACTATTGTAAAGAGAATTGCAAGGGCTTTAAAACGACACCTTAGTCAACCCCCAATTCCAATGAAATATTTTGGAGTGATTCATACCCTCACTTGGGGGTGAAAGTGGCGTAGTATTTTGGGATTTACAATAAAAATGTACTTTTATAAGCCTGCGTTAAAAAGAATAAATGACGTCATAGGAAAATGTGTGTTTATCAGCATATATATCTTAAATTACAAAACATTTTTATACGATTGACACTTGTTTCGTCCCTAGTACTAAGTAGTACGTTGTAACTACAACACAATAGGAAATAACCACAGGGTTATTATCCTAGATTCTTATACTCAAAAGATTTACTTAATATTCTATAGTAAACATAAAGAATTAAGTAAATAACAAATCAATAACTTTACAATGTGAGGTTCTCCGATGTCACAGTACATTATGATAAAACTTTTGTAAACATAAATAATTCCTTAACTCGTTTGTAAAGTTCAAATTTAGTAGTCAGTTGTGTTATGCAAATATTTTATAGTAGAATTTATTTAATTTTGTAGGTTCTAATACTATAGTTGGTTACAAAAATTTTAAAAAATTGTAAAATAATGAGGAGTAACTTTCTACAAAAATATTGTCTTAAAAGATATGTTTTGTTTTTAAGCTACACACTATATATATATATACTATATATATACTGTATAACCGACTACATCCTAGGCTTTGCTTCCATTTGTATCGTCTTCGACTCATAATTTCTAATTTCCAAACTTTAACCAAAATTTTTTACATTTGATTTAAAAATATACATTATTCCCGATAAAAAAATTATTCATTGAGAAATCTAGTTATTTGTTCGAATATTTTTTTATCTCTATTTTCTAGCTCTTTACTTATAAGTTCCTAATTTTGCAGGGGAAATGATGGTCCTTGCGGGAATGCATTTTTAACCTGCTGTAAACTAGAATATGTGACCTCCGGACGTATTTCAACACCAGCACCTTACGTTCCCAAACAACAAGGTTGTGGAGTCCGGCATCCAAATGGAGTTGGTTTCAAAGTAACAGGAATAAAAAACAATGAAGCACAGTTTGCAGAATTCCCTTGGATGGTATCAATTATTAACATTACCAGATTATTGGATCCCAATCCAAGGCCATACTGTGGAGGATCACTAATTCATCCTAAAGCAGTTATAACAGCTGCGCATTGCGTTTCTGATTTGACACAGAGGTTAGTGATACTTCTGTTATAACAGAGGTTCTCAGTTTGTGGGCCCGCTAAAAATTAAGAAAAATAAAAATTTCTTTTTCGAAATTTTATTTATAGGCAAAGAAACTTATCTTATCTAACTAATGACTAATGGCTAACATGCGCTTGTTTCAAGGCACACAAACTCTCTAAATTCAGTTATCTTGGAGATGGTCTCTTAGCAAAGGTTTCACCAAATATTGTTTCTAAACGGTCTTTGCAAAAGGGTAGAATGAGTTGCCTGAAGTAGGATGTGGCTTTTTATATTTAGCTACTTTATAAGCCACTTTCTATGAACACACGAGAGCTTTCTCATATACTACCAGCACTTTATGAAAATGTTTGCTTCTGTTTTTTGAATTGAGTTTTCCCCTCAAAAAAATCACGTATTCTTTGTGCAGCGTTTCTAGATGCCTCTTCAATCTATTTGATTTTAAGCTATCTGCAGCCAATACTTTTAAATAAATAAAAGTTTTTCTTCGCCACTTACTTGAATACTCTTAAAGCCAAAATTTAGATACGCTTCGTCGTATTTTTGTGTTTTAGATTTTGGACGATCCCCACTTAGACCTGTTGATATACAAGCCTCTTCTTCCTCAAGTTTTCGTTTCCCAGAATTATCCGTACTTACAATACTTAACGTTGGAATACCAGATTTAAAAGTTTCTTATGTAACTGTGTAACAGTAGAGGGCACGTTAAAATAATTAACAACTGCAAAGGTACTTTTGTATTGATAATCGCGTGGCAAAATTCAATCCAGACAATTCAATAAGCTTCAATACCTGACGCAAACTTTCAGACAGCACCTCCGGTGCCTAATGCTTTGTCACTCGTGCAATTTGAATTCCTACGGATTGACTCTTAACTCATATCACTGAGTAGTCGGCGCCAAATTATTTGAGCTAATACAGGTGGGCTCCAATTACAAAAGATTGAGAACCGCTACTTTACAAAGTGTAGCATTTGAATAAATTTTCATATAAAAACCAAATAATAAACGTATTTCTTGTGGTTATCTAGGTCTAATTGAATTTCTTTTTCAGGTGGAAAGTACGAGTAGGAGAATGGGATATTATGAAAACCATAGAACCAATTTCTCACCAAGAAGTTGATGTAGACTCTCTTACTATTCACGAACAATATTATGCTGGCGCTGTTTATAATGACATAGCTTTTCTATATCTTAAATCACCGGTAAAATTAGCTGATAATGTCGGTACAATTTGCTTGCCACCGCAAGATTTTCAACATAGACCAGGAAGATGTTTCTCCACGGGCTGGGGTAAAGATAGATTTGGAAAACAAGGCAAATATCAAGTTATTCTAAAAAAAATTGACCTACCAGTTATCCCTAAAGAAGTAAGTCTATTCGAAAATAGAATTTCTATTTAATTTCTTTGCAAATATTACTAGAAAATAAAAATTCAGCGCAAAAGAAGTTAATCAAATAAATTAAGTTGTGTTTATCGATTTTTGTATTGTTCCTACAAACAATAGCATCATACACAATGAGCGGCATAAGTAACGAATATATTTAGGAGTGTCTTGCGATACTGCATCTGAAAGGAATTTTAACTGTCTTTTTAACAGTATAGTATTTTTCATGATTCTTGGAAATAACAATAGAAATTACAGAATTTAAGCAAATACAGAAAAATCGGAACACTCGTTGATTTAGTTAATAGTAGCAAAATAATGTACAAGAAAATTGCTTCATTAACCAATGTCAAAATCAACAGTTATAACATTACATGTTAAAAGTGATATACGTGCATATCTTGTCAATAACATAAACTAATATAAAAGCTATTAACTGATTTATTTATCATCTGATCACTAATAGACCGAATCTGTTGGTTAATTCGGTTTTTAAAATCCTGTAAGTTTTCAGGTCAGTTTACATAAATTTTTTATTTCAAATAACTCCACAAAAAATATTCAAGTGGTCTAATATCTGAGAATCTCGCAGGCCATTCTATGCAGCTGCTTCGGCCAATCCATTTGTTAAGAAATATTTGGTCTAAATAATCTCTGAGGATTCTGGTATAAAGAAACGCGTTTGTAATCAACTGGAAACATGTGGAATTAGGAATGTTTATAACATTTACAAATAGCTGTGAGTTGTTACTGTTCTTTCAAAATAGTAAGGGAGGATTATTGTGTTATTAATATTTTTATAATTTCTATGGCTACTAATACACTAATGAAGAACTGAAGAAATGTGCTATACCATCAAATAGACTAAAATTCAATTCCTTTCAAATGAAGTATCGCCAGCCATTCCTTCCTATTTAAAAAACTACCAGTATGAGGGAGCTCAGGTCAATGGTTAAGTTAAAAAATTTTACATTAATAACTAATTAAAATTAATAATAACGCCACAAATTAAAATGATTCAATAAAATTTCAACGATTTACTGTTTCATCAATGCGACTACACCTCTCTTCATAATAAAAAACGAATTATTCAACAGGTTTGAGATTCACTCTATATGATTTATTTTAAAATAAACAGTGGGATTATAAAATAATTTTATTGAGTAAAATCTTCTTGAATTGTCAATAGTTGAAGATTTCGTATTCAATATTATTTCTTGCTTTATAATTATTTTTTAAAGCAAAGTTTATTGATCGATCGGAAAATTTATTGACCGAATGAGTTATTATTATTTCATCTAGGTTCTTAAAATAAATAACAAGTATACAACTCTAAGCTATTAAGCTATTATGATATTAATCTCGACAATCTACAACTGCTATTTAGTGTGTAAGGTTACTATTATTATTACTATGGTAACTAAGTTAAGTTATACAATTATATTAAAAAATTCCTATTTTCTAAATAATGTATTGGTGGGTAATAGCAACCGGAAAAAAAACAATAAATAAAGATAAGTTAGGTACTTACTGGAATGATTTTAAAATATATCTGGCAAAATCATATTATTGAGTCTCTTTATTACGATACAACATCTCGCATAATAAATTGTATACAATATATGTATCTAATATTTTTTCTACTCAGATTTGCGAAGAAAATTTAAGAGAGACCAGACTGGGGAAGTTCTTCGAACTTCACTCTAGTTTCATGTGCGCCGGAGGAGAAAAGGGGAAAGACGCTTGTAACGGTGATGGGGGCAGTCCATTGGTGTGTCTTGTAGATGGAAAAGAAGCTTCTAAGTATTACCAAGCCGGAATCGTATCATGGGGAATTGGATGTGGAGAAGAAAACGTACCAGGAGTTTACGTTGACGTTGCTAAATTTAGACGGTGGATCGATAAGGAAATGAAAAATCGTAACTTAGATACTGTCTGGTATATTGTAAATTCTGAAATTGATCCACGATCAGGTCAATAATTTTATATAATTTTTTTAATGAATAAAATAAATTTCTTTGTTGTCTTTACATTAAGTTTTTATAAATTTACAAAACATATTACAATAATTACCGATGGAATCTATTCTTTTAGAAAATAAGTATTTTAAAACGAGAGAAATTACTATTTTTAAATAAATACGGAATTACATTTTTTAGGCAGAATTTTTTACTAATTTTGGTATACCTCATTTGCACACAAAATTTTAATATTATTAAATGTTTATGGAAGTTTTAAAACCACCATAAAATCTTATGTCATTATTATTCTGCTAAAAAAATGTACAACCTGGAAACTAATTTTAATTTATTCCTTTAAAGTTCTACGTCTAGAAGCCGTTAACGTTAATAGAACTTCCAATAATAAACAATGTAGAAAAGTTACCTTAAATATAATTATTTTAATCTGGCTGTAATATGATTAGTTTTTTACAAGTTTCATAACAAATGGTCTTTTTATGAGTTTTGAACATGTCTGCTTTTTGAATTATATTTACTATTAGCAATATATTAAATCATTTTATTCTGATAAATCATTTTATACTGCCTGACTGACTATCGAAAATGTTTCCCTTTTATTTCAGATATGAATATATTGTTTATTAGGATACTACATGATTTGGATTTCAATGAAATAATTTAATAGATTTTATAGTGGCTATATTTATATTCAATAAAACATTTTAAATTTAAATTGTACTTTTAACTATCAAAACTACGTGAAAATTTACATTTTAACGTTAAAAACGAATAGTTAAAATAAATCTTTAATGGACAATATTAAAAGTTATAAAATTTTAATAACTCTAGTGAAAAACCCAATTTTAGGGAAAAAAACCTAATTTTCAGGGAGCAACTAGTGATTCGAAGGCGAAAAAGTGTGTAAAAATGTCGTACCAGAGAAGAAAGGAATTTAAGAGACCGGAGGTAAGACTAGTGAACGAGTCAGATAGTGAAAGTAAGGAAAGATCGAGGAGGGAGATTAGAAAACAGAAATAATTTGATATGCTACAAATTTATATATCACAATATAAAGTACTACCATTTATTGCAATCGAAAAACCAAGTGAAACAACAGATATAAGAACTAATACTGTACTAAAAGAGAAAGACGAAAAGATAGAAACAATCGAGATGCTGAAAAACATGGATGACAAAGAAATTGAGATAATAATAGGGCATATGGAACTGATACGTGAACCAAGAACGAAGATTGAAAGAATATAAAATGAAAGAAATCAATGTTAAGAGCTGGAGCGATGTAGTAGCAGAACTGATGAATGTGAAAAATAGCGACAGCGAGGGAGAATGGAGAAAACCTGGCCCTAGCAAGAAAGCCAAGAAGCCTAAAAACCAAACAACAGAGGAGAAAATTAAAATAACTAATAGATTCTATGCACTGGAAAGATTTGAGAATATAGCAAATAAGATAGCGGAAATGACCGAGGATAAAAACAAAGGTGAAAAGGAAGGAGGAGAAACTAAAAATAAAACACCACCAGTAATAAAGGTAGACCAAATTGGAGAACATATAAAATTCCTAAACCAAGTAAGAAAAACCTTAAAAATAATTTATTTACCATACAATTCAACAGAAAAAATGCAAAAATCTTTGCTAACAACAAAGAAGACAGACAAAAATTAATTAATGACTTTAAAAGAGAGGGCATCAGTCATTATACATACACTGACAAGACTGACAAAATCAAAAGAGTAGTACTAAAGGAGGCACTAGAAATTGATACAGAAGAAATCTAAAGGGGGTTAGAAGAAAACAATCACATCAAAATTGTACAAGTGATCCCTTTGAAAGCTAACGATATTAAAATTAAAAGTCATAGTTACTTGATTATAGTTAAAAAGGAGGTGGATTTAAAATTATTGTATGTAACGGGAATATTAAATTTAAGAATAAAGTAGTAGAGTAAATAAAGGAATAAAGTAGGCTTATAACAGAAAGAACAAAATTACACAGTGCTACAATTACCAGGAATATCGTCATTCACAAACGAATATGGAATCAAAATGTGCGAAGTGTGTAGAAAAGCATAACGCAAGAGAATGCAAGATGGTAAAAACAGAAACAAGCATGGTGAAATGCATAAATTGCGAAGGACAGCACAACGCTAATCATAAACAATGTTGTTTACTTAAAATATATGGAATGAATGGAAGAAAAATAGACACAACCATCAACAACCTAACATGAGAAGCTTTAAAAACAATAAAAATATAATTAGACAAGGAATTTCATATAGCACTGCCACGAGAAACATAATAGAAAACACAACACAAAAAGATAATTTGTATGAATTTAAAAAAGTCAGACACTTGATATCATACATAAATAAAATAGTAAATGTGCTAAAAATGTATATGTTATTGAGCAATATTAAATAAGAATTACTGCATGCGAAAACTTATGGAAAAACTTAATATATTCATTAAATTTGAAGAACTCTATTAATGAGCCCTAGAATGACAAAAAATAAAGAGAAAAATAATAGTAATTACTAATTAAACATAGAAAAATTTAGAACAAATACGTAATTAAAAAGTATTAGTTAACTTAAAACTAAAGAAGATTGATCAATAGATCAAAACATTTAAAAACATTAAAATTAAGAATTATTGCCAACATACACCGTAAAATTATGGTAACGAAATAACATAATAAATAAATTTAAATAAACAATAATAAATGAAGCAATATAACCGGGTACTATCGGAACGGGTAAAAAATTTAAGAAGAAAAGGATGGAAATTAAATCAAGAAGATACATTAAAAAAGGGTAAACTCCCATTATTATTATTACTATTATTATTATTATTATTATTATTATTATTATTATTATTATTATTATTATTATTATTTAATAACTACAGAAAATTAGTAATCATTAGCTACTGGAATTAAAACTCTTAAAAAATTATAACTATTTTGGTTTGGTAAATAAAATTATTATTTATTTATATTCTATTTATTATTTTCTAATATAGTTGAAATGTGGTAATTTTATATTCTTAGAAAATTTAATGTTCTATAATAATACTCGGTCAGTTACGATGAATGTTTTATTTAATAAATACAAACAAGTATTAATTTATTCTTATATAAATCATATATTAAAAAAATAAAAAAACATATAAGATTATATAAGGACAACTAACTGTGAAGTTAAAAATAGTATTCTTCTGTTACAACTTAATTTCAAATTACATTCTGTTTTGATACAGTTTTAAAGATACATTTTCTTATTTTCACAGTTTTTTCGATATACGTTAAATTATATTCCTGTTTAAATATTCTTCTTTTATGGCTTCCAAACCATTTGTTCAATCCAAGGTACATAATATGATATTCTGGTGTAAACCCCTGGAATACCTGGCGTACCACAACCGATTCCAAATGAAGTAACTCCCACTAAATAATATTTACTATCTTGCATAGCTTGTAGAGGTCCTCCTGAATCTCCCTATTGAAATAAGTAATTTTAAAATAACATAAACACTTACCATGGATCATAAACAATATATAAAAAGTTAAATACTTCAGCGTAATAAAAAAATGTTAATGTATATAAAATCAGCGGGAATAGTTCATTAGGCTCTGTAGATCTGTTCACAGAAAGCTAAAAAAAACACAAAATGGCAAAAATTACAGACGGAACTGGTACACAAGGAAATCTAGCCAAATTCCAAATATCGTTACAAGGGAATCACGTAAATAAGAAAAGGGGAGAAAACGTCCGTGCACCTTCTTTCGAAATATGTTACTTCACAAACACTCATTACATTGTACCTAGATTCTTACCAAATTGAATCGATCTAGTATCCAAAACAATCGCTTATACAAATCCATATTAGACATAATAACAGAAGGAGACACAATAGATTGGACTGCATTGATGTGAAGCTATTGATTACATTAATAAGGAAAAACAGAATGATTAAAACTATTAAAATTTTTTTAAAGACTAATCCACAAAAGAAAAATACATAAGTGTATAAAGGTGAAAGTACCTGACAAGTATCTTTACTTCCATCAGCCGTACCCGCGCAGACTTGAGTTTCGTCCACAATGCTTTTAGGCAACTCTTCTTTCGGTACTATATCATAAGCCTGCCGACAAACATTATTAGGTACATAATCCAAGTTAACTTTCTGCAACTCTTTTGCAGTATCACCATTTTCAGTAGTTTTTCCCCACCCGGTCGCTATAAGATTAAGGCTTGCTAAATTTGTACCAGAATAAAGGCATATAGGCGCTATATAATCGGTAAAAGTTACTGGTCTGTCTAGTTCTAGCAGGGCTAAGTCATCATATTGTTTGCCTTCTACGTAATTGGGATGAGCAAATCGCCGAATAACATTATAGTCTTCAGAATTTAAGGTTTCTGTTTGAAGTGTAGTGGTACCTAGTCTAACGTAAGACACATCGCCTCTAAAATTAAATTTATTTCTTTAAACGCTTTTTCTTTAATTCAATAATATATCTTACAGAGATTTTGCAGACAAACAATGCGCTACTGTAATAACAAACAGCTCGCTTATCAAACTACCTCCACAAAGCCACTGATTACTATTTTTAGGTCCATACCCTAAAGCTGCCTAAAAATAAATCATACATGTATATAACCATTGTATTTAATCTTAACTATCATGTTTTCTTGATTTAAATTTAATTACCATATGAGGAAATTCTTTTTGCATGGATGATTGTCCACCAATAATAAATACTTGAACCTGAGCTTTTCTAGTAGGTCTCCTACTAGTATTATAATACTCGATACATTCTAAAAGTATTTCCAATTATTTAGATATGAAAACAATAAAAAAACAAAAAGTACTTACTTTCTTGGGAAATCCTCGTTACCCTAGCTGGGGTAGTGGGAGGGGCGGGCGCTGGAGTACTCCATCCTACATTAAAATTGGGATCAGACAGATCAAGTTTAATATGATTTTTTTGAGCACTTAGAGCTCCACTAACGTTTGCAGAAATTACTTCTACAATATCCGAATCGTTATTGTTTATAGGAGAAACACTGATAACATAACTTGGTACAGAAGTTATGTTAAAGTCAAATTTAATTACAGTTGGTACTTCAACTTGAAAATTAGTTGGAGAACCAATTCCAGGGGCACTGACAACTTGCACTAACGAAAGCGGTGGTTTGTAATTACAATCTAAACCTAACGGTCTACTTTCAGGTGTAGTGCTTGCCACTGATGAAGATACAGAACTAAGAGACAAATTAGTAATATTTTTAGAAAGGTTACCCGTAGATGACAGTGTAGTACTAGTAGCTACTGTTGACGAAATGGGATTAGAAGTAAAAGGAGTTGGAGTGGTTGAAGCAAAGGAAGTATTTATTATTGTTTGAGTAACGGTGGTAGAAGAAAATGTAACTTGATTTATTGTACTATTTGCAGCAAGACTTGTATTTATTAGAGTTTGAGTTGCAAAGCCTGAAGAAGGTGTTACTTGACTGGTTGTACTCAAATTTGTAGTACCATTTGTTGCTGTGACAGAATTAGTATTGATTGACGTTGCAATATTCGAAGTTGTAGTCAAAGTAATAGGAGTACTACTCGTGGTTTGAGGAGCAGTAATAACCGTAGCGTTAACCATATGCTTAGGATCTATAACGCTTGTTATAGGAGGTAAATTTGTAGTACTTGTTGAGGTAACTGTATTTTGCTGAGCAACTGTTGATGTAAGATTATTGGAAGGGGAAGCAACTGTGACAATTTGCATTGAAGGTGTGCTACTATCGGAACTATTTGATAACGAATTACTAATTGGCTGAATAGAATAGGTAATAATGAACTTAGGATCAATGAAAGTTATTAGTGGAGAAATTTGCGTATTCCGTTTAGGTGTAATATTCGTTGAAAAATTAATGTTAGGATTAGCAGTGGAGTAATTAAGCATCAATGAAGGATTAATGATAGGTTTAACGGGAGATAAAGTAGTTATTGGAGTTGGTTCAGTACAGTTATTAGAGACATCTATTGGTGCAGGTGATGAAATAATTGAATTTACTCTACCAATTGTTTGTGAAGGCATCTGTGAAGCAGGCGGTACTGGAAGGGCCGGAGCAGATGTTGATATATACCCATAACCATTATCTGAGAAAAATGGCACTGGCCATTGCAAATAATTCGGTAAAGATGACGATATTGGCGAATCGTTGCCCAATGGAGTTACTATACAGGGTTCTAAAAGTTAATTATAAGGAAAATATATGAGCTGTGTTAGTAGATATTGCTGCAAATATAAAATATTGAATTATACCCAGTTTTAAAATAAAATTCGCTACTTTAATACTATTCTTTTTGATGTGTACTTTTATTGAGTTCTGTTGATTAATTTGTTTTCATTTATTGCGGCACAAATGATTCGCTGAATTTTAAATTCGAATATGTCTAAATACAAATCTAGTAATTTATTTGGCCGATTTTAAATTTCAATTGAATCTAGGAATTGGACCATATGGGTACAGGCATTCAGTTTTGTTAATATTAAATCATCAATTTTAATACACTTATTTTTAGGTGAATAATATCAAATAAAAGAAGAAGGTCTCTTGAAATTATGTTATTGTTTTTGTATATTTAATTGTTTTGTTGATATTTTATGATGATGTAAGTGTATGCATAAACATATGAGTGAAAATTTTATTTATTTTTAAATAAGTTGCAGTATTTGTCATTTATCGTGTTCTGTGCTATTGTTTCTGATATTTACTATTATATTGCGTGTTAATGGTTTGAAGTAATGTAAACAACAATCAGATATAATATCTAAAAATTTCCGTATGAAGATTTGATAATTAAATAAAATGGATACAATTTTTTCCGATTTAGATAGAACTGGAAACTGTAAGAAATAAAATTATACACTCGTGGTCTAAATTATCGATTATTTGAAAATTGTTATAATTTCTTTTGTAAAAAAAATCTGATTATTCAAGTATCGAACAAGAAAAAAAGTGTTTTAAATTCAAATATTAAGTTTTTATGAAAGAAAAATTGCATTACATTCCTCTTGTGCTTACAATTCGAAGCTCTTCTTCTGTATATGGAACGCAAGGTCTTCGACGTATGCAGCGTTTTTGATGATCCCACATGTGTTTAATTGGTTTCAAGTCTAGGTTCTACGGCGGCAAATATAATGTTTGAATTTGAACTTCGTGAGGGAAGTTAGTCACTATCCCAATCGCATCTGGTCGAGCATTATTGTGCATTAGTAGAAAATTTTCATCTTCAGTATCGCTAATATATGTAGTGCACAACATTATCTTGCAGGATATTTTCAATTTACAAAGCACTAGTCATACGTCCAATTACTTCCAACACAATAACTTGCCAAAGCATTATACCACCACGTCCAAAACTAACTCTATAAGATGCAGTTGGCGTATGGTTCTCAAACACTTGTGTACATGTGATTTTGTCCATCAGGCTCTTATAATACAATTCTAAGCTCATATATAAAGATAATATTCTTCCGGTACTCGGTATTCCATTGAAAATGTATTTTAGTAAATGTTAAAGGGCAAATTTTCTGATGGTTGGATAGACGTGGAACTTTGACAGATTTTCTTGCGTTTAAACCTGGTTCCTTGAATATTCCCCTTCATAACATGAACAATCCAAAAACCGGTCCCTTGTATAAAGTTATTTGACGGCTTCTATTTAAATGCAGTGTCTAATTGGTCACATACTGTTACATTAAATAGAGTAAAATGCAAAAGCAAATCACTGTGACTTATTTACTTTTACCTAACTATATGTAATAAAAAAATGTAAAAAAATGATTGAAGAAGGCACGAGAAAAAATAGATCAACATCAAAATTTTTTTGGTGTGTGAGCGAATGCCCATTGGGCCAGTTACACTGACACCTGTTTATATTCGCTTACAAATTAATATTGTCTACCACATATAAAAGAAACGGAAATTATGTTCAATAACAAGTGATAACAATAACTAATCTATAATTTTTTCCATGAGTGTATAAAAATAAGAGAAATTAAAAAAATCAATTCACTAATTTATAAAAAAAATATAATTATTGTTTATTTTAACATTAATTCTGTTTTCTTGTTTAATACTGAAAAAAACGTTTGTATATTAAATAAAGAATTTGAATTTGAACAATACATATTAAATTAATTAACTTACTTTTGGGTGGAATCATTGCGTTCGCCTCGAATAATATAAAACTCGCCGTAAAAAATTTAAAAACGATGTTAGTAATCATGTTGTGCAGACCAGATTAAATTATTTAATCCTAATATGAGGTTATTAATGGGTACACGCGGCGACAATTCAAAAAATGTAGCGGAAGCATGCAGATTTCTAACTAAAAGTTAATTTGATTATAATTTTCTATTTCATTATAATTTTTCTACAGGCAATTTTAATAAAAAAAGTTTAGCAACCGACCTCGATATCAATCTCTGTTTATTATTTAAAATTGTTTGGGATTTACCAAATTGTAAATAATAGAGGGTCATTCCTAGAAAATGATCCTAAAAAATAACTTACTGTATTTATGTGTTTAATTTGATATAAATTCTTAATTACTCTTCAAATTGAATAAATAGATGTATTTCAACGAAGTTACAAGCATTGCGATCAATAATCTATTAGCACTGCTGGAAATGAAGGAAAAACATTTGATGAAGGAAGACTCAGAATCAGATAACATCACAGTAATTTTCTCAGAAAGATATCTAGAAAGAATTATAACTTCAATTTTTTAATAAAATATGATCAGAACGTGTTTGCCCTCGGATTTTGAGAGAGTCAATATTGATTCCTGTATTAAAAGACAACAAATCCAAAGCAGATTTTATACAAAATTCAAACTTTGAAGAAAGTTATAAATCGTGAGGTAAACAGAGAAGCCATAAACTTTTAATTATGAAATAGATTGAATTTATAAAATAAAACAATCTATAATAATGTCATCAAAGTGATAAAATGTTATAAAGATCTGCAAAATAGAATGTGTAGAATGTACCATTATCAACAAAAATTCTTATATTTTCCGTAAGCCATACGCTTTCTTAAAATTTGAAGATAAAATTTCCAAAACAAAATTACATTTGGCAAACCAGCACTCTGCAGTTATGTTTATAGTAAAAGTGCTGCTACCTTTTGTAACTACCTGAAATGCGGTGCGCCGTTGTCGGCTTTAGGTACTTTTCTGTAGATAATAATAAATATAATATATGTAGTTATAATAAATGTTGAAATGTTTTTCTTGAAAAGAATCTTACATGTAAGGCTTTCGCTACAGCACCGTTTTTGTTACTTGGCTCTAAAACTTTTTTTTTGGAAAAATGAAAAGTGATCAATGTGGTAAATGTATTTTACGAATATAATTACTGCGATGATAAAAAATACTCTAAAGGTAATACTAATAATGTGTATGAGTTCCTCTAACTCGCTGAACTTCTTCACAATGTCGATGCATGCTTGCAATAAGTTTTTGAATTATTTCTTGACTTAGCTGTTCCCATTTATATAAGAGAACATCCTCTACATGTTTTATATTTCTTAGGAGCTGACAATTCAACAAATGCTTTCCAAGTATATACCAAATTCGATAGAATTTAAATTGATACAACCAATCTCCTAGAATTCCATCTTCTCTAGCTGCAGTTGCACTTCGACGACGCAAATAAGGTTGTCTTCTAACAATTCCATAAATTCCTTATTTTTTCCAGGCTCAATTTGTCATCTTTAGTAGCCTTCTTGAATTGAGATAATTGTTCTAACACTTCGAATCCGTAAGATAAACTCTCTACACCTTTGTGGCCTTCCAAGCGCACCACCATCCACTGATAGTTTTTAAAAAGTTTTACGTGAAAATCGACAGAATTTTATAAACCGAATATTGGCTCCTTTTTCGTTTTGAACAGTATATACACAGGTTTAGAAAGTATCTAAAAGGACATAAGCAAAATTTTAAGGAGCGGGCAGCGATGTGTCCCCTCTCCTCCGAACTAGAGGTAAGAACACGACTGACAGTACGTTACTAAAAAAATGGACTGGAACGATGTTCCCATCTCGTGATGTCCCTACTTCAAGACATTAGTAATACGTTCTCTTTCTTTCATTACGCGTTCTTCATCATTCATATACGAACTCAAATATTCAGGCCAAAACCGTATATATACTTTCAAGTTTCCGCAGGAGATAAGTGTTACCGTGCTTAGTGATTTTACAACGTTTCGGAAAGACTACACTTTCCATCTTCAAATCTTCGGTAACTGTCTACTTCTACTATTTGATAATTTCTAATCTTTTAATCTAGATTAGGTGATTGATAAACCTAATAGAATACCCACATAGATTATATATATTATCGTGTTAAAAAGTTTTTTAATAAATAAACTTTTTAGGACCTGATCACTCTAGTCTTTTAAATAATAAATAAAATTCGACTTAAAGCCTTGGCTAGACAAGGTAGCGAATCTTTCAATCAAACTGAATTTCAAAGGAACTTGTATGATACAATGTTGAGAATTTTCGATAAAGGAGTATGGATGAAAAAGTGTCACTTTTGATTAATATTGTAAGGAATATTTTCCAGAGACACCTTTGTAGGTATCTTTTACTACTCCGAAACAATAAAGCTGAAAGCACAATATTTGACTAGCACTTTAAAGGAAATGATGCTACTCATAAACAGGGCTCAACTCAAATTTAAACAAATAGAAAAAATACCCATCTACAAATGTATCAAGATTTAAGAAATTTTATAATTAAAGCTCTAACTTTTTCAATTTGAACGTAATTCTCAAAAAAAGAAATGTGGAAAAATTTAAAACAAAATAAAAGTCTTCCTGATAAATCAAACGAAATTCTCAAGAATTAAGAAAAGATGTAACAGAAATAAACAATTTATTAATTAATTCTGTTTCACAAAAGAAATCATCCACTTCCCTTGTCAGATTTTTATAATTTCCTAGTAAATTAACGTAGTAGTTTTAAATTCATAGGTGATAGATATATTTATTTATATTGCTATTATTAATATAAAACCTGAAACCAATCGATGTGGCAATATTGATATCACTTTAATAAAAATATGTTGCTCTTACATATTTTAATATATTACTCTTAATATAAATTTTTACTTAAGCAGAGAATGTCACAAAAATAAAATGTTAACCATCAATATTTGGTTAACGTTGTTAACGTTATCGTTAAACGTTTGGTAAGCGTCAAATTCATGGGTATCTGAAAACGAGGCAACAATAAAGAAAATAAAAAAACGACTATATTTTTATAAACAGATAAATACACAATTAAGTGCTATTGTTTTCGATAAAGATATAAAAACTTCCAATTTTTACAGATTTATTTTCTTCATGATCCATGAGCAGTGTTTAATAGATATTTAAAAATAAAAAAAGAATATATTTAGGTCGTAATTAAAAAATCCAATAGCCAGGCACATTGAGTTTAAGTTGCTGGTCCATTGAACTTTTTTACTCAATATTTCTACAAGTTCCTTATGTTCCTAGTAGGATGCAGGTGTAATGTTCTGCACTATACACTGCACTCAAAAATATTAAATAATTAAAATATAAGTTATTAAGTTGATTCAAAATTATTCGGTGTTTTTAAACAAATATTTATTATAAAAAGCATAAAAGTTTAATTCGGCTCCAGACTCTCACGGAGAAACTTACTCGCCGAGGAACTCACATATACAGTTTTGAATACTTCGCGAGTACCTCAATGCCATAACTGATACAGAACAGAAAGGAGCTGGTGCCACGGCTATTGTGAGTAACATTATTAAAAGCGAGAAAACACATGAGATTGGTGGTGATATCTCGTCTCCTCTCCTCCTACTCTTGCGTCGTTGCCTTTTGACTGTGCCAAAATAGACCGCCTCTGAAGCGAAGTGAGCCGGGACGAGGAAAAGTTGTACAAGGCGAAGCGAGGAACAGCCGCATTCTCGTGACTCGCTCAATTTCGTGCTACTTCGTGAGAGTCTGGAGGGGCCTACCCAGGTAGACAGATAATCATCGATGTTAATGTTGTATTGGTGTATGTTCGGAATCTGCCACTGTTTTCTCTCATTAACTTGATTTCCCCAATAATAAATCTCATTTGAAATTATTTTCCAAGTCATTATTCTGCTTGTGTCCCACTAAACACACCACATTCTTTCTTACAATCGATATGTCTAGTTATTTCTTTCTCTGAAAAATCAGGCAAAATGCAAACTTTCTTTCTTTTATTTTTTTTTAAATGGTGCTTGCTGGTTTATTTGCAATAATTCAATAGAAATTTTGGACATGCTCGACCTTGTTACAATCAAAACAAATTCTCACACTTTATTAAGCTTTTTCAGTCAATAGACGATTGTGGCTTGGCCCACAATTAAGTCTTCGGTTAGTATTTGAATTCTCATGATTTCGTCCTTTTCCAGAGCAGCCAGCAGTGGCTGGTCGTCAAAATCCGATATTCACCCTCTTTTTGGTTTATCCTCGAAGCTGGTATCATTTGATTTTAAGCGGACAAACTATTCGCGGCATTGATTTTCGCTAATTATTCCTTCTCCAAAAAATTCATTAAATTCGCCAAATGACTGTGCTACCTTCCTTTACAATTCTTCATAAATCTGCGGAAAAGGGATTAAGGGAGCCGACGATAGGAGAACAAGTAAAATCCTGTGAAAACAACAGCGAAGCAGGTTTCTATTTACTGAGAGGTTTTTTTCTTACTTCTTCCTTATTTCAATGATATTTGCGACATTGATTTTCAATAATTATTCCTTCTCCAAAAAATTCATTAAAATCGCCAAATGACTGCTACTTTCCCTTCATTCTTGTTTTTTCTTTAAAAAAAGCAAAACAAATGTCAATTTTTACTAAGTAACATTATGCTATGTAACTAATCTCGGTTATACCACGTTCACTTTCACCATTTTAATTTTGACCTTCGCTTCCTTCTAAGACGAAGGAATAAATATAAAACACATCGTCATACAAACGAAAGTCAACGATAAATTAGGAAATACTCTACGTTAGCCAATTACAAGTTCTTGCAAAGCTGCATTTGACATAAAAGACACAATCATGGCGAAGTATTTAAATTATACACATTCGGAGAATATTTTTCCCCCTTAGGCACAAATATTAAGGAGTAAAAGAATACCTGCAAATATATTAGAGTATAACCGAAAGAGAACGCAATAAAGTATACCTTCCATAAACCCCTCCTCGAACTCTGCTGTGCTAGAGGTGCGATCACGACTACAGTTACGTTACTATCGAATTAACTGGAACGAAGTTCCCACTTCCGATATGCCCACTTTAAGATTTTATAATGCGTTCTTGTATGGTATCAAATATTTACTCTGAAACTATATAAAAGTATATACTATAGTTTTTAATCATTTTGTTTTTGATCGATATATTATTATTATTATTATCATCATCATTATAATTTTTCAAATTTAATTTCTGATTTACATAAATGAACACCGAATTTTTTAATCGTCATATTCAGATAAAATAAAGAACCTTTAAGAAAAGCTACTTCTAAGATTTTTAACGTTACAGCCATATAAAAACGTTTAAGAAACATACTTTTGCAATATGGGATGTATATTTCTTAATTTATCAAGCTTATAGTTGTGCGACTGTTCCGCTTTATGTCAGAGATATTATAAGAGCTACTGATAAAGACAAATGAACCTTTGTGATCTTGTTTGGTTTTATCCGAGCCTTTGCTACACTTGTCAATGAATTACATGTATCAATTCTAAGATATAGTGGTTTATCCGATAATTTACTTTAATTGTTTGCTAACTTTTTTAATAATAGATACCACAGAATCAATCTTCATGGAAAATTTTGTAATTATATTGAAATATTTTCAAAGAAATCGATAACTTTGTCAAAAACGCAACTGACCACTGCTTAATGATAAATCTTCCAGTCGAACTCAGACATACGTAAACAGTAATAATTTTAATTCGATTTAAAAAAATATTACTTTATATGTCAATTTCATTGAATGTACTTCTTATTTCGGAAGACAAATAAATCGATTTTTATCATACATATTTTTTCTCGAAGCTATACCATAAGCAGTTTATGTCTTATTTTTACATCGGGAATAACAATTTTTTATTCTAAAATTCTAAAATTTAATCACCTTTCTTTAACATGCCTCAATTTTCAATTCACCTTATAAATGTATATATATTATAAATTAAAGATATAATATATAAAAGACATAATTCTCGATTTTAAGCTGAAACTATTATTACCTATAAATAACACTAAAATATTAATCAGTTTCTAGTCTTGTGAGTTACTTTGTACTTTTATTAAGGTATAGAGTTATATCAAACAATGAATTTTTGAAGAGTAACTAAAAAAGAACATAAATACAATTATTAGATTGAATTGTAGAAAATGGTTTTTTAATATATGCTCTCAAGCCATGTATCTAAACATTTTTATTTTTATTGTTTTTTCCCAAAACTATATTATAAACCCTTCCTGAGATATGACCAAGGTCCTTTTTTATTTAAATACCTGACAATTTACTTTACTTGCCTTCAAATAATTAGGTTAATGCATTTATTAGAGCAAGTGCAATTATTTAATATATTTTACAAAATTATATTATAGTATAAAATTAATATATTTATTAATTTCTAATTTTAATCAGATTCTATTTTCTATTTTGCAAAACAATAATTTATTTTCTTAGTCACACTGAATGTTTATGTTAACGGAATTCTATTTAAACATATTACGTATTGCCGACTTTAATTTAAGCGGTAATAAACAGACAAATACGCACACAATAAAAAATAGTAAAATTTTGTATTGATTTTTAAGTTAACTTTTTAGACCATCCTGTGGTATTAATATCACAGTGCAATAAAAATAATGATCCATTCAATTCATCAATATATATATTTATATATAGATAATAAGTTGAAACATTTGCTACGGACACAAAAAAAGGCTTTAGTTTTTTTGTTTTCATAAAACTCTAATGAAATATTGTTAAAATCACCCAGTATAGGTGATTTATCTAGAATTAATACCCCTAGTAACTTTTTGGTAAAAAGGCAAGATATTATATTCGAACTCCTCTTTTACCATCTTATTATATTATTTTCTTTAAATATATAACATTGTTATTCTATTTGAGGATTTGTTTTTTATTCAGCTTGCTCTTTTTGCTCTATCCTTCATATAATAACATTTTAACTTCATAAAATTACCTAAATCCTTTGAATTGTAAAATTCCTTTAAAATAAACCATTTTGTATATTTACAACATTCTGCAACATTACAAACTCATATCATGATTAAATTAATTTGAAATTACTTTACAGGGAATTATAAATATTAAACGAGTGCTTTTTAGTCCCAAGTAGATTAAATCCTTAAAACTTTCAGTCAAGTAGTCCCCCAGAGACCTACTCAAGAACAAAAATAACTTATTGAAGTTTTATACGCCATTTTCCTTCACAATTCTTCATAAATCTGCGGAAAAGGGATTAAGGGAGCCGACGATAGGACAACAAATGAAATCCTATTAAAACAACAGCGAAACAGGTTTCTGTTTACTGAGAGGGTTTTGTTCTTACTTCTTCCTTCTTTCAATGGTATTGCAGTAATTTCGATCGGTGTATTTTGCTCTTGTACCTAATTAATTCATTACCTACTAATAGTAATTAGGAAGCATTGAAAGTGACCACAAGAGACATCGATTGACGCAGTATCTTACAACGGACTGTCGATGTGTTTTCTAACCAACCTGTACTCGATATGGATTTTAATAAACTTAAAAGAACTTAGCAGCCAGTCTCTTTCTGTAAGTTAATGAAATTCATTAGTTAATATACAACGTACATATTAAATTATATGCTGAATATTCTTGACACAATAACTGTATTAGCTACAGGGCGCCAACACCAGAAAGAGAAGAATTATTTCGTGACATGACTACAAGTAACACAAGTAAATTAAATATACTGTTTACCTATGATACCATTAGAACAATCTCATAACCAGAATTTTGACAAATATTCTTTCACAGATGATTTAATTAATCTATTTAATTTCTCTGAATATTCTAGCTGAGAAAAAAGATAAAGTGTTTAATACCAGACTTTTACATGTGGTCCCAATTGATTTTGAACTGACTTTTTACAGTTTGTTTCTATTTTTTTGACAGTGATCATACTAATATTTACGCATCAAGAACTAACCTGAGATTTTGAACCGAGCGAGCGAAGCAAGCGAGGCGAGTAACAGTTTGATAAGCACTATACTGATGTGGTGCTTGCACACTTTTAATGATAATCGTCTTCTTGAACTATTTTCTATAAATAATTCGTAAATTGTTTAATTTTTACAGTAAGATAAATTGTTTGTTTACTTTTTTTACACGGCCCTCAACTGGTATTTTCATAAAATTTACAATAAACAACTGTTGTGTATTGTTCTCAATGCCTTTCTGTTCCCGCTTCCTTAATAGACATGTGTTTGAAAAGTTCATGACTGAAGAAGCAACGCTACGCAGAAGAGTTGATAAAGATACATTTTAATAAAAGACAATTACCATTTATTCTAACCACCAAGTAGAGGCCAAAAGTATTCAGATCCATGTAGTTTGAATAAGGCTAGTCTGTGCATGCTTTGGCACCCTACAAAAGCTGGATAATAAAAATAATCTAAAATTAAGATTTAAACTAGGATTCGAGGGGCACGAAAGAAATTAAGAAGTAGACTCTCTGGCAAAAAACCGTATGCTTAAATCAATAAATGCCACTATAGGTTCAAAAGGGTTGTTCGATGAAAAATTTGAACGAACCGTTCATAACACTGAGATTGTTAAAATAGTCACCAGGTTTTTAAGAACTTATTAACAGACGTGAATTAGGTATTTAGAAGAAGCAGAAGAAGATACAACAAATTCTGGCAGACATAAGAGGAAATTCCGGTACACGTATTGCTCTACTACGAAGGTAGCTAGCAAGTTAAGGTTTCTGACACTATATAAAGAGTCCATAGGAGAGAAGATTTCTGATTCAGATTAAAATTTAGTTCAAAAATACTAAAAACACATATAAGGAAATGAGAAAAACTGTATTCTTAACAAAATCAAAATATGGAATTGGATAAAATATGTTGCTAGGATATTAACAAATGTAAAATATGGTTGTTATCTAACTGTTTTTACTCTCAAAAAAAATTCCATTAACCGGTTTAGTTACTGACTTTTGCGTCAATACAAAAATCATTTCCTATACGATGTTCCCGCAAATAACACGAAAATTAAAATAACGACCCAAGCTTAAAATGAGAACTTATATGAATACACTCGCAGCATGGCGTTATAATTTTAACACAAGGTGAAGTAAATGATTTATTTAATAAAAAAAAAAGAAAGAAAAAAGAAATAAAAATCATTATAATTGAATTGAAAATCCCGACCTTTTCGTCTTGTATACAAATAAAGGAAGCCTCTAATGAGTGTCTAACACGAAACAATTGCAAGGTTGTGAAATATGGTTAGAAAGGGAAAAATACCTCCTCGAGTTTTCATAAAAAAGGACTCATCCTGAAAATAAAACTTTGTTCGAGAGATAAATCACCTTCAAAAACTTTCTTATAATTTAATATCTCTTCTTTCATTTTTTTGTAACAGAAAACAGGGGCGTTCTCAAATAGCCTCACTGCTCTAAATCTATTCAGAAGATTCTCAATAATATACCGACTTTTTCAAGGAGTGTCAAAGTTCAAAAATAAAAATCCTTTTTTGACTGAAATTCAATATTTTTTTGAGATTTGAGACATGAATCTTAATGAAAAAATTGCATATCCAAGGTCTTAGTCTTTTTGAAATAACTTAAAAATTGTAATTTTTGTATAGTTAAATATCATTAATGTTTAAACAAAATTAATTAATAAATCTAAAGTTATCCTGATCTCCAATACCATACCGATATTTCTGTTTTTAGACAGGAAGTCATGCATCCATCTACTTTAATGTTTGTTTTTCTGAACATACTTGTCGCAGTGTGAGCAACTAATTGTGTATCTTCCACTTTATTCGAAAAGTGTCATTTGGTCTTTTGGATTTCCAAATAATGTTTTTAAATTATTTAATGACATATAAACCAATTTTAAATCTATTTTGTTGAAAACATTTTGAAGTACTTTGCAATATTATGGATTATATGGAATTTAAATATACTTATTATTACTACTTTGCTTCCTAAATAAAGGTTTTTCTTATGTATATTTGTTAATTTACCTATTATTTTTATATCGTAACTGTTATTTTTCGCTATATTCCTAACTGTCATATTTTTGTATTTAATCCTTCTTCAATGACGATTTTTAATCTCCTTTTGAGTTTCCACTTTGAGATTTTGAAACCACAATTAATAGCTTAAAATTTATTTAGAATTTTATTGACTACTTTAAAAGGAATTTTTTTCTAGTCTTTATTATCTACATGATATCCGCTTTCAATACAATAATTATAAAGAAATTTCACAGCCACGTTTACAATGAATGCATTTCATACACATGGCTGCACTGTATGTATTTTTTATTATTTATCAAATTAACATTGCTGTTCCTAAAATGTCGCTGGAAAACAGTAATTAAAACCTAAACAAAACACATTTATAATAAAAAAAAATCATCATGCCACACCTTTAGGTAAACTGGGTGTAGCAAAAAATGCAGGCCAGTTGTTTTATTTTCTGTTCTAAAACATCCCCAATAGTATATTTTACAGGTGCTGTTTTTTGACGAAAAAAAGTTGGAAAAAATACAGACAAATTGTGTTAATCATAAAAATATGGTGATTTTTTGAAGCAAATACGGTGCACCAAAGCCGCATAACTGAAAATTTTAATCTTAATTAATTGAATCATAAATATTCACTAGACCATAAAAAAATATTCCACATATTCGAAAGACAAAATAATGTATTATTCGTCATTTATCTAAACAAAAAAATAGTTTTATACGGTTTCGTGTAAATAAATATATTTTACAAGTAATTGAAAGCAACAACACGTTTTAAAAATATTTTTAAACATGTAGTCTGGTTTAAAAAAAATATGAGTTATTAAAATTCTGTTTTATTTAATTGGAATATCCTGTACTAAATTGGATTTTTGAACATTATTAGCATATTTTGGACTTGCAATATACCATTGTTAGAAAATATGTCGAGTTATTTTTATTTTTAGATAAGACAGATTAGGAGTATTTTTCAATTATACGTTTTTTTTCCACCATAAATATTTAAATGTGAAAAATAACAATTCTTTAATTTTTTGCTATATTTGGATAAAGCAGGTATTTTAATCTCAAAACTTTAGTCCTTATTATGTGCACCCAATATACCTACAGGTACATGAATTCTAAAAAAGTTGTATTAAGCATTTTTTAATAGATATAATAACATTGTTTCCGATATGGACCTTTTTATAAATAATTCATAAATACACTTTTTTTATTTCTATGGGAATATGCAATAAAATCGTTTTACTCTATTCCAGTCATAAACCATTTTATTATATGCTCCAATATTTATATTTTAAAACCAGCAATTTTATGTTTACGAAATTTCATATTGTCAATTCAGCAATGCCGTGAAATAAGGTGGCTTCCATAAAGACAAAACTAATTAAAGCTCAAGTATCTATATAATTAACGAAATAATTATTCGTTTTTAACTTTTGTAATTTAAAACCATTTTTAATCATTTTATCCGTCTTTTGACACCACGAAAAATTAGGTATTTCATGGGAGTTTTATTATAATTCATTAATAATTTGTAAATTTAATTAACTTTGTAAAACACCAATCATATTTAAAATTTAACAACCAATTAGTGAAGAAAATAACTGAAACTTAAATCTTAAGCGAAATACCAGTGGAACAGAATTGGCGATAACGTATCCGAAGAGAGTCGGTTTTCTTGCCAAAGATCAAAGACATTGGCGCCAAAGTTGGAGATCGAGGCCACACATTAGCATTCTATTCAGTCGATGTTTAGCAACGAAAGGGTGAGGCTCATTAAATAGTATTAGCGAAAATGAGTCAAGAGCAATGGACGCGTACCGAATGCCATCTCCGCATCAGACATGTTAACGTTGGCTCTACACGTAGGCAACTAATGCCTTTCAAGAAAAACAAGCGATTGTTGGAACAAACGTTCGTTCCAATGTGTGAATCCGGCCTAACTCCAGTTCTTTACTGCAATGAATAATAATTGCCAATAAGCACATACATAGTAATATTACTTGGCAAATCTAGCTCTGAATTTCTAAAAATGTGTAAGATGCGCGAAGTTAGAATGAGAAAGTATTCGGTTGACAAAGAGGGTAGTATACGCTTGGGTAAATTTTACAGTCAGTCAGGTGGAATAGAAATAACCAGTGCAGTTAAGTATACTTGTTTATCAGACTGGTCTGATCCCTTTTGCTACCGCGCATCAAAAAGACTGACTTTCGGTAAGAAAAATGTCATTGTCAGATTTTAAATGATTTCCTTTATTTTTGTGTATTACAGTAGAAAATACATTATTCTGTTGGGTATTACTTATTTATTACTGATTTATGTTCATTGCTAAAATATTTCAAATCAACAAATAAACATTTGAGGTGTGTTGACTTGTTAAATAAGATAAAAGTTGACGTGTTTCACAACTAAAATTTGCAAAATTTCAGTTGAAATTGAAGTGGTCAAAATATTCCTATTAATATTTTGCAATTTGTGGACACCCTATACATCTAATGTCAAATATAAATGCCTGAATATTATTATTTTCGAAAGCAGAGATTTTCATAAAGAATAACTTTTTTTCGTAAAACTTACAATAAAAAAGTTTCCCATATGTTGATAACTTTTTCAGACATAGTGTATATAACAAAATAGAAATATGCAAAAAAATAGCTCATCCGACCTGACGTTCAACCTTAATATTAAATATATTCTCAAATTGCGAGTTATAGCTCCCTCGCCTAAATACAATATAATAATACAACTTTTGTATTTTAAAGCTGAGCTCTGCTGGGCCCAGGCAGTCTTCGTCTCCACATATTAGCGAATTCTAAGTATTCTCTACTCTTGATATTAGCGTCACCCCTCAATGTTGTATACAGTTTGCACAATAAATATCAAAGTCATCGTTAAAATTACAATTTGGAAATTAGCAAAACTTGAATTCGAATTTAAGGAAAAAATGAATAAATTGGCACTTCTAATATTTTGTGTACATTGTTTTCTATGAATAACTAAAAGCTTTATGTGATATTTGTACCTACCATATTCGTTAAATATTATTAAATTTAGGTAAAAACTTTTCAATAAAGCGAGAAAAGCTGAGAAAATTGTAAAAATTTTATTTTTCTTTGAGCAAACTTCAGCCGAAACCATTTGAAAATACAAAATGGCATAATTTTAATTTCTACAAAACTTGGAATTTCTTAGTGAGATAAAACGGAATAAAGCTTCTATTTCTTCCTGCTATAATGAGTTTTTCTTTTTACGTTTATAAAGAAGATAAAGAAACAACACATTTATGTTACCTGAGAACTCAGGAGTTTTAGATTAACGTTTTCGTTAAAATTAATTTATAAAAATGCGAAATTTTATTTCGCTTAGATAGTTAAAATAAAAATTATTCATTTGTCCAGCATCATTAACCGACAGTTTGCGGCTTTATATGTTTATTTTATAACGAAGAATACAAAGGGTGAAAAGAATGTTAACTAGACGGTGAACTTTGCAAACAAATTGAACAATAATTATGTTTATTATAGATAAATTCGGTTATTTGGGAAATGAGTCCATTCACATCATTTTATGATTCATAATGTATTTTTTTCATTTTAACATTTTAACAAATAAAATAATTTAGACATAATTCATGTTACGATTAGTTTTCAACCAAATTAAAATTACATTGTACATACCAATATCTATGTTTCTCTTTTTGGAAAGCTAATGAAACATATGTTTAATTCCAGAGATATTAAAATCCATTAATTCTTACAAATACAAATAACTCACAAAATTATTGGCCTTTGTAGTATAAACCCATGATAATAAAGTCATGATTGAGAATTCAATACAATAACATTTACTTAACTCCCTTATCTCCATGTGGTTTCACCAAATGTATTATTTCAAATTCTCTGCCTCTGGTAACGCTTTGTTTGTGGGAAAAGTTGAAAACTGAATTTGCGGCTATGCTCGAAGCTTTCTGGTTTTATACCCACGTCTTGTTCTATACTAATAATTACACGTTACGGAGCGATTTTTACAAAGGTAGTAAGTTTATATACACATGAAATCAAGGAAATTTTTCTGAATATTTGCAAACATAAATCAAATCCATCTACTTTTTCTTATGTTTTGTTAGCTTACTACCTTCTTCCTCTTTGTTTGAATAATTTTTCCTAAAAACATCATTAATATTTTTTTCACGTTTTAACGTCTTTCTGTTCCTTTTCTTCCTTGTTATTTATCTTTCTTAGTAGATTTAATTATAATTTTATTACGGGCTCTATATTCAATAGTTCCAACTTTAGTCTAACTTTTTAATTTTTTGTTCCATCCCCTTTTTTGACGCCCAATAATAGTTGAGCTCAGCATTCCAATCTGTTTCAGTCCTTCTTTAATTGTATTTTTTTTTGATTCCATGTTCTTATATATGTTCTGTTTTATGGAAGCTCATGATTGTTCTTCCTAACAATTGTAGCTATTTCTTCAATTTCATTGATACGTGACT
This sequence comes from Hermaeophaga mercurialis, assembly GCA_951812935.1. Lineage (NCBI taxonomy): Eukaryota > Metazoa > Arthropoda > Insecta > Coleoptera > Chrysomelidae > Hermaeophaga > Hermaeophaga mercurialis. The sequence continues at coordinate 21,734,733 of OX638363.1, forward strand.
AACTACTACATTGTTTTCCTTGGTATGTGAATATTTAGTAGAATTCTGTGTTGGTTTATATGATTTTTGTTATGGTCGTTGATACTGCTTTCTTTCCTGAACCCACTTTGCGCATGCTTTATTCTCGTCAACGGATTATCAGGAATATTCGAGAAACCAAGAACAGATATAGGGGTAATTAAGGTTGAAAAGTAGTAGTGAAATGACAAGCTTGACGTATGCAAATGGAAGTCGCTTGTGTTGTACTTCCGTTGATCTGTAATTCCAGTTTTTTTAAAGGCATTTGTGAGGTTTCTTGTAAACAAAACTTGTTAAACGTCACCATTGTTACAATATAATTTGATATAGCTATAAAAGCTATAAAATAGTACCTCATTTTCATTACTTTTTTGGTCTCAACGTTTAATTTATTTGACAAATCTTTATGATATTATAAAGGTATTAAATTATGTTAAACATTAATTAAATATTAAAAACTAGAAATTATCTGCTAAATAACACATAATGTTGGATTGTTTTGCTTTTAGTCAAGCTAATTCATATCCAAAACGTTTTCATCGATTTTAATAACATTTTCATAATTGATATATTAATGAGTAATCTGTTGAAGCAAATTGCTGGAACAACAATAATTCCAGGGACGTGCTTATAAGACAAGCCGATTAGTTTTTCTTGCAACAAAATTGTAACCAGTGTCTTTTTTGCAATTGAGCTTTTTTGTTTTTATTGAAGCGAGCTTAAAAGTCCGTGGAGTATTAATCACCTTGTTAATTCTAGATTATTATTTCTGTATGGAGATTTGTTGATCGATACATTTTCATGCTAATTGAAAGCCACTCAAATTACGCAATAAAATACATATTTATATATATATATACCGAATATATTAAAAATGAATATTTAATAAATTCACATTTTTTATATATTTTTTTTTATTTATTGATGTAGTAAATTAAAATGGCTAATAACGGAAAATATTTCAAATATTTATTATAAAACAAATTAATCAAATTTTCTAAGTTTAGGCAAAAATTAATTCATCAAAAAATCTATATTGTTAATGGAGCAAAATTATATCTATCTATGTTAAAAATAATGCAGTTCATAATTTTAAAAACAGATAATTAGTGAAATGTAAATTTTAACTGCTACATCATTGTTTATTCAAAAATTATAAAAATTTTTACTCCAAATCCAAATAACATTAAAATAAATTTTAATTAATTGTTTATTATTGTTGTTGCTTATTATTTTTGAATATGTTTTAAAGTACCGTATTATAAACACGTTTCTACGGTAGTCGGTGAATAAAGAATTGAATTCGAAGGTATATTTTAAAACTAGAAACCCTTTTTTTTTATACAATAATTGTTGTTTGCGGAAACTGCTTAACAAGCGATCGCTGCAGAACTACAAAATTCTTTGCTGATTTATGCAGGGATTTGTATGAAAGCTATAATTCATATCTTAAAAAAGGTTTCCAATGCTTCTTCATAAATTTTCTGTCACATTTTTCCTATTTATAGGACATTATAAGAGATGTGGTTTTAATTTGAAATATTCTTTTTTTTATGTCTAGTCCTGGGTGTTTCCCTTATTGCAACTTTTTTTAATATTTTTGTCGCTCTTAAAATGTGATTAATGTTATTGTAATTGAAAACATTATTTGTTTATTGGGATATATTGTGTTAACAAACATATTGAAATGCCAATAAAATTAATGAAAATATTTCAGATAAAAATAATGAAATTTGGAATTAAAAGTATCGAAAAATAAAATAATTATATGTCGTAGCATATTAGAGTTTTTCAGTGACCTGAATAGTGAGCCAGTACACAAACAAAAGGTAAAATTTAGCTCATAACATCCGCTGTAGTAATAATAATTACAATTTAAGCCAGAAACCGCATTGGAAATAGCAATTATGTGTACGTTTATCTGCTTGTACACTCCATTACATTTCATTGTGGAAAAAAGGATTTTTACCGTTTGGACTTGATATAGTACGTAGGTGCCCCCTTTTACAACCAAAATGACTTTTACGACCCCCTTTTACGACACGCTTCTGAAATTTAGTGAGTTTTTGGCCTAATTGTACTTATTCTACTTTGCAGAGATTCTTTCAGTGAAATATTAGGGGCAGTCAAATAAAAACCGAACAACCTTCTTAAAACACATACATTCCTCGCAAGAGTTGGCAACTCTGTTGTTAATTATTGATACTGCCATCTCTGGGTTAGGAAAAAATGCATAATCACAACTCACAGGTACACACAGTTTGGTCATTTATCTGTAGGTGAGCGTAGTGAAAAGTGTGTTCGACCAACACTAGAAATGAAGGCAAGCAGACACGAGCAGAGAGGTGTGATTTATTTTATTGGTGACTTAAAATTTCGCCTATGTCCTTTTAGGTGCTTTCTAAACCTGTATAGCCAATACTGCATGTCACTGACAAGTGTGCACAGGTGGCATAAAATATTCTGAGAAGGATACATATCACTGCAAGCCGATTCCGGTAGAGTCATGGTGACTTTCTTCTTCGATTGGGGGGGGGACCTCTGCTTGTCTACTTTTTCGAGCTTGGAGCCGCAATGAATTCGTAGCCCCATGACAGTTTCCAGAAACTGAGACGCACCATAAAATCAAAACGCCCTGGAATACTGTTGGATGGAATCATCCTTTGTATGATAATATCCGCCCCCGTACTGCATATATGGTGAAGTACACACTTCACAGATTTGGCTGGGAAACACTTCAATGTCCTATGCGTAGCCCAGATCTTTCCCATGGCGATTTTCACATTTTTGGCGACTTGAAGAAGGACATTCCAGACGTCTGTTACATTCGGATAAAGAAATGCAAGAGTGGGTGAGGTTGCGGATCCGACAATTAACTTAATCTTTCTACAATGGCTGTTTCGTCTGCTTCAGTGGGATAAATATATTAACATCTTTAGTAATTACGTTTGAATAAAAAAATATTCTATTGTCACATTTTTAGCATGTGTTCGGTTTTCATTTGACTGCACCTCATACATATGTGCAGCAATCTGCTGACTTCTCAGTCTTTTAACAAGAACTGCCTTGTTTTAGACATGTAATTATGTTATTTTCCTTTCCTAATTGTGACCAGTATTCATGATTTATATCTAAACAAAAATTATGAAAATAAGCAGGAAAAAAATTACCATAATAATTTTAAAATAAACGCATAGAAATTACATAAACGTTCACCATCCAAATAGCTAAGTATTACTAAGTAGAGTCCATATAGACAACAAGAAGTACCTTTTCAAAATTGACAATGTTGACGCACTTTGATTTTTGGTTGTTAAATAACATCCTGTTTCAACAACTGCTAGAAATGCGTTTGCGTAATAACAAAACAATCAAATCCTCAGAAGACCCCTATGTGGAGAAGATGTGAATAGCAAGAAATTATTTACACTTACATAATCGTGGTACAGTAGAAGCAATTGATATGTCAACGGATTACTTGGTGGCTATGTCACTTTACTCAACGATTTTCAAGTACGATGGCATATTTAAGCAACTAGTACATATTATTGAAATAAATATTATTTAGTACCTCTACCTGGATAATCCGGTAAAAGACTCAGTAAAGTAAAGATGCTTTCTGTATATTTGTAATTATCACTGTGATCATTAAAGGTAGTTAAAAGTAAGTAACATTTTACTGTAACCGACACTAGTTTACAACATGAACAGTGTCACCGCTGATAGAGTTGCCTTGATTTAATCTAACTGTCAATTGTATTTATTTATAAACTTTATACATAAATGGTATTTGATTTGGTATTTTGGTATTCTAAACGATAATACATTATCGGTAAAATCATTATCAATGTTAAAATAGATTCAAAATTGAGTCCTTAAACTGAAAACAATACTGCATACTGAATAAATATGTTGTATTCCATTAATTTACTTGATGTGAAAATACCTTGTAAATGTATTGGAGATAATCAAGATTTTGTCTTTGTGTCGTAGTGTAATCAATTCAAATTGCTGTAGCTTAGTGATTTAATTGGTTATTATCAACAAAAGTACAAAGGCATTATCGGCCACATTAATGTAAATATTAGAAATTAAGATTTTAAGTAAAATTTACTGTGATATACAGATAATCTGCAAAAATACTTAGAGGAAGTGTTTTGGTAGAAATATAGTGTATTTAAGAAAAAGTAATCTGTATGAAACAAATTTTTCAAAATACATTATCTGGATAAAGTTATTAAAATTAAAAAGAAATCTTATAAATTGTTCTAAATATTGAATTTATTTTAGGTCTCAATTTATTTTTAATGTGTTTCCTTGACGTGGTTTTCATTAATTTCGTCATTATGTAAACAAATCTCCATCCTTTTGAAGACTGCGCAAAAATGTCAATAAACAAATCTGAGACTCATTAGGAGACTTATTTTATGTCAACGTACACAACATAAATTTAAATAAATCTAACGCAAATACAACTTAACGACGCCATACTTTTGGAAATTAAATATTTTGTGGGTAGGAAAATGAGGACTATGTATAACTTAAATTTAATACGTATAAACCAAAATGTTTAAATAACTTTAGTGAGTTATATATTTGTGCTTCAATTATATAATCTAATTAGAAAAAACCTTAATAAAGAAAGGCAAGATTTAAATTGACTAGTAAGGTTTCCTGACCTGTATTAGATTTGTTTTGTTCCAATTATCCCATGGTTTGGTTTGTAAAACATTATTTTAGCCTAAACACGGCGAGATGCATTTTTTAGTTTGTAAACCCAATATGTTTGTTTTTAGATACAATTCAAAGCCAAGGATAAAATAAGATTTCTAAATTTCCTATCTATGCGCATTAAAATGTTTGTGAACGGGACACTGTATATTAATTACCCTTCAGTATTATATATATGTTAGTAAAATCAGACTTTTTCTAACATTTCTCTTTTTTATTTTATTTGAATACTTTTAAAAAGTATTATTTTTTTTGCCAATGGTACGAAAGAGACAAAATTATTAGTCTTGTTTAAACACCCACTGTAAATTAAATTTAACAAAAATGTACAGCCAATGTTTTGTTATAGATGACTACGCTTGAAAAAAATATTGGAAAATAAAATGGTGTTTGCCCAGCTTCAGTCATCTCAAATGGGGCGGATCGCCAGGGTTGAATTATTTTCATGCTTTTTACCCCTCTAATCTACTTTTATTTATGACTTAGAACATTGATTGTGGTCAATGTTTCGAATAAATTCAGATTTTCGTTCACTGATAATTTGAATTTCGTATTTAATGTGTCTACCCCATTTTTATTATTTGTTTTCAGCGAATTTTTATAAAAATTATGTATATCATATAAATATTTCATTTGAAAGCTAACTCTATATTGATCAGGGATACAAATGCAGCAAACAAGGGGTTACACAATAATGTAAACCCACAACGCGGGTGTCATCCGTAGCACTGCTACTGGCCAAATTAAAGATTAAATTGATACTGTGTGTCGTCAAGTAACAAGACAGTAGGAATAATAGGCTCGATCAAACGACACATTTGCAATGCAAATCTCCTGTCGCTTCACTATATAATAATTCACAAGACTAGAATGTCTCTGACTTATCTTTACAAAAGTTTGTTATAAGAATGAAAAACTTTAATAATTATAGACAAATAACACTAGTAAACATTATCGTAAAACTCTATAAACAGATGATAAATAATATGGTAAAACCATTATTAGAATCATAGACTATAATTTTACGATAAAACAAATAACAGAAAAACGATAATTACAAAATAAATATCTCTATCTAGCTTTCCTAGACCAAGAAATCTTTTTGACATACTCACCTGAATAAAAGAATGGAATGATTTGGGAAAAAAAGAAATAAATAACAAAACTATAAGAATTATCCGAGATCTTTACGAAACAAGTAATAATTATATAATGTGAAATAATAGAAAATCATAAGAATTTAAAACAGAATATAGTACCTGAGACGTATAATAGGAATTACCACAAAGAACAAAATCAGAAATACACATATAAGAGAAAAACTAAGTGGGTGGGTATAACGAACAAGAGACACATAAAACAAGTATACGAAGCAAAAACATATTTAAAAAGGAAGAGACGAAGACCAAGACAAACATGGAGTAAAGTAATGGATAGCATATTACAACATAGAATCAAGATATGAGAGAAGCAACAAAATGTTGCTGTTGTAGCACACAGAAAAGCGTGGAAAAATTTGTATACAAAAATCTAACTATACGATTAACTGATTTCGTAAACATGCTTATTACCAAGAAATTTTTTCACATATTTTTCATGTTTTGTCATTAGTTAAGATCGAAGTTCTAAGAACATATAAGAGAAGAAAGAGTAAATTAGTACGAAATTGTTGATAATTTTTTTGGGCAATGTAAAAGGTGTAGCGAACTGTTGATTTTTCTTTACACAGTGTTAGAAACTTGTTGCGGAATTACTAGATATCAGACCTTTGCAACAAAATAATACGTATACAGTTTAATGTGGATTTTGCTAGAACTAGATTACCCAGAGTTGAACAAAGCATATTTCCAATATGTGTATTACAAGCATTAATTCAGAACGTCAACAAAGGTTTCTTATAGTTATGAACTTGCAATTAATGCCGACACCAACTGATATTTATGTTAGAGCAGCAATCAAGTATTCCTTAATTCAAGACCAGAAATCACGTTGAAGTTTGTGGCTACGACGACTCTCTAGGAAATCCTATTACAATCTGCTTTTGAAGGATCGTAGGATTTCAGATTGCTGCTCATTGAATTCCTATGAGAATTCTTAGTCAACTCAGTGTTGTACTTCTATAACTTTTGCGGAGTTAGAAAACTTTATAAATTATTATAATCATTAGATTCATCTATAATTTGTCTGTAAATGAGTATTTATGTATCTCTATTCTGTAATTGGAGGAAATAAAAAATAAGGTCTTATGTAACGTACAAACACGTGCTAGTTGTCACTATTTTGATATTTAGTTACTTATGAATCCTAAAGTTATTTTATATTAAAAAGGGATAAGGGAAATCCAAACTAAAAATTATAAATTTTATTTAAATAATATGTATAATAACAGAGGCCTCCAATACTATATTAATAAACTTAATAATAATTCTGTAACAAGGTTTACTCAATTTTTCACTCAATATTTTATTTAAATTAAAATTTGTTATTACGGCGCCGCCATTTTGACATTGACAGCTTTGACATCCATGGCTATCGATATTGTTTAGAACAAATATGGAATTTTTATTCCATCACTTGTTATGGAATGAAAAGACATGCAAAACACATAAGAAGCAAGTGTTTCATAATAAGTATTCTCTGTCAAGAGTGAGAATGTTAACATTCTATTATTAAAAATTATTTTAGAATTAATACATTCAACTAATGGTCGTGAAGAAATAAAATTTACGGGACCAATCAGTGCATTTACTTCAGATAACGCAATTTTAGACCACCTCCTAAATACACTGCCGCCAAATGTTGTAATTCTAGAAAATATGTCGGTGCAGGTTCTTATTGTTCATTGTCACAATAATATGTATTAAAGGCAAATCTATTTAAAATGTATTTATTTATCTCCTATAGGATAATCTAAATAATTTTTAATATTTTTCTGAACGCTGTTGAAAGATATTTGCTGCAAAAAACGTAAACGTTAAAACCAAATGAATTTAAGCTTGACAAGAGTACTGAGTAATTACTTTTTTATTAAAATTTAATATAATTTTTTTAATATCTTTTCCGTATTTTCTTTTCTCTTTTTATATTTGGATAGCTATAAACATGAGTTTAGTAACACTCAACAGGTATATAATTGTACATTTTACAAAAACGATTTAATATTACAACCAATAAGTTATAAAAAATTAAAATATAAACAATAATTTAAAAGTTGTCTTTACCCAAAATGACCCTACGGACATTATTTGGAGAAAATTTTCTTTATCAAAAAATTCACTTCTGTTATTAATATTTCCTTATATTTTCCTCCAATTTAGACATATACGTAATCAATCAACAATTGCCTCTAATGCCAAGAATCGAGAAATATTCGATTTTTACATGCTTTTGGTGTCATTCATTATAAGTAGCAAATTTTCAAAGAATGATTTTCATATTTGAATTCGTTTAATCTCAATCTGTCTCTTTTGTGTTCGATTCTTTCTCAAATGTATTCTTCCTTAATCAGTTCACTTTTTGATATTTCGATTATCATTCGAAATATCAACAACCTTAAGGTGCATATACAAAGTGACACAGAATAACGGGAATTTTTGAAATTTTTCGTAAATGGCAAGTTTTAAGGTTTCAATTGCTATAAATAAAACTTATTTCTTTTATCACTTCTAGTTTTATTGGATTGTAAAAAAGTTCCCGTTTTTTTGTGTCAACCTGTACATCTGCAGCGCGTTTGCAGCAAATTCTTTAGATTAGTACGGAGTTTTCGAGTTGAGCACGAACCGCGCGCACAGTGTGAATCACGAGCCACCTCGTCTCCGTTTTTTCGACAAACTCTTTATATGTTAGCTGTACAGATTTGGACGGGGGCGCGAGAGGAAAATGTCTACTAAATGTCAGTGGATTTTATTGGATCGCGGAAGGTTCTTCACAATGAATAATTCCAGCGAACATTGGGCGAGTAAAGAACGAACGCGTGGCGCGAATACAGCTCATGTTGCCCGGCGCGCAAATATATACGCCCCTTTACATGCTCGACTTTTTGACATTTCGGGTACCAAGAATTCTCACAATTATTCCTTTCTGCCTGTCATCACTAATCAGTCGTGACTTTGTTTCAAAGTCAAAACAAGTGGCCCTAAGTCGTGAAATTAAATTTTACACTCAAATATATATACATATATATATATATTTCGATGCGATATCAAAACAATAAACTCATTTGTTTAATTACAAAATAAATTTAAAGTTAAATTGATAATAAGACTTCCACTTTAAATATATTTATTGTTTTAAACTGATCTCTTTTGATTTGTTTTTTAAAAACAGATCTGAACTATTTGCAAGATTTTTTTTCTTGACGCAGACTTCTTTTAGGATATTCCAATTCCTTTCTCTCCTCTCTTTGTAGTATCTGTTTCAAAGGGTCGTGATGTTCCCAAAACCTTCTGTTAGTGATCTTCAAAAATTTTAAACTTTGTAGTTTCGTATTAGATTAATGCCGTGATTCTCATATATCACATCTCATAACCATATTTACATTTCAAATAATATCTGGAATTTTTCTCAATTTTGTCTAAAATGTTCAGCATATTATATATATAATGTTTGTGATTTTATTTTATTTACTTGATTAAATACTCCTGCATTGGTCCGACGCCTCTGTTTACTCTCCTTTATCACTCCACTTTTCTAGTTTAAAGAATATAACAATGTAATTTAACAAGTATACATATTTTATAAAATTTTCTGAATATTTCTCCAGAAAGGGCTTGAGAAAGTTTAAAAACAAATCGTGGTATGAGCACGTTTATTGGATTTAATAAAATTTAGTTATGAGGTGAATATTTTGTTATGTGTTATTATTAAGTCTAGGCTTTTTCAAAATTTGGCAATAAAGGCCTATAACTTTTTATTTATTTTAAATTTTGATAGGCAGGTTGATTATATAAGTTTATTTATTAATAAAAAAAACTTTTGTTTCACCTAAATATTGCTTTCCATTTACCATAAAACTTTACATTTGGCCTTTAGTGTTTTTAAATTTTAAATTAAAAATAAATGACTGTGATTATTTCTCTGTATTAATTTACTCGATATTACTTCCATAAGGAAGTGTATTAGGTCAATATTAATACTTATAGCTAGTAACTAATTTTACTGATGATATATCTATTGATTGGACAAGTATTTCGTGTATAAAATTAATCAATATATGTCTAACAAGAACTGGGTATTGGTATCAAATATTGAATGTTTGTCTTTTTTTATTGGTCCTCGAGCAAGTATTTCTCATATCAGCCAACCACAAAGGTTACTATATTTTAAATATAAAAATTTGGACATTCGCAACACATCCATGCCCACGTCAGGATTGGAACCCGGGACCTCCGCGACTGAATGTCGGTTCTCCACTCAGTTGACCAACGAGGTCGGCGTCTATTGGCTGGCTATAAGACAAACATTCTATTTAGACAAAATAAGCATTTGCTTCATAAATATATTGTTACACCGAAACTAGAAAAGAATAGTGATCTTAAGAGAGAAGAAGAAAACTCCCGAATGTTGAAGAACGTGGAAATGGAAGAGGAAAAATGTCGGGATGACGTAAAAGGTATTTTGTTTTTTAATTTTTATATTATTTATTTACAAATAAAATGAAGAAATTGTAATATCACCTATCTTTGTTTTGTTAACTTTGTACTATTAAATTTAAAGAGTTTCAATTTAAGCTTAAACATCCAGTGTAAACTCTTGCCAATGAGGACGAAATATTTTCAGCAGCATCCAGATTTAGTAGCTTCAACTGGGTGGCTTTGGTCGAATCTAACTTTATTTTCTTGGTCTGCTACAGAAGATTGAGTACCTACTCTATTTTTAATGTCAGTCGCCATTGTAATAAAGGCCTTCTCTACGTTACTACAGTTCTTTGCTGATGTCTCCAAGAATGCGATACCTAACTGGTCGGCATATCTCTTAGCTGTGATAAAATCAACAACTTTCTTAGCTGTAAGATCACTTTTATTTCCTACAAGTAGTTTGTTTACATTATCGCAGGCATAACGGTCAATTTCTTCAAGCCACGGCTTTACATGGTTGAAAGAGTCTTGGTCTGTGCAATCGTACACAACAATAATTCCATGTGCACCCCTGTAATAACTTGAAGTTATAGTTCGAAATCTTTCTTGGCCTGCCGTGTCCCAAATCTGCAATTTGAGAGTCTTTCCATCTAATTTAATTGTCCTGATTTTAAAGTCTACACCAATAGTACTAATATAACTTTCCATGTATGTACCATCTGCAAATCTCAATAATAAACATGATTTTCCTACACCAGAGTCACCAATAAGAAGTAACTTGAATAAATAATCGTACTCGGGATTCATTTTCTTGGTTTGTAAAAATATTTCTGATTGTTACAAAAGTGTTTTTAGATATATTGCACACACTTTAATTAGTTTGAAACAAATATGGACGAAATATAGAAATTTTTGACAATGTATTTTTTAAAGCTCAATCGCTTCAACTTGTTTCAATTGACTGACGTATTTCCAAAGTGTCAGCTTAATCGACTGAAGCGATTGAGATCGGAACGAACAACAGGAAGAGAGATAGCAATGTTACTCTGAAAAATAAGTTGACAAAATTATTTTCGAATCGATGAAAGAATGTACTCCTACCAGACCATTTGGAATTGATTTTTTTAACTCATTTCTATAATTAGTTGTTATTGAATTTATCTTTTTTCGTACATCTATGTGCTAAGCGCTCGACTTTATTTGCCTGAAAAGAGGGAGTAACTTGTATAATTCCTCGTTAATTGCTAATTTATTGGAATATGAAGGTTACACACACTATTCCATAATGCCGGCAAGATTTGATATAATTCAATAAATTGTTTGAGAATTTCGTCATTATTCTTGTTATTATCTTAAGAATTTTTTTTCCAACAATTGACTTTCTACACTTTACATCTCCACGTGACCTTCCATACCTTGTAAATATTCAATTGAATATTGAATGGGGAATTGATGTAGACTATCCTACATGATCAACTTATTGTCAATATCCACACTTTGCGCCGATACTGATGTCCGAAAATAAGAAAATCCGAATTCGCATTAATGTTTTCATCAATACAGGTATTACACGGTCAATATTATTATCAATATTTTCAGATATTGACCTAATATTGTTAATATTTGAACTATGTAGAGTCTGGGTTAAAACGTACACGAATTTAACTGAAGCTATCGGAAACTTACACATTTGAGCCTTAAAAACTAAATACTCGTGATATGAATAATGTAAACAATCAGTTATGTTATGCATAATTTCTGAAATGCGACAATTTTATCTAATATATGAGCAATGCTCAGACTCACCGATAAAAAAGGACCTTAAGAAATATAAGATGAAAAAATGATTGGCGAACTGCCCCGTAGAAAAGAGACATATTAAAGAAAATAGAAAAAGAAGACGTCAAGTAAAATCATAATTAAGATGTCAAATTTTTATAGCGGTAAAATTAGCACATTAACGTGGCCGTCCTTGTTATCATTTGAATCGCGTAACTATTGACAATAACTCAACTGTTATTATTTATTTATTTGTCAAAAAATAGTTTGTACAAAAATTTTTGTTAGAATGATACATTTTGATACTCTTTAATTATTTAAATAAAAAATAGAAAAAGAAAACCTTCTTACAATATAGTGATACCCAGAACACTCCCAAAAAATGGCTTTCAAATGTGGAAGAGTTTCGAAATTCACTAAAAAATAAAATCAAAAATCTCAACAGAGCAATTTGACCGGAAGATGCGGCAAAGAATTTTTGATATGAAGTATAATATAAATAAGCAAGATAAAGTTTATCAAAAAATTGGAATAATGGAATAATTTCGTGGAATAGCTGCAATATTTCACAATGTAGTAAGAAGTGTTCAAAATGATAAAGGTTGGTATTTATTCGTACATCTAATGACTTAATTTTTATTATTTATTTTATTTGACAGAATTTCGCTGAAATCATGGCCTTTACAATTTCTGCAGAAGACTCAGAATTAACTGCATTCGGAACTAAGAATGGCGTATTTTCTACTGACAATTTCGACAGACGTCATCCAGGGTCAACAATAAACCCAAGTTCTATGCACACTACAACGATATAAGTCGAAAAAGGTTCCTGCCTGGTAGAATTTTTTTTTCTTGATGGAGTAACCGAACTTGATCAATCTTTGTCTACAGCAAAATTGTCATATTTATCTTAGTTAAACAACGTACGTAAACCTAGACCCTCATTAAATTTTTATTATCTTTTTGAACACTTTTCCTTACTTAAACATTTCAAAATTCCATTATTTAATATCGTATATGGTGAACTAGAAATATTTTGCAAAATGTGCCAAATGTAATGGAATATTTCGTCTACTACAAGAAATTGCATTGAAGATAATTAATAATTTATTTTACGCGCTAGTTCCTGTAGTAGACGATAGATTCCATTATTTTTTGAAGAACTTTAACTTGAATGTTTACTTTATGCTTTAAATCAACAAACTTTTGCCGCATCTTAGGTTCAAAGTAGTCCATTGGGATTTTAATTATATTCTGCATCTATCTGGTCTTTAGTAAACTATTTGAAAGGTACAGGGGTATAATTATAATTCTAATAAAAGTATTTGTAAAAACTATTTTGAAAAAAAATACTTTAAAAATTATATTAATTGAAATTAATTTGATAAAATAATCGTAAGTAAAACAATTCGTTGAAAATATAAAGCAAATGTGATGTTTAAAACCGGTCAAAAATATGCCGCTTTGATAGAAAATAACAAAATTGCAAAAATTTTATGTTTAGAAGTATAATGAAAATTAAATGAGACTGAATAATACATACATATATATCGTATGTTCTTTAATATATTATAATAAAATATGTTATTGAGAGTTACTTTCGTTATTTTCGACTTTTCCAAATCTTACTTTACTTTCTGTATTGTATATTTACAAAAATATGGGTGGTTCAGTGGATAGAGTATTAGACAGTATTAGATACAAAAGCATTTGGATAGTGACTGTGGCAGTTAAAAAAAAATAGGAATGTGGAAAATATTCACAGAATATGAAGTTATGGCAAAAACACAATTCCTATAAATTTGTATATTTTATAAATTGTGAAGTATGCAATTTTGTCTTAAGTAGTCTGGATGAGTTTCGAAAATGATCGTTTTTAATGGGAAACAACTGAAATTGAAATATATTGTTCCTAAAAGCGTTGTGTGGAACAATCGGGAGAAAAATCTAAAATTAAAGATATAGCAGGGAGTAGTTTTCAAAAGTACAGAAAATATTGAGTGTCTATAATTATACATATTTACATATGTTTTTTACAGAATAACGGAGCTCACTTTAAACAGTTTTTATAAAGAAATTTTGGGACTTTTTGGTAAATAACTTTGTTTCAGTTTAAGAAGTAATTTCACTATATTTATTGTTATATGAAAAATAAATCGACAGAACCGATTTTTGTTTACACGGTTGTATTGCATTTTTCTTAGGCTTTAATTTGATGTAACACAAGTAGGGGTTTGCTGTTTAGCTTTCTTAATAGGGATTAAGGTGCGCTAAAGGGGTGAAACTTGGAAATAGGTGAATATTTTTAAATTTCTCCTTTGATATAAAATTTGACGTGTTTTTTATATATCATAAATTTACGTGAAATCAAAAGTTATTTTGAAATGAATGGACATATCTATATATGTTACGGCTAAAACAGGGTGAAGCATTAGTGTGGCAAAGATCGATTAGTCCGCTAGTATTGAAGTTATAAAAAAAAGTTTTTACAAAATGTGTAGGCAGTCTTGAGATTCACGTTTTAAAATTGGTCCCAATTATACAGTGTGTTCAGGAACGCAGTGTCAGACAAAAATTTTGTTTTTTAAATGGAATACTCTGTATATTTTTACATTTTTATAATCCTCTGGCCAAGATAATTTCAACTATGCGTCATACTTGATGTCTTTTAAGTTTAATAAAGGATCTACAGCCACCTGAAAATCACATTCTTTTGAATTTAGATGTATATAGCACCCAAACCATTGAAAATCAATTAAAACGGCTTACATGTCCCTATCCTAACTTTTCAAGTTTAATGCGACGGCATTAAAAAATATTTGATACAGAGTGATTAAAAATATCAGATGGGATTTCAAATTTTTTAGGTTTATAAAAATGTAAAAATATACACTGTATATTTGGGACTAATTTTAAAATGTGAATCTCAAGCTACACTACACTTTTTGTAAAAACTTTTTTTTCATAACTTCAATAATAACGGATATATCGTACTTCGACGCATTAATGCTGCATGCACCCTGTATATATATATATATATATATATTCATATATATACAGTATGGTCCAAATATAAGGAATAAATTCATTATTTCGTAAATCGGCGATTTTAGTGGAAAATCCTGAAACCCGTCGATTTTTATTTTACAATTATCATTTCAAAAAAAACAATAAACATGTACGTATCTCAGAGAAACACTCTTATATATTCAAACATGAAATGTGCTCAATAATCTTGGATAACCCTGCATATATAAGCCAATATACCATCATGACATATCCCGATAGTTTAGAATAAAACACTAAGAAATATCCTTAATGATATTGTAGAAGCAGCGACTTACACTTCGATGTAAACACGTAAACTTGAGAACTGAAGTAAACGTTCCCCAAAAGTTCGCCAAGAGCCCCGAGAAATAAATGCTCTATCATCATGTAAATGTAAGGTCTTCGACACTAATACATGATTAGTGAGAAGCTTAAGAGAACTATATTTAAGTTTATGTCAAGCTAATTTAAGTGTAAACTTTAAAGCAGAGAGTGTTCGTAGTTTATTTTAGATGTAAACCAAAAAATTGATATAACTCAATACACACTCTGAAACTAAAAATAATAAACATAGAGTTCACAAGAGCAAACATGTCAGTTTTATACGATACATCGATACTGTCGTACTAAAATATGTATTTTAGCCAGTTCCATTTTTTGTTCAGGCATGGAACGGGTTATGTGCCGCAACTCAATTAATTGAATATAATTAGGTTTCAAAACCAACAAAATAAATATTGTCAAATGTTGGATACAGAACACATTGCCAACCAATATTTAAAAATTTAGGTATTTGACCGCACACACCAAAGTATAAGTATTTAAGACATGATAGGTTAATAGCACTTTATTGATACCAATAAACTTGACCAAAACTGTCAATAGCATTTTGTATTTTCGTCTCGAGATTTTGCTTTACTTAGCTTAGACTTTAACTTCTAGATTTTGATACATGTAAATAAACATTATATCCTGTATGTTATTTTCAAGGTTGTTGTCATTTCCAAAACGAATTCCAATAACAGTGAAAATAAAATTCAATAAATTTTAGACTACTAAAATAATATACATACTGTTTATTTATTGTTCATTTTAACATTAGTGAAATAATATTTAGTCAACATTTATTTTCTAAAAAGCTTTTTCTCTATTTTATATGAAATATTGCCATGAAAAAAAAATTGGCGTATTCCCAATTCGACGGTCTTTTCACATATTTAGCATTAATTACATTTAACCGCAACTCAATTACTCCAAATCTAAATTTATCAAAACTTAAGTGTTTCCTTCTGTTTTTAGAAAGTTTGTTTTGAGATGGTGAAGTAGCGTAATAAATGTCAGTTTCGCTGTATTAATTCTATTATAATGTTTGTACCGATAGCTTAACAGCTATTCAAATCGAAAATTGATCAATAAAAATTAATTGGAACATTTGTTTTCCGTTTTACTACTAACAAAATAAACACGTAAATAAAATAAATTTCTTATCAAAATTGAATCCAATTATAAGAAAATAATTTATTTATATGTCTGTGATTTATAGTCAGGTTAATAATTTTTCATTTTTAAACATATATGTACATCATAAATTCTAAATTGTATTATTTATTATTAATTAAAAAAATAAAATAAAACCACCAAACTTTTAAATATTTGTTGTCATAAACTAGCAAACATATATTTTTACAGTTTATTTTACATGTTGAAAAATAAAATCACGTATGCAACAATGATGTTAATGTTTGATTACTTCCATCATAAAATATACATTCTCTGCCTACAAGCACTTGTACTAGATCATGTCATTTTCAAGTCGTAATCATCTTAGAAACCTTGGTGAATTAATAACTAATAATATTAATTAGTATACATACATAGTGTCCCTTTTTATTAACTTGCATTCACGCGTTGCATGTTCTTCTCCACATTTAACACAATTTGGCTTCATGCTATAATTGAATTGCGAATGCCCGAATTTTTGGCAATTATAGCATTGAGTTACCTTACTTCTTCTAATATATGCTTCCCACTTGATTTTAATATGATCTATTTCTTTTATTTTATATAAATTTTTTATTTCTACTAATTTATTTACAGTTACTAAATAACTGTAACTTTCTTGTAATTCATTGTACTCCTTCATAGGTACAATACTATGTATTTTTAAAGTAGCGCTCTTTTCTAGTTGTACTTTTGTTGACTCTAAATCAATATTAGGTATAGCTTTCATAACTGTTCTTTTGAGTCTATCAGTTTTATCCGTATAAGTGAAGTAGTTTATATTTTTATTTTTTAAGTGATTCATTAGTTTTCATCTAAGTTCTTTATTTTCAGTGAATATTTTTATTTTATTTCTATTGAATTGAATTGTACGTTTTCCCTCTACAATCACTGGTGGTGTTTTAAATTTTAATTCCTCCACTTTATCCGCTGGTTCCTCATCAGTTTCCTCCTCACTCAACGGTTCGAATCTATTGGTCACTTTTATTCTTTCTTCAAATATTGTTTCTTTTGCCTTCTTTGCCTTCTTTTTTTGTTTTATCCATCTCTCATCCGTTTCACTAGATTTTACTTTAGACGTTTCAGGTATTTCGTTCGATGTTGTTTCCATTTGTTCCTCTACTTCTTCGCTCCAATATTTTACCTTATTTTTTACTATTTTTTCTCTTTCTTCTAGTACTTTCTTTTCTGCGACTCTCATTGCATTAAACGGTCCTATTTCGTCTGACTTTATAAATAGCCTCTTTTTTCAATTTAATATTGTTTTAATGTATTCTTCACGTATTCCTGGGTCTTTTAGTTTTTCGATCAATTCTGGGTCTGCTAGGAAGCATAGTTCTCCTTTTTCCACTCTTCCCTCCTTATTCTTCAATATTTCTTCAACTTCGTTTAAGTAGTTTCCTTCTTCGTTGCTTGAATTTTCTTTCTTCTCCTTCCTTATCTTGCTTCTGGGTCTTCCTTCACTTTCTGATTCACTTCCTACCTTCATTCTTCCCTTGTGCTTGTAATCTTTGCCTTTAGAACCAGTTGGCTCCATAACTCGCGGAACTTACCGAAATTTTTCCCCGAAAATTGGGCAATTTGGGTTATTAAGACCCGGAATCAATCAATAAGTATTGTTAGTTAGTCTTTATGAATAATTATTTCTTTTAGTACTAAATGTAATAAGCACAAATTTGCACATGAGTTAGTTTACATCAAATGAGGCCAAAATGTTTAATGTACACTATCTACATTTCTTACATTATTAAACTAAAAGTCAAAGCATAATCATAATATTTATTATACAGTATGAAAATTGTAGATATTCAAAATTCAAATAAATAACGCTTTTTTATTTACAAACTTTTAAAGAATGAAATTTACATTTTCTACTATTCTTTTGATATTTTTTACTTTTGTATCAATTAGGCAACGCTGTACGTTTAGGACGAAGAAAATTTAACCACGTAGTCTATGACGTAAATCGGTTTTTGTATTAAAAATTCGGTATACTATTAATCTCTAAAAATTATTTAAATATATCTAATAAATTTCTAGATTATATAACTGTTAATACCGTAATTATAAAAATGTCTCCTCAAAAGCACATAATTAAATTAAAAACTTCACTTTTAACAGAAAGCACCAATTTCCAGTTAAATTTATCAGCTAAATTTAAACTTTATTCAAATATTCAAGTTTCAATTCAAAAAGACATGTATTAAATTACACTCGATATATCATTCCAAAAGTATGGTTTCGGCGAAGGCTTTAGAAATTCAATATTATTATTCAACGAGCTGCTCATTTTAATGTATAGGCTTGACATTCGATTCCTTGAAACAAAAGCTTTATGCAAACAGGAACTATGCCATTTCATTGAAAAAGTGAAAAAGCAAAATGTTGGATTGGAATTTCGCCAAAATTAAATTATTATTTGTAGAGCTATAACCTACCACCAGGAAAATCATATTGATTTGGATATTGCTATTTTTGCTCTTTTCGTTTTCTTCGATTATTTATCTAATATGAGCCATCGTGATAAAACCAGAAATTGTATTCTGTAGAATACCGTTCTACACTGGATATATTGAAATTTCCGATTGCCACTGATACGAAGATCCTCAGACCTTCAACATGTTCATGTCTAATTATTTATTTTCATTTTTCCTTATACTAAAGATTCTATTTAATTATACTTACAATTTATTTTTCTACGAAGGAGCTTTTTGATTTTAACTAAAAAAACGAGTTGTACCTCTAGTTTAACAACTAAATAAAAATCCTGCAAAATACTTCATTACTAAGTATTATTAAAGACTCATTTATCTTTATTCTGACAACTAATTACCACGGCACGTCTTATATTCTCCTTTTTGGTGAATGGATCAAAACTCGCAAAGCCGTCTAATTTTTAGGTTGCATAGAAAAGAATGTTTGGAAAAGAATTCTCAGTTATAATTATTAATGACAAAACCTTTTGTTTTATCCTAAGAAAGTTAAACAATGATACAGCACCTGTTTGTATGTCTCAAAGAAATGTTATAAGATGGAAATGTTTTTCAACGTTTCGCCGTCTGTTATAAACGGCTTTTTCATTGCTTTCCCTATCTTCCAAAGGAATTTACAAGTTTCGTTGCTCATGTGGACAAGTCTATATTGGTGAAACAGGACGATCAGTACAAACACGTATCAAAGAACACCGTAGATACAAGAAATCTGACCTTCTAACACATTCCGTAATCGCCGAATACCAACACCAAACAGGTCAATAGATTCTCTTCGACAATAGTGTAGTACTAGCAACAGCCCCACACTGCTACAAATGGAAGATTCGGGAGGGAATAGAAATACAAAACCTCCCTAATAATATAAAAAGAGGAGATGGATACTATATCTCCTCTATTTGGAATACAGTCATTCCTCTGGCCAGACTTACTTCACGCCAAATCCCCATCCCTAACCCTTTACGGTCCAGTGGACGACATCACCCTATAAATTTCGTCACTAGCCACTTTCCAATTCAGCTGAGGACCAAGTTGCTCCTGATACAGTCCATAATCATCCCGATTATGACATACGCATCAGTAGCATGAGGACACACGACGAAGACGCACAAGATGAAGCTCCAGAGGCAACAAACCATCACGCTAAGAATGGCAGTAAACACCCCCTGGTATGTTCGAAACAACCAAATATACAGGAAAACAGAGGCCACACCACTGCTAGAGGTGATGAGGGACAGAGCGAGAAAGCTTTTTGAGGAGTTGCTAAACCACCCAAACCAGGAACTAAGGGAACTAGTGGACTATACCAGAGAGGACTACAGGGGCAAATAATAGAGGACAAAGACCAGGACCAAGACCAATAAGAAGACTGAAAAAATAACAAGGACAAAACTAGGAGGAACCAATACACACCACTAAGAAGAGGATACAACCAACAAAAGGTAGGACAGGTTATATCATCCCACTAGCCCATGGGGTGATATCTTGTGAGACGAATGTTAGAGTGAGTAAATGCGAGAGGATCTATCTGGAGGCAGAGGGTGATGAAATGGGTTCCCCATCTATTATATCAGTAACCAGATATGGAAGATGGGAGAGCCGAGCTCAGTATGGATGTGTGTGTTTCCAATTCAGACGTGTTTCGCCTCTGGGTACGTTAAGTAGTTGAGTTAGTATACACACCTCCCCCCCTGAAGAAGCCGCTTATTAACAGACGGTGAAACATTGAGAAATATCTCATAAAATGACGCAGCGCTATTATTTTGTTACAATATGCGTACACTGGTTAAAGGAATTAGGGATAAGGTTTTTTTCGAAACTCATAGTAATTATCATGAGGCTGTTCGGTTATTTATCGAGTACTCTCCTGATAATCCCATTCGTCGACAATATTTAGGAGAATTAGGAAACAAGCAGCTAGGTGGTCTGCTGTATTATTATTATTAACTGGACGAAGAGGAAATATTGAATAAGCAGCACGTTCGCCAAATCTGTCACCATTAGATGTTTTTCTTAGAGAGGTATTTAAAAGTGTAGTTTAGGCAATGTAATCAGTGTCTCTATATGCTTTAGAACAAAGGATTACAGAGGCGTGTAGAAATACTCCTGCTGAAACTTTTCAAAAGATGAGTGAAACATTTTGTAATCACCTAGAGATCTATCACGATGTCCTTGGTGCTTATTATGAACACTTACTCCAGCCAATATTTTTGTATAACAAATTTATAATATAATAATGATATCTCAGCACCTGACGATCTATAAAAGCAAATACCTATAGATGGTGCACAGTATATAAATTAAAAAAATATACATCGTCAAATTAAAAATACAGAAAGTTTTCTGGATTTATTCCATTTTTGCAGTAACTGCAAAAACGCGTTTGACGAATGTGAAAACGGAACAAAAATCCCGACGCAATTGGTGATCTACTAGTTTATGCTAGTCGATAATCTTGTCATGTTGCGAGTACTAACTTCATCAAAAATCAATTTTTCCAAGTAATCGCCACTAGAAGACTAGATGCGCCGTTTCGTGTTAAGCGGTTGCTCTGGGCGAATATATGACTGCATTTGCATTTAGTACATGTACTTGCCTTTGAGAAACTTTAATCTAAGCCAGTTATAGACAATTTCTCTTTATAGTTCTGCAATATATTTATTCATTAAGTTTAAAACATACTGGTACCGTAAATCCCAATCTTGTACTTCTATTTTTAACACTAAACACGTGTTGTATAAATTATTCTATAGCGACGGTTTACGTTTTGGAGCAAATATAATATCTTAAGAATGTTAATTCACATGGTTTGTGAAAAGAATGATTAATAACTTTATCTAAAACACATACTAAACTTTGATTAGATAAATTAATATACAGGGTTGGGATAAAGTATGGAACCAAGTAAATATCTTTAAAACGAAACAGACGATATTTATGAAATTTTGTATTGCATCTGATGTACATTTTTTTGTTAATAATATACTTCCGGTTTAACCGGAAATACCCTCAACTTTTTTAATTTAACTGGGACACCTTGTATATTTTTGCAGATTTTGTTATTTCTCGAATTTGTACATACTGAGTTTAGTGGAAATAATTTGTAAAAACGAGAAATAACTCACTTTTAGTTGTAGAATAAGTAAATTTATTTACTTTAGACTAATGAGAATAATAATTTAAACAAAATTAATTGAAATGTTCAAAATGCTTTCCGTTCACCTCCTGACAATATGCCAGTCTATTTACAAATTCTTGAGTTACTCTTTCCAAGATCTCTCCACGTATTATTTCACATTAATCAATAATACTTTGTCTCAATTCCTGCAAGCATGTTGATCTTTTAACCTATACACGTGATTTTAGATAACGCCAAAGAAAAAATTCTAATGGGCTTAGATCCGGAGAACGAGCAGGCTACTCTATGAAACGATCACCATAACCGATCAACATTGATATTTCAAAACGATCTTTTTCACTTAAGTGAATCATTCTTAATCGTACAATTTATTTCCGAAAATTACTATTTGATAGTTTGGCAACAGTTACCTACTAGATAGTACTCGTTTATTTCTTACTATTAATACAAACAATATCAATTTATTTATCTAAATGTTTTTTTACTCTAATGTATAAAAACTTAAAAGTCGTTTATTAAAGTGCTGTGTTCCTGGTTCTTACAGATTTTTACACTAAACCCAGTATGTACGAATTCGAAAAAACAATATCTTTCAAAATCTACAAAAATATACAGGATTTCCCATTTAAATTAAAAAATGTGGGAGTATTTCCGGTTAAACTGGAAGTATTTTATTAAAAAAATGTACATCAGCTGTATTTTGCCCCCTTGCACTTATTTGTAAAATTTCATAAATATCGTCCGTTTCATTTTAAAGATATTTACTTGGTTCCATACTTTATCCCAACCATGTATACGTCATCATATAATAATGTATAGTCAACGTAGCAAAATTATAGGATGTGTTCAATAAACAGGCAGATTATAAATCAAATAGGTATCTAAACTAAAAATATATAAGACAAACCTACCAAATTTATAATACCTGAAATAAGATTTAAAAAAAAACATAAAGATTTAGTTCAAAATGCAAAATTAAAGATTTTGAATGTAGTAACGGGCAAAAGAAGGTCAAAAAGAACAACGCCAGTGGGATGGAAAATAAGTCAGCCAATTATTAGGATCAAAGGGTCATTAACTGGCTAGAAGTAAGTATGAAGACCTGAAAAAGATGTAGAGACAACTCTAAACTCTGTACTGCCATCGACTATTCAGTAATTAATTCTACAATAAATTATACATTAATTATTATCAGTCTAGCAATTTAAATATACTGTTACGATATTTCAGAAGTACTGAACTAGCTTTTATAAACAAAGTCAAAAAATGTCTAATTCTAAAAAAATCGGCATTATAATTTAATTTCAGGGAGCACAAAGAGGTGGATACAATTTGCATAGAGCATTTTTAATCTCGAGTAATTTGTTCTGCCTTACCCGAGTTCATTCTAAGTTTCGGCGTACTTTTACATTATTTTTCTACAAATAATAATTGGGAATATGAGCTATTGAAAATTTATAATTACATTCCCTTCTCATAAAAAACTATCCTAATTATCTATTAAAAGAAGTTGTTTCAAAAGGAATCTTATTATTATTTTGAATAAAATGATTTCTGTTCGGTAGGATATGAAAATATTTGATAAAAACACGAAACAAATTACTATTGTTCATTTCTAGCCCGGAGTCTAGAAAAAAATATGAAACCTTTTTAACTTCCAGACCTCATTTGCGTGTTTAATAGGTATTGGGATACAATTATTAAGTATTACAGCGTAATTATCAATTTGATGGATGACTGCTTTATCTGACTACAATCCATCATCTGGATGACCTCACTGCACTCAAGGACCTTGTTAAGATTAAATGATATACTCGTATATTTGAGGGACGTATAAGTGACTCATTGCTACCAAAAAATATATATGAGACGTATGGAACAATTAGGAAACAAAAAAAAAACAGGAAAAGAAAAATAAAGAAATTTGTTAATACAGTAAATAGAAACAATTTTTTAGCAAAAAAATTATAATATCTAACATTTTTTTAATAAATATTTTTCAAATATTTATTCGCTCCAGTGAAACTCAAACATTTTTTGTTTCTTTGACTTTAACCTCGTTTCCATTTAACACAGGCTCTAATAAAAATTATGCATTCGGTCTTTGTTTATCTTTTGGTTCAAGATAAAAATATTCGTTTACGTTTTTCAAACTCAAACATAAAGCAGAAACCAGAAAAATTGTATTAGCTTGCCCAATAACTTAGAAACAATATACAGTAATAACAAATATATTAAATTTAGCTTTTATCATTTTAGAAATAACAAAAAAGCTTTTGTTACAATACTAAAAGAAATATAAAAGGAGAAAGATATTAATTATTTAAATAAAGGGTGTTTCAGTAAAAGCGCAAGATTTGAATTGTCCGTCAAGTGTTGACCGTCATAATGACACGTAATTATAAAGTGAAAGGTCGAAAGTTGACAGGTCGAAAGATGACAGGGCGAGAGGTGAAAGTTTGATTTAACACCATTGGACTTGTGGTTGTGGGATTATCTAAAGACACAGATTTATACCAACAAGCCCGCGACCACAGAAATTAGACGCTGCATCAATGAAATACCGCCACATATATACAATAATGTTATTTCAAATTTTGTCAAAAGAGTATGCATGTGCCAGCAAAGCCGTGGCGGTCATTTCCAATATATTTTGTTTCATACATAATTCCTAAATGTATACATTATAAATCAATAAACATTTTAATACTTTGCTAGAGAAAATAATGTTTGATTTAACCTTAAAATCTTGCGCTCTTATTGAAACACCCTTTATAAAATATGGTATTAGAGAATATTCATCCATTTAAATTCTATCGAGATTCATCTAGGTAAAGGCGTTATTAAACTAAAAACATATTCCTTATGCTTAACATTACACCTTGGAACTCGCCAGCAACAAAACACATAATCTATAAGTCATTACTTGCAGAACAAAATAAGAACGATTATATCAGAGATAGATGCTTCATAGCTCAACTCTGCGATCCCGTTAGATAGCATGTTACAGCCATTATCTTCAAGAAGCTTAAACACCCAAACATTATCTCTAGAAATAACTCAGAATTTTTCAAACGCAATGCACTTTTATCACTAATCCAATTATCCTAAATCCTAAGGATATCGCTGCGACGACTTCCTGTGCTTAATTACATTTTATTAAAACAGATTTTATGGTAAACTCTGTTAAATAAAAAATATAATTCGAAGAAACGAAGAGAATATTATTTTCTATTTTTTCTTATCTATTTAGAATTAGGTCAAACGTATTTAGAAATATGATATTTAAATTTGCTTCTTGAGTTTTTTTTATAATTTGCTGTTAATTATTAACTAATGGCAATAATTTAATATTTTTTGTAAACAGGAAATTTGAGTAATTCTAGTTTAACTAAAATGTAAGGGAGTGAAGCTTCCAGTAGATATTTATTCTCAATGACCAAACTTAACTAAACTAAATTGAACTAACCCAAACTTTAAGGATTTTACTCGTCGCAGATAATAGGTATATTTGTATGCATAGGCAAATATGAACATAAAACACAGTTGGATTTTAACTAAAAAGAAACAAATAGTTTACATACACGCAGTTAAAGTTTTTTGTAATGTGATTGATCTAAAAAAAATAATTTAAATGAAATATGTATACAATATCTTCAATATGGTATTTTTTAAAAAGCCAATAAATATTTTACAAGATACCTTACTACGTGTTGGGAGCGACCCTGTTAACCTACATATGCTTGTCTGATTTGACCCGACGTTCCTGTAATAGTGATATGTGAATAATAGATCACTACAGCAATAAACATCATGGATATTGAACACCGCCGATGTAGGTATTTAATGGATTTTCTTAATTACTGCAAGTTCATGAGATGAGGATAATACTATTATCCTTTCTTTACACGCCGATTTATTAAATCCAATAGTTTTGATCTAAAATATCTTCCACTCCGACGACTAAAAAAGTCAAGTCAAGTAAACTTTAATTTCTGTATTTTTCATGAAACTAGATTTCATTTCTAATTTGTTCACAATAATATTTGTTAGTAAGAAATTGAATAAGTTTATTGTAATTTTAATAAATTTTACAAGAGTTAGTAAACGGTACATTAGCTGGATTTTTAAGACTAATGTTTTTAACATCTACGACGATGCGATCAGTATCATTCTGTCTTCCATTCCTTTTAAAGTATGCCACTAATAATAATAATAAAAATAAAATATCGTTTATTGTCAACAGGAATACACAAATTACAAAGCAATAAATATTCTATTATGCATCGCTTAATATCTTAAAAAGTAGTTGAGTGGATAATAGTAAATAGTAAGAATACAGTAATAAAAAAAATATACATGAGAGTCACCTTGGATAAAACGAACAAGAATATATAAAGGAAGAACGGACAAAGAAATACAAGATAAAAATATATATAAAAAATATAAAAAGTATACTACTACCAAATAAATCACATAAGAGTTCAGAAGTTACACTAATTTTGAGGCAAGTTGTTCGAGCGTAGTTTTAGCTGACGCTTGACTTTTCCAATTTTAATGTTGTATATATCTATATTCTGACAAACGCAAATAAAAGTTTTGTTAATTGCGTACATAGGCGATTTTACCATTAAGTATGTTAAGCATTGCCCAAGTAAATGCTGGCATCATTTTTGCTGTTTATTCGAGATACCCAAAACTTTAATTTCTCCAGTAGTTTTGGAGAATCTATTAGATTATTAACTATTTTGTAAATTAATAATGGTTTCGAACGAGCATAGAAAAATTCGTTAAAGTAGAAGGTTATTATCGTAACCTTGCGGAGGGTACACTCTATCAAGTTTGAATGCCAAGTACTTCATGAAGAGCCTTTGACATGATTCTAGTTGATCCTTATGGTAAAAGGGAGACCAAACCAAAGAACCATAGTCCAATCTGAATTTAACTAGTGATTTGTACAAAGCTAATAAGCAATTTGTATTGCTGAAGTCTTTGCATCTGCGGAAGATAAGACTCAAGGTTCATTTAGCAGTATTATTTATATGGAGAGCAAAGTTAATTTCTGAGTCATAATAAATACCCAGATCTTTTGTGTCATTAGTCATATTGACAGAGATGTGAATTGCGTAGTTGTATGGTATATTGAACAGTTTTAAGCTGAAGGACATATATTTGTAGTTTTTTATAATCAGAGGTAGATGGTTCATACGGCACCAAGTATGTAGGGCTTCTAAGTTTTGTTGGAAAGTTATAAAATCATCCGAAGAAGAAATGCATTTATACATTTTAATTCATCTACGAAGCGAAGAAAGTACCTAGATATGTTTGTTCCAATGTCATTTACAAATATGGAAAATAGTAATGAAGCTAAATTACTGCTTTAGCGTTCACGACTTTTAGCTTGAAAAACTTGTAACCAGGGTGTCCTACAAACAAGGTGCGGTTTGTTAAATAAGATTTTAATAACGCAAGGAGGTTGTTGTCAAAGCCTAGAGATTCTAATTTGAAAATAATTTGTCAGTCTTTTTAGAAATCTGTCAAAACTCTCTTATGATTTGCACGAAGCAAATTAGATTGGTAACTGTTGACCGTGTGATTATATTTTTTATTTTAGAAAATATATTGTTATATAGGCATGTCTCAAAAGTTTTAGTAAACTTTGCTAGCAATTTGATTGGTCTGTAGTTTGGCACTTTGGTTTTTGTTTTTTGAGAATTGGACAAATTTTGGATATTTTCCACCTAGAGGGAATTTCCTTAGAAGAAAGTGGTAAATTAAATATAGTCTGGAGAGGTTTTGCTAGAATATAGGCATAGTCCTTTACAAAGGAGCAGGGAATAGAAACATCTCTGCTAATATTTTGGGCTTCAGTCTCTTCAAAGCTTTGCAGACTTCCTCTTTAGAAAATGCATTTATAGGTATTCATAATTGGATAATATAAAATATTTGAGACATTTTGTTTGTTCGTCAGCTTTAAAGAGGAACTGAAGACACTGTTAAAGTATTCAGCAAAGGCGTTAACCACGCTATCTGGTGTATTGTATTCAATATCATTTAGGCCCGGTATTTTTACCTCCAAATACGTTCCAAATAAATTATATGATGAACTAACTGTGAAGTTATTTAAATCCCAACTTGAGTTAACTTCACAGTCTGTCCATCAGATATGTTATTTAGAACTTATTTGAAGGTAAAAATACTGGGCTTTCGGGCCATAACCCCAGGTATAGGTGATATACCCTTTTTTGAGTTAATATATGTCCAGAAAGTTGAGGGATCGGACTTGATAGAGTTTTCGGCAGTGGATATTTGATTTGTTATTGATTTGCGCAGTGAGGAAGTAATAACAATCCAAAAACCTAATAAAATGGTCAAAGTTACGCAGACCGTATGATTCTGATGGTCGAATGCTTTTATTTAAAGTATCACAGTTTGTAAAAATTTGTACATTGTACATATTTCTTGATTAATAATATAGTAGCAACTATTTTATACAAGACTAAAACAATATTTAGGAAGGTGGCAAACTTGGTTGTACAATCTTATAAATATGATTGGTACCTTGCTTAAGAGGTATTTAGCTGGACACAAGGCTATACTTGACAGACTTTTGCAAACGGTACAATACCCTGTTGTAGATAAGTATTCATTGTACAATTTAATTTGATCTGTTGATAAAGTAGACGAAAAGTAAATCACAAAATATGAGTGACGGGAGTTTTTACTTAAACAGTGACTTGGTTGCTGGTGAAAGAATTTTTGATGAACTTACTGGACATCAATGTATTAATGAAAAATGAAAGATAGACAAAATAAAACGCTTAAATTCTGTTGGCACTTCGCCCGGTAGATCATAAATTTTCATTTTGGTGGAAGTCACTTAGTTTTTCAAAAGAGCTTGCTTGCTTTATTACATTTACGCGTAAAGCATAAAATCATCCCTATCAGGTAAGTAGTCTATAGTTAGTCCTGCCCTGGATTATAGGGGTATGTGATTGATTGAAGTCATTAAGATCAAAGTCGAAGACCTAATGGAAGATTTTAAGTTGTTTACCACTAGACCTAGATAAAAGCAGAGAAAAAATAAATAAAGTTACGTATCTATAGATTTCCATTCCATTTATGCATATATGTATATATATATATATATATATATATGTATATATCTGTTTGAGGATTACAGTTAGTTTATAACTTTAAGGTATATACGAGTATCATTAATAATAGATTTTTGTATAATAACTCAAACAACAGTCCCAAATTGCCTGGATTTCAGATCTTATCTTTTAATAAAGTTTCGCGGAAACGTTTCTGATTATTTTTTTAAACTTATTTCCGATGTTAGTAAAAAGAAAAGTTGATAAAAATTTGAATATTGTATAGGTTTTTTGTATGTTGACTACATTAATTAAAAAGCTATTTCTTTATTTTCATTGAAAATATTAGCTCTACAAGAAAATATTTTTTTGTGTGATATTATTGGAAGCAGCATTTGGAATCAATATAGTGAATTTTATACTAAAATAATATAAAATTTCCATTTTATATTTATCAAAGAAAGGATGTACCCTTATTTTGATAGTAACATAAATTTTATTTTCAAATCTATTTATACTATCAAAATATAAGGCACAGTATTTCAATAATTTAAAATCTACGTACTCGTATAGTTAATTTGGTGGCTAACGAATTAAGTACAAATAGTTTGTAATCATTAATTATCATTGCCAAAAGACTTAATTATTTTCATGATGATTAACTAAGCAACATTTTCTGAATAACATAGCAAACTTTACACCAAATTATCTTAAAACGTTTTCTTCTTCTCATATGGTACAAAAGAGAAGTGTCATAAGTCAGTCATTTGGCTATAGTCTCAACTAAATTTTCAGAAAAATATTTACATTAATCAAATTAAATTTTTTTTTTTCGACTTACAATTTTGTGCAGTTGCTATCCGGGATTCGCAGGCTTGGCTTGGTAAAGAATAATTCTTCTGTAACAAGGTTGGAATGAAAAAAAATCGATACGAGTGGAATATTCCAAACGCAAACACTAGCGAGCGGGAAGAACCACGAATGTCGAATTTTGTTATTCTAACCGTGTTTTCTCCACGACCAGAAATTCACTCGATTTTTCAATCATTATTTTATTTAAATTAAACTTTGTTTTTATGGCGCCGCCATTTACATCTGACATTGACAGTTTTGACATCCATGGCAATCGGTATTGTTTAGAACAATTACGGAATATTCATTCTGTAACTTGTTATTGAAGGAAAATGTATGGAAAATACATAAGAAGTGAGTGTTTCAGAACAAATATTCTATCTCAAAATATTTATATTCTATATTAAAAAATGATTTTGTAATTAATACATTCCACTAATGGTCATGCAGAAAAAGATATGCTATTATTGATAATATTATAAACAAACAAAAAACACCGTCAAAAACAAAACAGAAAGTGAATTTGTGGCCAGATTTATCATAGAAAATCATATAATCTGAAATGCGTGTATAATAATTGTTTAGATATTAAAATGTATACTGTACTTTGGATTTGTTAATATATATATATATATATGTATAACTTGCTAGACAGTCTGCAGACAAAAGAAAACAGGACCCACAATGGAACCGTGAGGTACTCTTCTTGTTTTTATGGCATGTTTTGAAACGGCTGGCCTTAAAATAGTCTACTAATATCAGACTGCAAAGCTTATTCTCATAAATATAAGAATAAATATCGCCTAATACCCAATGCTGTGGTGCTGCTATGATTAGGCCGAAAAACTGACTGATGTTTCGCAATACGTTATTTAGAAAAACATAGTAACATATTGGGTTGTTCATGATTTTTTCTTAAACTTTCAGTAGGGATTGGTGTGAGATCATTATAGTCAGCGGGTACAATAATTAATGAGATAAGGCACGACATATAGGCAATAAATAATGTAAAAGCATAGTAATATCTGTTTCGTCTGGACCAGTTGCATTTGATTTTATTGACAATAATCTCTTATAAACCTCAATTCGTCAACCTTCTAAAATTTATTGATAAAGTGGTTATTAATATCAGCTATATTTTGTTAATGCAGAGAAATATTCGACAATTTCTTATTTATAACGTAACGTATTTTTAATTCTTTTCATAAGATATTTTTTGATATATTCTAAATTCGAGTTCATAGTTGACTTTTTTCGTAATGATACGTAATAATTCCATTGATTTATATTTTTGATCTATTGAATCTTTACAGGGCCTTGTTGCGTAAAATGATCATAGACTTTAAGGTGTTAATCAGCCATGGTGCTTTGTTTTTGATTGTTTTCATTATTAAAAATTAAGGTACGTCTAGTTTGGATACCAAGCTTTTCTAAAAAAAAGATTGATGTACCAAACTAAGCTTACAAATTTTTGAAGAATTAATATAGCTACAATACCCTGATCAAAATAATGTTTGTTGAAGAATACAGTTTCTTTAATTTATATGAGAAATATTTCATTCAAAATAAGTTATATTTGAAATAATTCTTATGGTATATAAATTCAACAAATAATCATTATTAGTAATAAATTCTTTTAAGGAACTAGCGATTCTGTTGTTAATAATCAGATATCAGTAATTTCGCTCAAAACTTGAGTAATGTATTAATTATCATTTAATTTTCAATCGTACTCCACTTAGTTTTATAAATAATCAAAAATGAAAAATTATGACCCCATTATAGTATTTGTTATATTTTATTTATATATTTATTTATTTCTTCATTTGTTAGCTTTTTCAACCACTCACACATACACACACGTCCACAAATATTATGTAAACATCTAGAATGCGAAAATCAATCAAAATTTTGGAAAGCTATCACAATTATACTAAATCTCTATTCCTACAGATATTATTACAAAGCTAAAAAACTATATACATTTTATGAATACTCTATAATAAATAAAAAAAAAATTATGTTACTACTTGTACACGTAAAACTTAGAAAATATTTACGGAGGCCACATCTATCATAAAAAACAACAAGGCCGTATCTATATAAAAGTGAATATAAAGTAGAAATTTACAAGAATATATTATGAATACACACTTACTTCAGTTATGTTTATGGATGAGTTATACACTCCTGAAAATGGCTTCTGCCTTTTAATGTTTCATTAATTTAAAGTTCTGTGCTGTACTTCGTTGTTTCATGACTTTTCAGATTCGTTAAATATTCAAATGAAAAGTTTCATGAAAGTATAAAAGTTATGCTTTAAGTTTAAGTTAAGTTGCACCTTTAGTGTTGGAAAATTTATTAGTTCCAGCCCATATTTTGTATTAATCATTTCTTACCCCAAAGGCTATTTTTCAGCAACTAAGAAATTAGAAATTTGTATTAAGTACAAAGAAAGTTACTAAGAAAATAAACATATTTTCAATCATCTGGAGAAGCGAACTCAAAAATTAAAATTTAGAATTAGTTAGACACAATTCGCATAGCTTTTAGTTATTTGAGTCGCAGTTTTATAATAAAAAAATGTATATGTATATAAATAGCGAAGATGGTGGACAGAGGAATAAATATAGATACTGACTCTGAAAGGCTAACTTTGAAAGGTTCGTAGAGTAGAATATTAGCTGGAAAAATATAGTGGTACTTATCAAGTGAAATTTACTATTAAATATATTCGAAATGTTTTCTTAGGGCAAAATGATTCGCTTTAAAGTTACCGTTAATTGTATCGGGACCAGAGACATATTAATTACATGTTATAAAAAGTCCAATCGTTTTTTCATCAGGTAGACGACATTATTAGCAACTGAATTATCGACTATTTGGCGTCATATGTGGTTTACTGTAGTATTAAATGTAAAGCAATAAAAGCACGTGTCTTAATCAACAAGTCATACATGTAATATCAGAATCCATAATTCTAATAAAGAATAAAACAAAAAGTATATTATTTTTGATTGAGATAAACCAGTGATATGCCGAATATTTATTTTTTGAATGTTACATTGAAAGTATTATCTAACCAAAATATCGTCATTTAATATATTGCAATAAAAATGTATTATAAAAATTAGGAAAACGATTCAATTTCCAGGTTACAGCCATGGCTGCTAATCTCCTTTTATGTTTTACAGCGGACACAGATAATAAGGCATTACTTCCCCTTTTATAAGTTATAAATGTAGTAAAAAATTTAGATGCATTTGTATATTATAATTAAAAAGTTATTTTTCTAGAGAGAAGCACACTTTTTCAAATTAGTAAAAATACGGTGTCTATCTTTAACATATCTAAAAAAGAAACCAACTTATCGCAACCCCAGGAAAGTACCCTCTCAAGAGCCTTAAAATTAAAGATTTATATTAAGAAACAACACTGTATACAAAGAAAGTTAGTCCTCTTTTCTTAAATTAGCATTAATAGAAAGATCGGAAGTTCATTTTTTTAATTTTTCTTTTTAGAACAATTAGCTACAATAAAAACTATATAAGAGGACGAGGAAGCTTAAAGGAACTTTCATTTATATATGGTTTTAAATATACAAAAGATGTTAATACACGCCCATAGTTTTTAGAAATATTTCCATTGAACTTTTTACGAAGTATGAAGCCAATAACAAATCACTTTACATAAGGAAGTTAATATATTTAGAAGAAACCTGGATAATTCTGTAAAATCTCTTCGTATATCTCAGGTTTTAATGGTGAAAAGATTCATCGTTTTACATGCTCCTGTTAAAGAATCTGATTTACTCTTCCCTTCAAAGTCAAATATTTTAAATTACCGGGGCGAAATGAATGGTGAATTATTTGTAAAATCGATAAAAGAAAGGCTGAGCCCTAACCTTAAGGAAAATTCTTTTCTTTAATTGTAATATAAAATGCGCATTATCACATTATAACCAACGAAAGGCAGCCAATAATAATACACAGGAGACTTCAAAGTAATGGTACATGAAGCATGTGCTAAATAGAATTACTTGTTTTGACAAAGAAAAATATAAAGCGGGTTAGATAGATTGTCGATGAACTTCTCCAAGAATGTGGTAATGAAGTTTTAAGACAATTAACATAATAGAAATGATGTGGACTGATACCAAAGATTATTATAAGAAATATATTCGGGAAACAGGGTATGATGATGAATAATACTTAACTATTTGAAAGAGAGCAATAAATTAATTCACACTTAAATTGTGTAAAGCATATCGAAAAAATATTGTTGGCGAGAAAATATCATGTTTTCTCTAAATGATAATAAATCGAATATACAATCTGATGAAACGAAATAATGTTACATTGCTCCAATTAACTCATCAATTTAGAATGACTTAACTTAGTTTATTTTTATTTCTACCCTTCGTTTATCTTTTATATAATATTATCAAGAATAAAATACTATTTAAGTTTCAATATGTGGATTGGTTACATTCTAAAGACCATTATATTAGCTTCAAGATCATTTAAAGGTCAAACCGAGAAAGAAACTGGAGATCCGAAAAACAACGTGGATGATCATATACCAGAATAATCCATGTAAATGACTTTCTAATGATGTGCCACACATGGTATATTCCCTATTTAAAATTATGGGGTTGGGGAAGTGGAAGCGAAGGGGTTGACAAATGGCAGATGTCTGTATCGTAAAAATGTGTCCCCCTTAGAACAAAAATCTACGTGTCTCAGCATTTCCTTAAAATCTAATGAATACTGCCAAATATCGGGGTGGACTGTTTTCTGTGGCCCACTCTGTATGCTAGTTCACATAAAGAAAAAACTATTGGGCATAACAACAAATATCGCTCATGTTAGTCGCCATCATTAGCGGAATTGTTGTGGTATCACTGTACAACAGGCTTGACGCTATATTGCTCGTATACTCGCCACTTTTAATCAAACTTATTGCTTCATTGTGTTACCTGGGGTTGTCATTGTTAGTACAAATACCACTTGAGTGATAGGTCTCTCCAATCACAAATGGAGAATAGAACTTAGTTACCAAAATGTATGACAATAGGTAAAGTTGATCGTTTTATTAAGTTTTCGTTAAAAAAATATCTATATTTTCGTAGCGAATACTTAATTGTTGTTTGAACACGTCCTTAATTATTTATTTGAAAATGTAGGCGGATGTCAACCGGGCATTAAACAATCTTTTTTCTGTTTTGCTAAAATGGTCTCTTAATCATATTCATAAGGAGGGTATTAATTACTGTATTGAAGTTCCCATAAGAAAAATAGCTCAGATCCATAGTATCTAGTTGTGAAATCAATATTCGTACTTTGTGCAATATGGATATTTTATATACAAAAGGTAAATTTTCTTATTGTACAAGTACCTTAATCAGTTCAAAAGTTCAATAGGAAAAGAATTACTTGTAAATGGATAAATTACTTGTCAATGCCACTAATGGTTATATAGTAAAGCTAATTTTATCTAAAGAAAGAAGGATTCTTGGATAATTATTCTATTAATTGTTATTTGATGGTTGGAAACCATAGTTCTCTTTAAACTACTATTAACCAAGCATAATTTGTTGGGTTCGAAGAACAATAATGATATAATTAAGATAGTATCCGGCATTTCTAAAAGGAACCATAGCTTCCTTCAAGACTGAGAAATCTCTTCACACATCAGAAAATTAATATATACAAAAATAAAATACAATTTATTTTCAATGCAGATTCTTTTTTTTTATTTACATAAGTAATTGCAGCCAATATATTTACCAAGCACAATATTCCTTCACGATATGAAATTATGTCCGGATTAAAATTTATTTTCAGAAATGTTTTATTTAAAGAGGTATACATTGAACTCTAAAGAGATATTAAGTACGTAAAATACCTATTTTTTCAGGTACAAGATTAAATTTAGTGCAATAGATATTTTTCTTAATATTGGATTTTTTGTTAAGGAAAGTGTTTTTGACACTAGTTATAGAAAAATCAATAAAGAGTATTTCTTTGGGTTTCTTAATTAAAAAATACTTTTTATCAATGTACCTATAAATACCTATTAAATAAAACAAAAAATCATGTTCATATGACGCCATTTTAATATTTTTAACTCTGGCATTGATCTTATATTAACTAAAAGATGGTAATTGAACTTTTTTTTGATAAACCGTTCATTTTCAAATGGATATCTTACAACTAGATACTTATCACTAAATTAGTCCAATGACGTCCTTTAGTTTCTTTGGCTGCTATTCGACTAATGGCACTCTCACATGCCTCTGCTTTGATATATAAGTAGTATAAGAGTTCAAAAGCATCTGTCATCTTCTGTTATCGGGAGAGATCGTGGTTGTCAACAGACCAAGTACTTTTGTGTTCTTGTGGCAGTCAAGTCGATCTTCTTGCTTATTAGCAAACTTTTTCATGTCAGCGGAATGCCAAGATATCTCTAGATGTCCTGCACGTACCATGGAGCATTCACCGTTGTATGTAGACATTTATTTTGGAATGTCTGGTTGAAAACCAGACAGACGTAAGTTCTAAGATCTGCGTATAATCTAGAGTTTTATTCTACAGGAGCATGATGGGATGTCTTCCTATCAAAATTTTAGGTTGATTTATTTATTCTTTATATGTTCTTTCCATCTTAACTTGCTATCTAGTATCTTACTTTGTTACTATACGAACCTATTGATTTATTATCGGAGGTGGAGATTGCTCAGCTTTTTGTCAAGTAAAGTTAGCGATTTTATTAGTTTGTTCTTCCATTTATTGGACCACTCGTATATGGTATCACTGGCTGCTCGAAGATAGCGACTGAAGTCCCTCTCAATTTTCCCTGTTTCAAATAGCGCTGTGCTATCTGCAACGATGGTTAATTTCACCTTCATGTGGTGGATGTGGGATCTGGTAACATGATGACTTCTGCAGCTTCTTTAAAATTTAAACAACAAAACTGATTCTACTGAAGTATCCACAGAAATGAATAATTTTCCATAAAAATTTAATCGAACCAAAAAGGAACCGTCTCCGGCGATGTGTGCAGCGGATGTAAGTCAGATTCCATTTGAGAAAAATGAACGATTGTAATCTGATTGTCTTTTATACCTGAATAAAAATTTTGAAAACGATACGGTTAATACAATATGTCAAAATATGTCATCTCGTCGTATCTTCCTTGTTCTCATATGGAATCTGCCTTACATCTCCTGCACCCATCGACGGGAACGTTTCATCTTCGGTTTGTTTTTAATTATTGTATAATTTCTTTTCATTTCTGTAGATAGTTCAGTAGCGTCAGTTAAACTGTTTAAATTTGTTATAAATAAAAAATAATTTCAGTTACCATGTTAACAATGTTTTATTTGGAATAAGATTAATGCCATAGTTACAAATATTAAAATGACGTCATATGAACATGATCCCTTTTATAGGTACGTTGACAAAAATATTTCTAAAAAAGGTCTACAGAAATATACATAATATACATAGTATCTTATAATTGCTTTTTTCTATAAAAAGTGCCTCCTAAAAACATATTATATTATTATATTTTTTTATGGATTTCAAAGATCATCCTCCAAATATAAAATATTTTCCGTTTTTTATATAAGAAAGTGCATAATAATTCATCGGTAAGTAGCGAACTCCCCAAATTTGCGAATGCGCTCTATGAACAAGTTCATTACTTGTAAAACGACATATAAAAAAATAAAATATTAGATAGGAAGTCTTGACAGTCATACTCATGTTATGGGGTTTAAAACGGCCATACAGAAGGATGCATAAAACAAGATAATAAAATTAATTAATATTTCTAAAATACACGTAGAAAAAGTATTATATTTAGTAGGGGTCTCAACAAAATCATGCTAAATAATAACACAGAGATTAGAACGATTCCTAAATCAAGAAATTTGCAAGGAAGTCATTTGTCAGAATTATTTATTATCTCTAAAACTGCACTAATATAATATTTGAGCTGAAGAGGACATAGCGGTAGAAAAGTCATTTTGGAGTAACGATATAGTAAGAGAAAGTTTAAATGGTAATGGTGACATAATTTGTTATAACAGTAATATGGATTAATAAGATAGCAAGTTAACTTGTTCTGAGGACTCTACAGTAGTTGGTCTATTTTATGTAAAAATATATTTGACATTTAATTTTTTTATACTTTTTATTTATTATATTGTAAAATTTTGTAGTTAATGAACACAGGAATTATATTTGGAAATTTGTTCACCACTGATATCAGTGTTTCATAAATACCTGATCAAGTCTTTAGGGTTAAGAGTATGTCAATTTGCTTAATAAACATATATCCAAAAATACATAATAATGGCGATACATCCCTTAAATTACTTGCAAATTTTAAGAAATTATTTGAAGTAATTGTTATATCATTTAAGTCAATTTCTACAAAAAAAATGATGCTATTGTTTGAGGTCTCTATGTCAAAACATTTTCGAGAAAAATTGATTTGAACTTTTCATGTCTTAATGCATATGTATTTGTATCCATTCAGTAAACAAGCAAATTTCTCATATCATATATACCTAGCTATGAAAAATCATTTTTGTAACAATATGAAAACTTCTTGAAAATCATTTTCATTCATTTTGAAAGACAAAAAGATAAAGGTAACCAATACCCCTCTCAAATGAGCTGCCTATGACTACAATTAAAAAATTTTTATTCAAGCAATTTGATTGGGCATATTCTAAGAAATAAATGTTCAAAATAATATCATTTAACAGGAATCTGTTTTGAAGTTATTTCTGGTTAAAGTGATATTAGAACGCCATCTTTCAAGAGCTCTAACTCCCTTAGGGATTATTTTTGTACGAGGTAATTATCATCAAATCGACATAAAATGAGCCATAGATTTTGCAGTTTTTCTGCGACACCCTACCCTGTATTTATAAAAAGAATTGACATTATTTTTTGTCGTACTCGTACTCTTAAAGGATTGGTCGGATCTTTAGGAATACCCTAAAATTAAAGAAATTAAAGAAATTCGGGCCTGTTTTAATAATATTTGACCACTTTTATCCTTCTTAAAAAACAACACCGTCTATAACAAAACAAACTGCCAATATTTTTTCAGAAAAACCGAAAAAATTTGGATACACAACCTATTTAGACACAGGCACAGTGTCGGAATATTTAATATTCACCTAAAGACGATCAGAAATACTTTGCGACAAAATCTTCCAGTAATTAAAGTTCAATTCCAATAGAAAAATAAACTGCATTGTATTCCTACCACTCCGGGTCTTAATAACCCAAATTGCCCAATTTTCGGGGAAAAATTTTAAAATCGGTAGGATTTGCGTGAGAAATGGTACCAACTGGGTCTAAAGGCAAAGATTACAAGCACAAATTAAGAATGAAGGCAGGAAGTGAATCGGAAAGCGAAGGACGGCCCAGGAGTAAGATAAGGAAAGAGAAAAAGGAAACAGAAGAAAGAAAGGATTACGAGAAAAGAAAAATATGGGAGGAATGCTATAACAACAAAATATTTAGACAAATTATGGCTAACCCAAAAATAAGATAGAGAATACTAGTTCCAATAGTAGGTGAGAAATTTGAACGGAAAGTGATTGAATATAAAGAAAGGACTGGTGAACTACCTAAAGCGGAACCAATATTAGACGAAATTGAAGAAGAAATAAGAATAGAAATGGCAAGAGAAATAAACAAAATAGAAAAAGAAAAACTGGAAAAAAGCAAGGCAAACCAATGAAGCGAAAAAGTAGAGGAAGAAATGGAAATAACAACGGACGAAATACCTGGAATATCTAAAATAAAATCCAGTGAAACAGACGAGGAATGGAAACACCAAAACAAGAAGGCAAAAAAGCCAAAAGAAAAAATATTTGACGAGAGGCTAAAAGTAAAGAACAGATTCGAACCACTAAGCGAAGTGGATACAGATCAGGAGAAAGATAAGGAGGAAGAAAAAACGAATAATCCAAAAACACCACCAGTGGTATGAGAAGGAAAACCCGAAAATCACAGATATTTTATAAATCAGGTGAGAAACACAATAAATTCTACTAACTTTTTGGAACAATTTAATAGGGAAAATATAAAAATCAATACGGGTACAAAAGAACTAAGAGAGAAATTAATAGGACATCTAAAAAACAAAAATTTAAAATTCTACACATATACAGACAAAACAGACAGACCAAAACGAACTGCAATGAAAGCAATCCCAAATTTGGAACTAGAAAGTACTAAAGAACAATTATAAATGAAATCCAATATCAAAAAATCAGTATAGTACCCATGAAGGGGAATAACGTCATTAAGCTATAGCTACTTAGTAACAGTCAATAGAAATGTAGAAATTAAGAAGCTATACAATGTAAAGGAAATCAAGTTCGTTAAAATTAAATGGGAAACATACATTAGGAGAAATAAAGTGACCCAATGTTTTAATTGCCAAAACTTTGAGCACTCTCAAATCAATTGCAACATAGATCCCAAATGCGTTAAATGCGGGAAAGACCACGCAACACGTGAATGTAAACTAATTAAAACAGAGACGAGTAAGGCAAAATGTTGCAATTGTGGAGGAAAACACACAGCAAAGAGTAAAACATGTGAGAAATACATTAAATATACGGAAAAAATAGAGATGAACAGAAATAAAAAGCAGAACAACACTATACCCAAAAAATTTACTAATAACACTGTAAATAGCAACGTAACGTACAGTTAAATAACTAAGAACGCACATCAAATTCAAAATCAGAACCCAATAATAAATGACAATCAAGGC